>CM032228.1:133610000-133947500 GCA_019009955.1 Riptortus pedestris | reverse complement strand
TTCAATCAAAAGGAGTGGTACACAACTGGAAGTTACAACAATCGCAAATATGAGATTTTCAACATTTCAAATCTAGAGGTTTTTTAAATACGTGCATATGTGCGTCACGCCAAAACTAGTCAAATGAGTTCAGGGAGGGTCAAAGGGATATTTCCTTTGAAATTTGAAAAAATACATTTACTCTAACAATTTGAATAATTGTATAAACACATACAGAGCAGCAATTGTAGGAATATCATTCTCATAAATATATATATATATATATATATATATATATATATATATATATATAAACTGCTCAAAAATGAATAGGGATATTGGTTATTTTTTCTTATCCTATTAATTTTAATTAAATCAACCGATATGTTATTGTTAGTTGGAATATATCTAGAGAAAAAATACAAACCAAAATCATACAAACGTTAATCCTCATTTTTAATAACGGATTTACTCAACAATAGTCAACATGGGGATTACTCATTTTGTAAACAAATACCTTTTCTTGAGTTTTCTCGGTTTTAATCCAGTTGTATTCTCTTTAAACATGGAAAGACATCGCCTTAAACCAGAAGTTCACGACATTGTTGTCAGAATGAGCAACCAAGGTTACCGGCAAGTGGATATTGCTGAGGCAGTTGGGGTTTCCCAAAGTGTTGTCTCCCGGGCTTTAGCCCGATTTCGAGAAACTGGGAGTGCTAATGGGAGGCCTGGTAGTGGATCGCAGCGCATTACAACGCAAAGGGAGGACCGACATATTGTCATTGCTACCAGACAGAACCCTTTCCACAGTGCCCGCCAGACCCTTAATGCTTTGTAGGGTGTATTGACAAGGCCTATATCAACGCAAACGATTAGGAATCGTTTGCGGGAAGTTGGCCTTAGATCCTATGCCCCTTTGAGACGACCTGCAGCACAGCCCAACACCGGCAACTCAGAAGAACATAGTGCAGCGAGCGCCTAGAAGAGAGAACCAATTGGAATGCTGTAATGTTCACAGATGAGTCGCGTTTTTGCCTTTATAGTGACAGTCGACGCCATAGGGTATATTGAGAAGTGGGAATGCGTACAATGCCCCAATTCACGGTCCCTTCGGTGCAGTTTGGAGGAGGTGGTGTTATGGCGTGGGCTGGCATTTACACTGGGGGCCGAACTTCTCTCCATATCGTTGATGGAAACCTCTCCGCAGTGCGATATGTGGAAGAAATTATTGCGGAATATGTTCCTCAAACCAGGGATCTCATTGGCCGGGATTTTCGATTTCTAGACGACAATGCCCGTCCTCATAGAGGAAGAGTTGTCATTCAAACATTGGAAAACCTGGGAATTTCCCATCTGCCTCTTCCTCCATTGTCTCCAGACCTCAATCCCATTGAGCAAATGTGGGATGCGTTGCAAAGAAGGCTTTTTGATCACCACCCACAGCCAGTTAACCTCCAACAACTGAGTGCAGCATTGCAGCAGCTATGGATTGAAATTCCAAATGAAGTAAGCGACAACCTTATTGAGAGTATGCCCAATAGATGCACAGAGGTTTTGGCTAATAGAGGTCATTATACCCATTATTAGTTGTTTCATAAAAATGTTTTTGTTGAATAAAAAACATTGAAAAACTAAAAACCTATTATTTTACAATTTGTCCAAATTCCCTAATTAAACTCCTTTTTTTGTGGGTGAAAAATACAATAATTTCTAATAAATATTGATGATATTTATAATTAAAAAAAACAAAAATGCTAGGCCCCATAAATACCACAAAACAGCCAATATCCCTATTCATTTTTGAGCAGTTTATATATATATATATATATATATATATATATATATATATATATATATATTCATATATATATATATAAATAGGAAAAAAATAACAATTTAAGAAACTACAGTGTACTTGAAAAAAAAAAAAGAAATTTATGATTCAAATGTCGAATAAACAATAATGTTGAATTTTCTCTCTAGGTAAAACAATGATTAAATAGTTATAAATCTCTTGATTTTGACTACAAGTGATGAGTGTAAAAAAACGTTTCGATCCTAAATAATGCAATTACGTACATGGTCAATATAAAATCCCTGTCAGATTGCAGAGATTGGTCCCCAAACGGAAACCCTTTTATTTGAGTTGGTAGCCTATACTTGACATGGCTCAGGTTGGCCATGTGAAGTAATGGCCAATGAAACTCAAATAGGAATCCCTATCAAAGGAAATTCCTGCCGGTGCTTTCACTTCTTAAACGGTGCATACATTTGAAGGAGTGGTTTTGTCATGTATTGGTATTTATGAAATGAAATGTTATTACGGTCTAAGGTCTAGGATTGAGTATGTGACGAACAGGTGTTCTTCAGACGTATCGAGATAATAAATAGTAACGAAAAGTGATAAGGCCCAATTGGCGAGGTATATATTTCTCTGAACGAGATTTACCCACATACAAAGCACACTAATTGGTACTAATGGAAAGGGCAAAGAGAGCAAGAGAGGGGTTACAAATTGAAAATAAAAGTATATACACAGAATGAAGGAGGCTGTGTGAAGGAGGGGGCATTGTGTGCAGAGAGTTTAGTGTTGTGGATTGTGAAGTGTGCTGGGGGTGAGCATGTTTACAGTCAGCCGGGACAGCCTAAATGACAGATGATTGGGGGGAGGGGGGAACCAGCCTCACTAACAACCCCCCCCCCCACTCTCTCTTTCTCCTCTCTCTCTCTCTACTTTTTTCTCCCTGCTAATTTACTTTAGATTTGTGGCCATTTTACTTTTTCAAATTGCCTCCAACAGAAACGGCAATGTTTTTGGGATGTAGCACATTTACTCTGTTGTCAGTAGACAAAGACTTTCTAATGACCACAAATCGAACAATACACTTCTTATCTTCTATCGTATCATTTTTTTATTTTGTTATTTGTTGTATTTAGTAAGGTTAATTGGTTTTATACTCGTTTCCCCGCGTGTAGGAGACTGAAAATAAAGTTTGGTAAAACTTTTAATGACGATTGCCAAATGATTAGAGAACTCACTATGCACGAGGTCCTGAGGAAAATAGATCAGGCTAGAAGTCAAATGGCAGCTCAGCTTAGCTGGAGTTTAGTAGAATAACGTTTTCATTTTGATGAAGTATAGTTCCATAGAATGATTTACGAAGTAACCCCAAATTATGTAGAGTTGTATTCCTGAATACCATAGATAAAAGTAAAGTCTGTTACGCAGGGGCTGCATACACAAAGCAAATTTTCCACGTGTTGGGTTAGCCCACTGGTCATCCCATCTCACTATACATTCCCTATTTCTCCCGTAGTAAAACGCCTATGTGTACTGAAATTGAAATTTACGCTGGACATAAGACGTTTAAAACTCAGTTACTTAAAGTAAAAATACTATTAGAATTGGGAGGCTAATAATTCGGTTAATATTCCAGAGAGAGAGAGTATAGAACACATTTATCGTAAATTAAATTTGCTATAAGTTTGTTTCTATACAATTTTGCCAATCCGACTCATAATGATTCTGAATTCCAGATATATCCCCTCTAAACCCACCCCCTCTTCACCGGGTCGATTTCAGTAATTAACGAACTTGATCTTTAGTATTACATGAAACGCTCACATATCGAGTTTAGTAACGATCAAACTAAGTTGCGACTAAAGCGGTAGCAGACATGCGCGCACACACACAATCATTTTCGTCAACAGCAATATAACAAATAATCTATAAGACAATTGTCCTTTTCGAAATAAATTTTGTACATTTTACACTCTATTTTTTTCTAATTCATGCCTCCCCCCTCTATCCCAAGAAATATGGAAAATCTGCGCCAATGATAAATAAATTTAGTTAAACATTATAGAGCCATATAAAAACTCCATGACAGAGGATGTCCTACAGAATGATTTTTCATATTATTTAAAGCTATTGTTAATACAATCATTATGCCGTGACGAGTAACCGTTATTATTTCGAAACTTCAACGACGGATGGCACAGCTCGTAAAATATAAACATAGGATAACCATTCAATATTTGAAGCATACTATTTTCTTGTAATTACTACTGATATAACTTTACAAAATTTCGAATGAAATTAAAATTATTTTATTTATTTATGTAGGTGTGTCGCAATTTAAGCGATTCACACATTTTCTTGTTATAATATTGAAATAGTATAGGTAATGCCACCTTATAAAAACAAAAAAAAAAAGGTTAAAAAAATCTATAGAGGTAGGTAAAAGTACGGTTATTTATTTATTCTCCAGTGGATATTATTCTAATCTAGTGTTTGAAATGTTAAATCTGGTTGTATATGTTCGTGTCTTTGAGGTGTTTCATATTTTTTGTTATGTATTATTATTAAAATCACATGGTAAAACTAGAGTGGCGAGTTCGATTATCGCCTGGGTAAAGGAAATTATTTAGAGACGAAATTCATTTAATAACATCCTAAATCCCACCCTGGCTAGAAAAGGGTGGTAACCTGTATATAGCCCGTCCTAATTAGCCTTAGTTGCAAAAAGTGATAATAATAATATATAAATTTCATTGAAATTTACAGCTCAAATTCTACTAAAGAAGACAATTGTTGAATAATTTCATGTACATACTCTTTTGCCGGCAGGTAAAAATCTGGTTTCAAAACAGGCGGATGAAGTGGAGGAACTCCAAAGAGCGAGAGCTACTGGCTAGCGGAGGTTCTAGGGAACAGACTCTTCCGAATAAAAACAACCCACACCCAGACCTCTCCGATCCTGGAGGTGGGAGGAGGGACTCGGAAGAGGAACAGTCTCAAGAAGAGGAAGAGGAAATCACTGTCACGTGACCTAGGTAAGCACAACAATTACATTCTCCCCATTACATCTCATACTTCATGTGCCTCTAGGGGAAATCTCTTGTAAAAATATTGCATAATAAAGATTTGGCAAAGGTGAGGCATTTTTATTATAAACTAGCTAAGATACGCGGCTTCGCCCTGGAAATAATTTGAGGCTGAATGATAATAGTATTTTTTATTTTTTGGGGGGCTTTAATTTAAACAATATTTTTACATTTTCCCGTCTCAATGCCGAGTCCGGCGTGCTGGGGATATGTTAATAATAAAAGTGTTTGTTATGTACTTAATTCTACAAACCCGTAGTAATACTAATTATATAACCCGATTCCTGTGAATGTATCTTTTTCTATATATAAAATCATCATAGATTATCATATTATTATAGTCAAACATAGAGTTTTGTTGATTTCGATTTAGACTTTCGTGTCCTATAACATTGCTGACCCCTTCTTTAGTTTTTCGTGTATACCTCATTTATACTTAGTTATACGGCAAAAGTGCGTATAACAAAAATTACTTTAAATTACAAAACAAACAACTTTTGTTATATGCACGTTTGCCGAAAAATTAATATTTTACGTAATAAGCTCCCTTATAACTCCCACTCTTGTTCGTACTTCGAAATTTAAATATAGCTTATAATCAGGGAGGTGTTATAACACCTAAAATAAAAATCACACACGGAGCATTTACTTAGGTTGAGTCTTTTGTGCCTTATAAAATTGTTGACTCCCACTATAGTTTTTAGCGTATAACTCATTTATACTTCGGAATAAGACAATAGTGAATGTATATAACAAACGTTACTCTAAATAACAAAATAAACAACTTCTGTTATGTAAATATAATAGGATACGAAATATCGCTATTTTTAATTTGAGCCTTGCCTAATAACCCCCACTCCCGTTTGCCTCAGAGACCATTATAGTAGTAATATACGTACCAAATTTCATAAAATTCAGTTCAGCAGTTTACGATTCTATACAGGACATACAGACAAAAATTCATTTTTATATATATAGATTGTTACATTAAACAATGTTATTTGACCAATTTTGTCCATTAATTACAATTTAACCATCAAAACCAGGTCTATCATCCTCGGACAAACTTACACCACCACCAATCCCCCCCCCCGCACTCCATTGCCATCCCCCATTGTAAAAAACACCATCTTGCATCATTATTCTCGATTTTATCATCCCCATAACTGTAATTACTGTACATTTATTTTATTCTTACCGTAATTAATAACTTCACCAATTTTTCGAGTTTCCTATTATCATCTACTTCTTTCGAAATCATTGTCATATAATTTATAATTGTCATTGTGATAATTTCTTGTTGTTTATTAGTTGGTAATATTCTTTTCTTGTATAAAATTATAAACGTATAAATATGAAATTAATTATTTACTATTAACCTGGGGCTCAGGTTGGCCATCTCAGGTAAACATTGAGTGGTGGGTTCAATTCCTACGTACGCAATAGACACTTATCTAGTGACGAACTTACTATATAAAATACTAATGTGAGCATTAATAAATAACATTTTTTATTATTAACTCTAGCTAGCACATAACGTTCACTCAAAACAACTACTCTCATTAAATCCTTCATTTCTTAACTAATTAGTTTAAATTAGTCCGTAGAAAACACCCCTAATTCCTCGGTTCTGGCAGTTTTATACTTCCTGATAGTGAGTGTCTTTAAAATTGTTGTATAAGTAAGTCATTGTGGAGCAGTAATGTCTTTTGTGAAAGTTTTGCCAAGAATATTTTTAAAAACCCAACATTTCGATCTCTTGGGACGTCCCTTAAAGCTAAAACAAGTAGTCATGATGGTAGGCATAAATATAATCGATTACATTTTTTTGTTATAGGGATGAGCTGAAAATCGTAAAATGTGTCTTTACGTGTGTTTCTTACCGAGCCCCAATAGTGTATTTCAATTTAAAGTAACCTAAATGACCAAGTCATAACTAAAACTGACCATTCTTAACGGCTAAAATCCACCAAATAAGAATATATAAATCGCCATCTTGGAAGAAAATTTTCAGTAACAATTTCCATAATCTTGGAAGACCTCATAACTGCTAGCTAAAACTAGTTCCTGATCCGTCTGTATGTTGACAATCCAACAGTATTAGTCTTCCATAAAGAAAATAAAGAGATGCCTTCCTGAGAGTTACTTTATTTATAGACTACAGGCTTCGTCGTGAAATGGAAGTTAATAGTTCTATCGTCCAGGGTTGCCAATATGTAGGAAATTGTGGAGATATCCATTCACCTTGGGTGAATCCGATTAAGGAATGAACAACATTAAGATTAAAGCATAAGTGAAATTTTAGAGTATGCAATTTTAGCAGATTTCCCTCAAGGGAAATCAGCTAAAGAGGTTGTACTCATGTCGCGATTTTCAAATTTTTTCTTCAAATGTCCATCGATCCTACCCAGGAGTTGACGAAAATGAGGTCCGTTCAAAACTGTATATATATATATATATATATATATATATACATATATATTTGTCTGTTACCGCTCTAGCGGTCGCAATTTTTGTTTGACCGTTACCAAACTTCATATTTAATCGTTTTATGTAAAAAGAAAGATCAAGTTCGTTAATGGTTGAAATCGGACCAGTGGGAGGGGGGTTTAGAGGGGGGGATTTTGAAAATTCGAAATAGCTCCGTTAATATACATTGGATCGAAAAATTGTATAGAATTAATCTTATTGCAAATTAAATTTACTACAAATATTATTCTATACATTTATTCTGTATCTTGAATATTAATCGAGATATTTGCATTTGTATTGTGTGTGCGGTCGACAGGAGTGGGCTTTCCGAGAGCTCTGGCGGCCGTTGCCGTAACTATTCGTTCCTCGTGTATAGGTTTAGAGATTCCTCACTACTGCCGAAAGATTTTATTTTGTTTTTGGCAATGCTTCTATGTGTACAACTGCTCTTCCCGTCTAGGCGCAACTTTTCCCCGTAAGGGTCCCTTGGGCGAATTATGGGGGGAAAAAAATTAGATTTGAAGAATGAGTGAAAATAAGGCTCTAATCATTCCCTCTCTATTGTTTGACACACCGTGAATAGTTCAAATCATAATCATGGATAGCATTTATTATAATTAACTATCTATAATGTACGTATTTTGTATATACAATCTTCGTTGACTGACTAATGATTGTATTTTTTTAGTAAAGCGTTGAAAAACCAATTGGAATCGGAATATCACAATTTTTCATTTCAGGCCTCCCTTACAACCGCCACTCCTGCCCGTTCCAAGAAATGTTAGTATGGCTTATTATAAGGAAGGTGTTAGTGCTAATGCACATACCCAGTGTTTTATTAAGTTCGGTTCTATCGTTAGTGCCCAACAAAATTGTTGGCTCCCGCTCTAGTTTTTAGTTTATATTTCGTTATACTTTGTTATACGAAAAAAATGAATATAACAAAAGTTACTTTAAATAACAACATAAACAACTTGTGTCATGTGCATATTTGCAGAAAACCCAATAGAAAACGAAAAACCCTATTTTTAATTTCAGGCCTCCCTAACAACCCCCACTCCTGCCCGTCCCTAGAAATGTTAGTATAGCTTATTATAATAAAGGCGTTAGTGCTAATATGCATACCGGAGTTTTATTTAGTTCAGTTGAGTCTTTTGTGCCAAATAAAATTGTTGACTCCCGCTATAATGTTTAGGGTATGACGCCTTTATACTTCGGTAGACGACGATAGTGTATATAACAAAAGTTTCTCTAAATGACAAAATCAACAACTTTTGTTATGTGCATATTTCCGGAAACCCCAATAGGAAACGAAATATCACTATTTTAATTTCAAGCCTCTCCTATATTCCTCACTCCTGCCCGTCCCTAGAAATGTTAGTATGGTTTATTATAATGAAGGCGTTAGTGCTAATATACATACCGAGTTTTATTTAGTTCGGTTTAGTCTTTTGTGCCAAATAAAATTGTTCACTTCTGCTATAGGTTTTAGCGAATATCTCGTTTATAATTCGGTATACGAAAACAATTTATATAACAAAAGATACTCTAAATAACAAAATAAACAACTTTTGTTATGTTCATATTTGCCGAAAAACCAATAGGAAACAAAATATAGCTATTTTTAATTTCAGGCTTCCCTTATAACCCCCACTCCTGTTCGTCTCAGAGGATATTAATATAGCCTAAAGTCTAAGTTTGGTTAGTAGGAATATACATACCAAGTTTCATAAAATTCGGCTCAGCCGTTTATGCGTGAAAAGGTAACAAACAAACAAACATACACGAAAAAACAAAATGCAGTTATGGTGTCTATGACATGTGAAACGAAAAGTTATCGTGAAAATTCGCGAAAAAAATCAATGTACAGACAGAGGTTACAATTTTATATTATATTATATTATATATATATGTATATATATATATATCTATATATATATATATATATATATATATATATATATATATATATATATATATATATATATATATCTATATATATATATATATATATTACTGAAACAAATTAAACTTAATTTTAACAACGCTATTTCAGATTCTTTGGATGCTTCAGTATTTTTAAGTAAACGAAGAGTATAATGCTTTCTAAATAAAACATGTCCAGAAAAAAATAAATAAATTTGTGACCTACAGAATGATTCAGCTATCTTAGTAGCCAAATCTCTTGGAGCTAGTAGTATTTGGATCTGCATTCGAATTTGAAGTCAGGATTAGGTAGATGTGAAGAAAATTCTTAAATTCAAACAATACATTTATAATTATAAAATCTTATTTGTTAAAGACCGTTTTATGTTATTACTGTTACTTGGTCTAGATGGAGTGAATGATTCTTTTTCCTCAAGGGGAAATCCATAAATCTAGAAACTGTGAAAAATGTTTAAATACATATACACGTAAACGTGTTAAACTAAAACCCACCTCGAAGTGTACAACAGCTATTGGCCATAATTTACCATGATAATGATTTTTTTTTCCCTGCCCCAGTTAATTCAAACAGATGTGATAAGGATTTAATAATGGAAATAATTAAAGTAGTTATATTTTTCAGTGGATTGGATTTTTCTGAATATGTATTTACTGTTTTCTTTTAGATCTTTCTGTGCGTGACACCTTGATACCAGCACTCAAGTACTTGAATGCAAATTATTTTGTCTTAAAATTGGAAATTTTAGCCAATTGATTAGGTTGAAAAATGTTTTGATTGGGGAAAGTTTTAGTGTATCTGGGTTTCGATGCCTAAATTATCCGGTGATTTGTAAATAAGCATCTTAAAAGAAGAAGATTCTTTACCTTTTAGTTCCATAGCTCAATATTTAAGACATTGTGATAATGTGTATATGGGCAATATGTTTCCTAATAATAAAGCTTCAGAAGAAGATGCATTCCATAGAATGAGGGTGAAGGCAATGAAATATTTATATTGTAAGGAACGGATTATATGAAAGGCTTTTTTATAGAAGCCGCTCTAAGAATGTTCACTCCTTCAAATAAGCAAGAGAGGTAGTAAGTGGCTATTAAAAATAAAGTTTTGTCGGAGGTGGGGGAGCGAGATGGGCAAGGAGGAAGGCGTGGGGGGAGCAGCCAAGCAGGGGGTGTAGGGGGAATAATAAAAATGGCCCCTTTCAACATCTGGCGCCCCCAAGCAGCAGCCAGCCAAGCCTCGACTCAACATGCAAATTCGGCCCATTATTTCATAGTCATCAGCTGTTGAAGACGCCATATTGAGTTTAAGGGAGTTAGGGAGGGCTCGGCTGTAATTCATAACGCCGCTTCCTCTCGGATTAGCTTATATCGAGCACCTCTCCCTTCCCCTCCATAACATCACTCCACCTACAACAGATAGCCTTAGAGCACAAACAATATAACTCAGAATTTATCCTTATTTATCTTAACATTAGTCAATTAAACCATTATCGCATAAAAGCATGAGGAACGTATTTTCAAGTTCATCACAGAGAGGTTGTACAAACCAAGCAAATTTCAAATATGAATAGATCGGCTATTTTGTATTTAAAAAAAAAACACTTCTCTTTTAAACAAAAATATTACTCATCTCTTCATGTTTCATTTCTCAAGAAATTTCTTCAGGAGTTTACTCAACTTAGCACACTCCAGAGAATTGAGTAAAACATCTAGCTAGAGAAAGTAGCTGATTTTACAAAAATCAGTCTATACGTTACTTTTGTCGTAAAGAAACGTAAACTAAGCAGATTTCTCACGTGGTGGTACACCCTACTGCATACAACAACAATTTTAGATCATCAATAGTTCAACAGTAGTTTAATAGTTGTTATACTATAGGTGTTCTACAATTGTTGGCATAAGCATTTTACATAACTCAAGTATTAATCGAGTTATTGTACTTTCTTGTTTTCAGCCTTCAGTAGCCCCACCTCCCACCCCCATGTACTCATCGGTTTTTACATAGAAATCGAGAATATGTAGTGGGGTGAGGGCATAAGTGTGTTATAATAGCTCGTGGAAAATCTGCTTAGTTTACGTAGCCCGTGCGTGACGAACTTATTCTGTCTTCTTATAAATGTTTTCCTCCTCTTATAATGTGTGAATACTCTTTTATTTCCACGTTATTTATCTTTATCTTTTAGTTCGTTCTTCATCTAAAATGTTTACGTTGTAAAAATTAAAATAGGTATGAGGGTATGTAGTATAAAATAAGCTAAAGGTGTTATTCTCTTTATCGTCAATATGTTTTAACATGTACGAGTATACGTCTTTTAGAAGCTACAATGATTCTCCTATAACTGTTATTGGGGCTCAGGTTAGCCATGTGAATTAAAGCGTGACGGACGTTTTGGAAAATACTTCTTATATGTGAAGTGAGTATATATGGAATTCTTTAAGGAAAATATTAATATTAATATGAAAGAAATTGCTAACTTTTTGCAATAAAACAGATGGTGGTACTTTTAAAGAACATGAACACGCTTCGAAGAAATTTGTATTAATCATTGCCAAACATTTTGGTTTAAATATTAAATAGAATTCTTCAGAATGTATACACAAGATGGTGGTTGTTCAAAATGTTATGTTGTCCTCCTTTTTTTGTATCCTTCGAAATTCTCTGAGCGTCTCTCGTTTTTCCCAACATTCTCCGACTTTTGACCATCCCTTCCAATAAAAAAAAATATAAGCTGATTATTCCGAAGAATGTGCAGTGGCACTGAAATGAATTGCTTGATGATATTGGAAAAGTAATGGATTGCACATTCGGAAGGTCTTCAAGAGATTGTTACATTGCGTAGTACACAATTCTTTAATCACAAGATAATGGGTCTGATCTGGGAGATTGGACACTGTCATTGCCATCACATGGGTAAAGAGATAGGCTGCAATGTGTTTGTATACAATTACGCAGGTTATGGAAGAAGCAACGGAAAGCCAAGCGAAGCAAAGCTCTACCCGGACGTGGAGTGCGCTCTTGATAGCCTCAACCGAGAGTACAAAATAGACAAGTCAAGAATCATTCTTATTGATCAAAACATTGGGTCAGTACCAACCGTAGACACAGCAGGGCGGGAAAAAGTAGCCGGGGTAGTTTTGGCATCACCTATTGAATCAGGAATAAGGACTATATTTTCATTCATTCAGCCAAGTTGGTGTTTCGATGTCTTCTTTGGCATTTATAAAGTGGGAAAAATAGAATCTCCAGTCCTTATTATCCATGGAATAGAAGATGTCTGGTACACATTACACAAGGTGAACAGCTATAAGGTTTATATATATATATATATATATATATATATATATATATATATATATATATACACATATACATAGTACATATAGTGGTCTAAGTGGTCTTTATTTTTTTATCATTTCGAAACTCGTATTCAGAGTTTCATGAAAAACTAAAGATCAAATTCATTAATAGCTTGAATCTGACTAAGAGGGTTCAGAGAGAGGAAAACAAATTCAAAATATCTCCATTATTATGAGGACTTAGAAATGTTTGAATGAAAAAAGAACTTCTTTAAAGTTTAAGTTTAGCCAATCCAGGTAACCATAGAACCTCATTCCTGCGTTAAAAAAATCATATAAGATATTTTAAGACCAAATATATTGTAATGTTATCTAAAGAGGAATCGCCAGCTAAGATTTGTGATAAGCATCATTAAGAATTAGAGCTTACATTTGATAGTACATCAGAAAGTTTGATATTAAAATATGTACTTTTGGATGTAACACATAACTTAAAAAGTCCGTCACGCAGGGGCTGCCTAAACTAAGCAGATTTCCCACGTAAAGTTATACAATAGAGAAATCTTCATACGAGTGCCGAAAAGTTTCGGAAACGGGCGAACTAGCATTTGGCGGGAAACACTTTGTCCCTTATGCACCCACATTTAATAAAAATGCAAATATCTCGGTTAATATCCAAGATAGAGAATAAATGTATATGACAATATTTATAGTAAATTTAATTTGCAATAAGATTTATTCTAAACAATTTTTCGATCCGACTTATAGTAACGGAGATATTTCAAATTTTCGAAAATCCCCCCTCTTAACCCCCCTCCCACTGGCCCGATTTCAGCCATTAACGAACTTAATCTGTCTTTTTAGATAAAACGTATAAATATTGAGTTTGGTTACGATCAAACAAAAATTGCGACCGCTAGAGCTTTAACAGACAAATATATATATATATATATATATATATATATATATATATATATATATATATATATAATTTTGAACGGACCTCATTTTTGTCATCTCCTAAGGTAGGACCGATAACCATTTGAAGAAATTTTTCGAAAATTGCGTCATGAGTACGACCTCAATAGCTGATTTTCCCTAAGGGAAATCTGCTATAACTATGTTGTGTAAAATGAAAAAATATAAAATGTATACTTGGCCATAAAAGTTATAATGAATACATAATATCTATTTATCACTTGAATGAATAAAAGATGTTAATAATTATTATTTTTGTTTAGTTGCAGGTGCAGATGGTTACAGTCACCACCTCAGAGGCCCATTCGAAGGTGCTGATTCTCCTATGGGAATATTGATGGAAGGAATTTATTTTGTTTATTGTTACCAAATGCTTATGACATAGATCTCCATTTACTACAATTTAGGGCAATTTTACTTCTGCATTGGGATTTTATTGATATGTTTTTTAACAATTGTAACAATGCATGTTACATAAAACTAAATGTAACATTTCATAATCAGCTACAAGATAAATTAATTTTTCAGCTAAAATTAATTGATATAAAATAAACGATAATTGACTATGCATATATTTCAACTTTGAGATATCAGAAAATACAAAAGGAATTATGTGTTATATTATTTGTTTCTTATTAATAAGTAGTCAATATAATAATTAAAAAATTATTTTCAACTAGATATTTTTTATGGACATCAAAAGGTAGTAAAACACGATTTGGATGAAGACTAATATTTCTATACTTTCTCTAATTATTTTTATTAGAAAGAGTGTTTTGGTTTACGTTCAATGAGTTGATCATATGACAAATGGGGTAAATAACACCCTAAAATATTCAAAACTGCAACCTCCCTCCTAGACACACACACACACTATACATACATATATATACATATATATATATATATATATATATATATATATATTTATATATATTTATATATACATATATATATAAACTTCTTCCTGTTCACTAACTACAAAGAATCTTTTTTATATTGCCAAGTACATTCACAGAACAATTTCACATATTCATATTTGTTTATAAGAAATTATTTATTAACGTCCACTTTATGCTACTATGGCTAATTGGGAGGGTTATCTACAGGTAGCCTACCCTTTTCTAACCAGGGTGGGATTAAGGATTTTATCTAATGTGTTCATCACTAAATAAATTCCTATTTGCCCAGACGAGAATTGATCTTGCCACTCTAGGTTTACCATGTGAGATTAAAACCGCATTTACAAATTGTTTTTTTTAAAAAACGGTTTAACTCTCATGGCTAGCCTGAGCTCGAAATTAATTAATAATTAAAATTAATGTAATTTTAAGTTTTGGCTTTAAACCTTATACATGTTAAAATGAATAAAATACAGCATAGTTTTAGTAACTCACATTCTTTACATTCATTTGAGTAAAGAAACCAATCAATTTTGTTCAGTTACCTTTCTACGCTTTAAAAACAACTGGGAGAGACAAACATAAGTTTATTATAACTTAATTTGTCTACTATGTATTGAACTATACAAATAATAAACAATAAAAATACATCTATTATTCTATAGAATAGCTTCTGGCGAATTAGTGGTACCTAAGTGGTCTTTTTTTTTTATATTTACCTTATTCATTAAATTTATCTGGTTGATAAAATACTATAGATTGAAGAATATGTTTGAAAATATATATATATATATATATATATATATATATATATATATATATATATATATATATATATATATATATTGGACAATGGAGAAATATTTTACTTCTCAAGAAATGAATAGAAGGTCACAACCTCGACTTTAAAACTGCTTTAATCAGCATTATAAGAACAAACTTTATGGACTCGGTAAGATGGTTCATGCTGCTTTCTTTCAGCTGCACTGACAAGATCCATATAAATACTTTGCTGATTAAAGTAAAGTTTTAAAGTGAAGTGTCTGACCTTTACTTTTTATCCAGGAATTCATTTGAGTCTCTGTCAACCACCCTTAAGATGGGTAAAGGTATTTTAATTCTTATTATGACTGTCTAAATTAAATGTAAGGACAAGGATTAGATACATGTATTCTACCGAATTTTGATGATAAAATAAATAATACAGAAAGTAAACAATATATACTGAAAAAATATTTATGCTTGTAGCTGCTTCGTATGAAAACAATTAAGTTATCTTCTTTCTTTAAAATTTTATAATTAAATAAAGAAAAAATGAAAGGAAGTCTTAATCAACTTTCAAACAAAAAAAAAAAAGAGATACTATTTGACTAAATGTAGTACTTATGGTAAGGGAGAGTGTTATTATGTCGAAATTTACCAAAGATTGGCAAACTCGAATGCACAGAGACTGTTATTGAAATATTGTTTACCTAACAGTGTGTACATATAATATTTGTTCATGTATTTATTGTATAACGATTTTAAAGATTAGAATTTATCACATATAAATCTGTAAAAACAAAGTTGATTTTGTTTACCTGATGTAACAGGTTAATCAACTTTTTGCTGTATAAATATGCAAACATTGATGTATTGAATTAAAATAAATTATATAAACAGTTAATATTGTTTTATGTTTTCCTAATAAAATGATGAATTTGGTGATTCCTTGAGTTTAACTAAATTGTTATAATAAAGCCTAGAGTAAGGCTATTAATTGGCTTGGTAACACAATGAGACAGGAAAAAAAAATTCTGGCGTTAGTGACCATAAGGTTTGACACAATGGGGTTGACATAAGGGTTGAAAAAAAAATGAGACAGAAATCCAAGTTATGTCTAAAACACTGATCAAGAGCCTCAAAATTGGTACAATACTCATTCATTCTACAGTACCCATAAAAATGAAATTTCTGAACTTTTGGAATCAACCCTGATTGTCTCTAACCGACTTCTCTCAAGCAGTATCACTTCCAGACACTTAATTGCCTGGGTACTTATTCGCCCTTAGTGAGTGTATAGACTCCATTTTGGTTATAAGGAGGGGGTGATGTACCAGAAAAAGAAGTGAGTATAATTCATAATATTGTTACGTTTTTATTACCAAAACCAGTAATAAACGTTTTTAATAAGAGTTCTTTTGGATTGCAAAATTAAATACTCGCAAGTTTCACAGTTTTTATCACTGCAAAATTTATTTCACAATGCACAATAAACTTGGTGATTATTCTTAATTACTACTCACAGTATACACTGATAGCGTTACTGTTCCTCAATGAGTCACAGTCCAATAATTCACTGAAATTCACAGAAAGACGGCACTGCACTGTCCTTTACTTCGCGGCACTGCACTGTCCTTTACTTCGCGGCACTGCACTGTCCTTTACTTCGTGGCACTGCACTGTCTTAAACACGGCACTAAACTGTTACTTACAGTCACGGCACAACACTGTTCTTCTTTTAAAAACACTTTACCGCACTGCACTAAGTCGCACTGAAGCACTGATGTGAACATCGAGACAGGTGACAATAAAACTGACTGGCTCGCAGCTGGCCGCTCTTTATAGGTTGTCGGCATACATCAAAGGGGAATTGTCTCGTTCATTCGAGGGTGGGCTAGAAGAGTCTATAGAGGCTAGAACTTTCCTGTCGGCTGCTTTGATCTACGTCACACTTTCCAAATACGCGACTCTCTCTCTCTCTGAAGGATTATTCATCTATTTAATTTTCGCAACACTGCCGCCCACTTAAGCCTTTTCGTCCCGAATAGGCTCAATACCGCCGTTGCCATACTTGGCTAGTCGCTCTAGGTGTACCACTTTCATTTTAGACCTCGGATTGTGGTATCTCTGTATCCGGTAGACAACGTCGTTCAATCTCTTGATCACCTTGTAAGGTCCCTCCCAGTGCGTTTGCAATTTCGGGGATAGTCCTTTCTTTCGTTGTGGGTTAAATAGTAGAACCATTTGCCCTTCAGTGAATCCTTCCGTATTTGCTGCCCGATCATATCTGGCTTTCATCTTATCACCTGTCATTTTAATACGGTTGCGTACAAACTCATGGAGCTCATGCAGGTCTTCCTGTGCCTGGGGAGTATTTCCATTGTCTTCGCAGGACGGTCCGGGTTTGGCCCCAAATTCCAAATCCGCTGGTAGTCTTAATTCTGCTCCAAATAAGATTTTTGCCGGAGTACGTGTGGTGGAATCATGGATTCCCGACCGGTAAGCCAGTAGTAATTTGGGTATGTGCACATCCCAATCCCTTTGTTGTGTGCTAACCACTTTTCTGAGGTATTCCTCCAGTATCCGATTAAATCTTTCGACCATGCCATCAGATTGTGGATGAAGCGGTGTCGTCCTTGTCTTTTTGATGCCATACAATTCACACATTTCCTTGAATATGGCCGATTCGAAATTTCGGCCCTGGTCAGAATGAAGTTCTATTGGAACCCCGTATCGGCACACCCAATTATTTACAAAGGCATCTACAACCGTTTTCGACTCCTGGTTTGGGATGGCATATACTTCGGGCCATTTACTGAAGTAGTCCATTACAACTAGGACATACCGGTTTCCAGCCTCACTGACAGGGAATGGACCAGCAACATCCATGGCTATCCGCTCGAAAGGGGCGCCTGCGTTGTACAGCTGAAGTTTGCCACGACTTCTTCTCGTTGGACCCTTGGCTGCAATGCACTGCTCGCAATTGGCTATCCAATCGGTTACAGATTGCTTAAATCCCACCCAGTAAAATCGTTGTTTTATCTTTTCCAGGGTTTTTGTAATGCCCAGATGGCCGCCGCTGGGACCATTATGGAACTGCTTCAATACCTCATTTATCTTGGAAGTGTGGTACGACAATTAGGTCGGTTGTGGTTTTGCCATCTGCACTCTCCCAAGATCGATATAAGCAGCCCTCTTCCAGTTTTAGGCTATTCCACTGAACCCAGTATGATTTCGCAAGTGGGCTTTCAGCTGATGTCTCATTTCGGGTTGGTTTTCTGTTGCATTCCTTAGCCGATATAATCTTCGCCAGAATCGGGTCATCTTTCTGAGCCTTCGACCAGTCCTCGTCTGAGCCAATACGGGTAAGTCGCACATCAATCACGCTTTCCTCTTTCTCGGCTTTAGTACAATGTTTGCATTCTATGTTACAAGGCCGTCTTGAAAGGGCATCAGCGTTATTGTGTTTCCCACCTTTTCGATGCTCGATGCTGAAATCATAGCTCTGCAGACGTTCAATCCATCGTGCCAGCTGACCTTCTGGGTTCTTGAACTGCAGCAGCCAACGTAGTGCCGAGTGGTCTGTTCTTAAGGTGAAGTGTTGACCATACAAGTATTTGTGGTAATGTTTGACGCACTCCAACACTGCCAGAAGCTCCCGTCGGGTAACACAATAATTTCTTTCGGGCTTGGAGAGTACCCTGCTGTAGTAGCCAACGACTCTTTCTGCTTCATTAACTACTATAGAGAAAGTACTCCTCCTATTCCATAGCCACTGGCGTCCGTATCAATTATGAACTTCTGTCCAGCGATTGGATAGGCAAGGACAGGTGCTGTGCACAAGAGTTCCTTGAGCCTCTGGAAAGCATCTTCCGCTGCCTCACTCCAGTGGTATGGTCGCGACTTTTTGGTTAGCTCGTGCAAGCTGGCAGCTACCTGAGCGAAGTTTGGCACGAATCTCCTGTAGTATGTGCAAAGCCCCAGGAAGCTACGCAGCTCGTGAAGATTTCGTGGTCGAGGCCAGTCCTTTACTGCCCGTATTTTGTCCTCGTCAGTGGAGATGCCCTCTGCTGTTACCCGATGTCCCAAGTATTTGACCTCTTTCTGAAACAGAGCACATTTCTTTATGCTTAACTTCAGCCCAGCTGCTGTTATGCAACTAAATACTTCATCCAGGTTTTTAAGATGTTCTTCAAAAGTCTTCCCCATAACGATTATGTCATCTAGATACACCAAGCATGTCTTCCAATTGAGACCCTTTAGCACACGTTCCATTAAACGCTCAAAAGTAGCTGGGGCGTTGTAGAGCCCAAATGGCATCACCTTAACCATAAACCATTGCTTGCGCTGAAGGCTGTTTTCTCTTTGTCCTTATCGGCTATCTCTACTTGCCAGTAGCCGCTTTGCAATTCCAAGTTGGAAAACCATTTCGTTCCTGCCAACGTGTCTAAGGTGTCGTCAATTCTTGGCAGCGGATAACTGCCTTTCTTGGTGACGTCATTGAGTTTTCTGTAGTCGACGCAGAATCTGGTGTTGCCGTCTTTCTTCTTTACTAGAACTATTGGCGAGCTCCACGGACTCGAAGATGGTTCAATGACTCCATTCCGCTCCATTTCGTTGACAAGTTCTTTAACTTCGTTCCGCTTCGCTAGGGGAACACTCCTGGGTGCCTGTTTTATAGGTCTCGCTTCACCGGTATTTATTTCATGTTTCACTACAGCTGTTCTACCTGGGCTTTTATTGCTTAGGGCGAAGACGGATGCATGTGCTCTTAGCAACTCCTTTGCCTTGTTTCTTTCAGGCGATGTCAGTCCTTTCATCCACTTTTCCTCTTCTTCTGCAAGTAGTTCGCGCTCCTTGGCTGTCATTTTTGGGCATCCTGAATTTTTGGCACAGTTAATTATTGCTTCTGCTGGCTCACATTGACCTATTTCAAAATTTTTGTTAATGATCTTCTCATTGTTGGATAGGTTAAGTACTCTCACCGGAACTCGTCCATCGTCGCAGGTTTTCACAAGGGCTTTAGCTGTTATAATGTCATCTTTAAGTTCTTTAGGTTCTACTACCCACAACCGGTTATCCTCACAATCTTCTTCCACACGCGCCCATACTAAGGTTTCCGACTGGGGTGGTAATTTCTGGCGTCCGACGGTAAATAGCCTCCTTACTGTGGTATTGCTCTCATATCCTACATCCAAGGGTATCTCGACGTTGCGCCAGATCATAACTTGTTGACCCATGTGCAGATTGATACCGTGGGCTATCATGAAGTCTGCACCGATGATCACTTCGTCCACTATGTCGGCGACAACAAATACATGATCGGCGCTAGTGTAGGCGATAGTCAGTCGAACCTTGGCTCTTCCATAGACGGTGGCTGATTCCCCAGTAGCAGTGCGCAGTCGAACGTCGTTTAATGGTTCCACTGATCCTTTTACCAAATCGGGCCTAATTATTGACTGCGACGCCTCTGTGTCTATTGTGAGGATCTGCTTCCTGCCGTTAATGAGTCCACGAGCTGTAAGGTTGCTATTCTGCTGTTGTATTATGGAAATGGAGATTGTGGGGCCAGCGGTTGTAGGAGCTAGCTCTTGCCCCTCAGTGCTAGCTCGTTTTAGTTTAACGGTGTCTCTTGAGATTTGGGGTTATTCATCCGTTTGTTCTCCCTTGGTGGCGAAACAGATCTTGACCTTTTCTTTGGTGATTTACAGTTACGTTGAAAATGGCCGGCTTTGCCACAGTTGAAGCACTTTGAGCGTGATCTGTTCCTTTGCTCCTCCATTATTCGCTTGACTAAATCTTCTATGTCACTCCTTGACATTTGGGCGTCATTTTGAATATCAGCCTCAAGACGTCGCACCTTGAAGACTTGTGGTTTTGAAATTACTTTAGCGGTCTCCTGGGCTAGCGCATAAGAGATGGTTTCAGCAAAGGATGATTTTTGCGTAGCACGCACCGCGAATTTAACGTCTGGATTTCGTATACCATTCACAAATGCTTCAATCTTGAACTGATCCAAGAATGGATGATTTTCACCTGGGTAAGTCAGCTGCACTAGACGTTCGATTTCCATGGCAAAATCTTGTAGTGTCTCGTTCGGTTTCTGCACTCTGCCCCTTAGTTCCATCCTGTAAAGTTCTCGTTTATGCTCACCGCCAAACTTGCGCTGTAATGCCAACATAATGTCCTCATAATTGTTCCTACAAGCTGATGGTAAACTCTCCAGGATTTCTGCAGCGGTTCCCTTCAGTGCCAAAATCAATTCTACCGCTTTCTCTTCATTATTCCATCCGTTTCTACTGGCCACCGTCTCAAATTGGAATTTAAAAACATTAAGTGGTACATTACCGTCAAAAGTTGGGGAGTTTATCTTGCTGGAATTTTCTGAAATGAGCCTCACCGGACCCTCTCGAACATGTAGATTATCCATTTGGAATTGTAGCTCACGTATTTCATCGTCCATCTTTCTTCCTAGGCTGGACACGTCCTCTTCAACCTTCTTCTGTGCCGCAGAAATGCCGCAGAGTTTTTCATCAAACTCGCTGACTCTCTGCTCTATAGCTTCCACTCGTTTGCCCAATACCTCTGACATTTCATGGAGTTTTTGGTTAGTTGATCTAGAAGCTTCCTGAAATTTCTCTTCTAGCCTCTCGCAATTAGTTCTGGAAACTTCTTCTAGTCTTTCATAATTAGCTCTAGAAGCTTCTTGAAATTCTTGTCTTACTTCCGCTAAGATTTTCTCGCTGTTAGTTTTAGAAGCTTCTAAGAGTTTTTGGTTGTTATCTGTGATTTTTTCCATCATGGCGGCCAAAATTGAATTTAAATCTAAATTGCTGCTTGACATAGGAGTACTTACTGCAATGTCTTCTTTATCGGCAAACTCGTGTGTACTTATATCGATTCCTCGTCTTTGGAATTCATCTGTCAATCGCCTTTGTAATTCAGCCTTATTTCCTGTTGTTGGCAGATCCAGTTTAGACAGCTCCTTCTTTAGTTGTTCCACTTTTAGTTCTTCAAACTTCATTTTTGTTGATTTTAATTTTGCAATCCCACTTCTGACACCAGTTGTTACGTTTTTATTACCAAAACCAGTAATAAACGTTTTTAATAAGAGTTCTTTTGGATTGCAAAATTAAATACTCGCAAGTTTCACAGTTTTTATCACTGCAAAATTTATTTCACAATGCACAATAAACTTGGTGATTATTCTTAATTACTACTCACAGTATACACTGATAGCGTTACTGTTCCTCAATGAGTCACAGTCCAATAATTCACTGAAATTCACAGAAAGACGGCACTGCACTGTCCTTTACTTCGCGGCACTGCACTGTCCTTTACTTCGCGGCACTGCACTGTCTTAAACACGGCACTAAACTGTTACTTACAGTCACGGCACAACACTGTTCTTCTTTTAAAAACACTTTACCGCACTGCACTAAGTCGCACTGAAGCACTGATGTGAACATCGAGACAGGTGACAATAAAACTGACTGGCTCGCAGCTGGCCGCTCTTTATAGGTGGTCGGCATACATCAAAGGGGAATTGTCTCGTTCATTCGAGGGTGGGCTAGAAGAGTCTATAGAGGCTAGAACTTTCTTGTCGGCTGCTTTGATCTACGTCACACTTTCCAAATACGCGACTCTCTCTCTCTCTGAAGGATTATTCATCTATTTAATTTTCGCAACACTATGTATAAAGATTAAATAGAAATCTCTTTTCAAATAAGCAAGTATTGACAAGTATGTATTAGACATTTAAATGTATCAATATTAATAGAGTTTACTTCTTATTGAGTTTCCATATACTTTTTCCCCGTTTTCCAATAAAATTATTTGGGGAGGAGGAGGAATTGACACAACACCACTCCTCCATTGATGCCTAAGCCGATTAGCCCAATAAAATATCTCCTTTTTGATTAAAGAACTAACATCTAAACATAGCCAGAGTAATGGAATTTTCAAGTGATTCTGAGAAATCATTTGTTGAATGGCAATTGCTGTAATTTATTTAGTTTGTATGTCATCAGTTTTATCCCATTAAGTTGCTTTGGAATAATATCCCATAAGCAGTCATTTTCTTTGAAAATGCAATGCTCGTATTTAGAATTATTTTTATAATGAAATGATTGTCTTGTAAAAAAAATTGCTTTAAAATAAGAGGTATTTGATTTACCTGAGTTACTTACCATTATTTACTTTGTAGTGCTTTAATTATAAAAACACTGTGTAAGTCCTTTATTTGAGTTCTCCAAAAAAATATAAAATGAGAATGGTTTAAATCTATATTTATTTTTAATTGAATTTGTACACCATCATTGACATTCACCTCCAATAGTTGTTTATAAGCTATGCACTACAAGTTCCTATAGAACCTGGGTGGATCTCAATGACGCTTTGACTTACAGCCTTCTAACCTAAACCACGCTACTACATATATACCATACTACATTTTTTTGTGCAGCCTATTGGGTTCCATTCTCCCAAACAGTACAATCTTCCTTTCTAAGTAGTACAGTTGATGATGATATCAGAATCCTACAAACCATTTAATTGAAAGTTGTTTAGCTGTTCAAAGATGCTTTACCTTCACAGCTCTTCTCTCTCGTGAAGAGCTCTTTGGTTTCCCTTGGTGAAAGTCATTACCTTTTATTGTCATATAACATAACTATTGGCCTCATGAACATTTTGTTAATTTGCACTTTTGCATTCCTGCAGGGCTCTTTAATGTGGAAAGCTATTTTCAGAGAATAGTCCCTTTTATCATTAAGGCTACCAAGATATTGTTCTCTGTTACTAGCCCTTCCAAAAACTTCATGTGCTGTAACTAGAAAGTAAATATAAAATCCCCCCAATCAACATAATTAACTGTCTCTCAGACTGTTTAAGAGGTTCTCATGTACTTAGTTTTTCTCGGAGTAAATGGTAAACCTAAATAAATCTGAAAACCCAGCTGCCTTATAACATTATTCTTTCAGAATCATCCTCATCAGTCTGATAAATTAACTGTAAAGCCTACATCATTAGCCTGTCCAAATTACCAAATAACTGAATGGGTTCAGGGAAGAGGTGGTCTGTAGTTATTTACCTAGGGCAAAACCCAGACTGGTGTTCTCTTGGTATAATTTTACAGCTCTCCGTGATTCTCTTATAAACATCCATAGGCAGGAATCTTATAGGTTGCTGAGAGAAGTGCTGATACCTTTATAATTCAAGAATTTAATTCTTTTTCATTTTGTGAATTACTACAATTTTTGATGGACTCGGGCCTCTACTATAACCATTGTAGCTCATTGCATGAGTGGGATATTAGTAAACGGGATATCTCCTTCTTAACTGTTTGGTACAAAAAGGAACACATTTTTTTTTTTTTCGTCTCATCCTCACTGCAACTCGAGAAATGGTTTGAACTATAGTCTACTCCTGAGTAGCTTCATGTTTCAGAAATGTGAGGTGTTATTGACTAATAAAATGTAGTCCACTTGATTCTGAGTTTGGTTATATAGGTTTATTCATTTCCATGTGTGAGAGAACTATGGACAAGAACTTCATAACCATAAGTTTAGACAACTCTACTGTGCATTTACTATTGGTTGACTCATATTTGTTTTCTACCTCATTTTGGTCTATAGATCTATTTCTTGCTTATCTGGTATAGTACTTTGGCATTTCATTTTACCTTACAGACAGGGAATATCTCTTCCTTCTTTCAAGTAGCATGCACAATGAAAACTTTACGAAGTCTCTCCCTTTATTCTGATCCTGCAGATTCTAATACTATGGATGCTATAAAAATCACAAGTTTTTCTATAACACAAACCTAGTGCATTATTCATTTTGCTAAGAACCACTAAAATAAATAGTGGCCCTAACAAATAAACATATTCATCCCAACAGACCTTATCAATTTCTCTCCTTTGAATTTCCTGTAAAAGCTCATGTAGATTATATTGCATCAGCTGTTTCCAAAGTAGGCTCATTCCTGGTAGCTAAATGCAGTCCACATTTCAAATAGTCAGTTATAATTGTTTGTTTTTTTACCTCAATATTTATGAAAACCTAGCATTGGTAAGACCTCCGCCCATCCGTGAGGGATTATATTTTTTATCTTTATTATTTTTTGATTGGAGCTTAGGTCCTCCGGACGACGTACGGTGGTCAAGGTTTGCCCAGTATTGACTATTAGGTTTTCTGAACAGCCTGTTCGGGCCCTGGGGTTGAAGATGTCAGGTTGTACCTTGGCGTCGGGGTTTCCATTGTGATGTGGAGCCTTTTGTGGCTTAACTGGATGTCTAAGATTGATAGAGCACCACTGAAGCCGGAGCAGAAAACAGAAGCTTTGGGGACTTACCCCCAAAGGAAACTTGGAAAACGGTTCTACACCGTTGGTTCCCAAGGCAAGTGCTTGGAAAACCCAACCTGGTTTAGCTCCATCTAATGGATGTGGGTAAGGGTTCTGCCGGTAATCCTGTCTTACAAGGGTGTATGGTGCAAGAGGAGTGTAGATGGGCTGAGAGAGCTGGAAGTGAGTCAGGCTATACTGGAGTGGATTACCATCAGAGGCCTCAATGGAACCTGGTTCGTGTGGGCCAAGTTCAGCACCTTTCCTGGGGCTTCAGGGTAGTTGGCAGACCCAGAGATAGGCTTGACAAAATCAGATGGAAGGGTCGCAAATCTATGGTGTACGTATTTTAGGATGTATACTGTGGGCAAAAGATTAGCCTAGAAGTTATTTAGTTATGTTTAATTATTTTTCTGTTTAATACCAAGAGTATTTTTTTTTTTCATATTACACTTGTTCCTTTTTTTTATATGTTTGCTGTTATAATTTATGTGATTAAGTATTTTGTACCCCTAGGAGGTGTGTCATTTCTTTTTTTTTTTTTTTTATGAGTAAGTTGTATTATTTGTTGTGAGTAATGTATGTTTCAGTTTTTACTTAATTAATTTTGTTTGTTTGCTGTTTTATTTATTTTTAGTATAGTATTATAAGTTAGAGGTTTTGCTATTTTGTTGTTTGTATTTATTTTTGTTTTGTTATTGTATTTAAAACCCAAATAAACAAGTAAAATGTACCAACCAAATTTAGCTTATCTAGAGGATTTGCTAGGCTTTCCCTACTTCTCCAGCAACCATAGCTCAGTAATTTCAAATGGAAAGGGATGCTTTTTATCACATACCCCGGTAGAAAATTGGAGTCAAAATTTATTTTACATACACATTTCATTACATTTTCATTTCTTTGTGGAAACACTGTTCAGACGCAAAAGCCAAAAAACCTCTTTTTTTTGTAATAAATTTTCTTTAACATAGAAACAATGGGTTTTAACGGGAATATATAACAAAAATATAGAGTTTAAAAAGAATTAAATTGTTAGACAACTGTTTTAGACAATAAAGAAATCCGAATTATTCTTGAGGAAATTATGTCATATGTTTTAATACATGAAAATAATCAAATTCTTACTATTTTATAGTAAAAAAAAATATATTTTAGCCATGTGAGTTAAGGCATTGGTCATAATAATACATGGGTAAACCTAAAGTAGCGAGCTCGATTTCTGGTTCAGTAGGAATTTATTTAGTGACAAACTCATAAATTAAAAACCTTAGTCCCATCCTTGCTAGAAAAGGGTTATATTATATAATCCGTCCCAATTAGTCTTAGAAGCAAAAGGTGGGTGTTAATAAATAGTTTAATTTATCATAAAAATATAATTCTTAAACTTTTAAGGTACTCTGAAGATAATGTACAATTACTAAACCATTTATTTTGTCTGTTCCAATATCATACATCCTGCAGTACCATATTCAAAAGCAAAAAAAATTATTTTTGACTATTATGTTAAGACTCAGTATTAATCCCTATTAACCACCTCTCTAGCCATGGTGGGACCAAGGCATTTTATTTAATATGTTTGTTCACTAAGTCCTATTATCCAGGCTAGAATCAAGCAACAAATATTTGGGGTTTTTATTTGTTTAAAACAATTTTATGAATGACATTATCTCCTATGATTTTAAGAATAGCCTTCAGAGTACTCTATGATAAAAGATTAAATTATTTTTACACTTTCTAACCGAAAGAAAAGAATTGGTTCTACTTTTAGTGAAATCCTTCTGCTTTGAGAGTCAGGTGAAGAAATCTGTCAACGCATAACATTTCATAACTTCTATAGACTAACTTATCTATAGTTAGTGGCTAAACACAAAGTTATGCCATTAAAATCAAATACATGACAAAAATGAGGTTTGAAGTGGATTTGGCATTTGCAATCAAACACTAGGCTTAAAAAAAAATGGCCAACATAAAATCCATTTAGAATTCAATTTTTATAGAAACAGACAGAATTTGTAATAAAAATAACCCCTTTCTATTTGAAAATGTGCTCTTATGGTTGCTAAAGAGATACAGGAGAAGGGTGGGAAAAAGGTCAAAACCTCAAAAGAAACTGAATTTTACAGTTAAGGTTCATTCATTTAAAAAAAGAACTGTGGATGTCTTTAAATCATCCTGTAAAACTTGGTAGTGGTTCAGATGGATGTTTCAATAAAAAAGAAGAGTTACAAAAAACTAAAAAAAAACTTTTTTTTACAAATACTTTATTACATTTGTTAGTGACCATTGTACACATAGACCACTTATTTACAAATGACAATTTCCATTCTTTTTGTTTTCTTCACATAGGAAAATGTTTACAGTGAAACTGACCAAAGTTGTGGCTAAAAGAAAATCATTAAAATAAGTATTTACAAGTCCACAACATTCGCCACAACACAAACTGGAATGTCTAATTTAATAATAAGTTGTAAATATAACGTTCAAATACGGTAACTATAAGCCAATTAATCTGTTTCTAAAACTTTTAAACGAAGCTGACGTATATCCAGAACGTTTTAGAATTTCTTTTTTCCTATATGAATGAAGTTAAAGGCTAGAGGGTATTAATGTATATTTATATAATATGTACAGTCATTTGGTTCAAAGTTATGAAGACAAAAGAACATTGAAGGAAAAAATAAAATAGTTCTGTACATTGCACCACTGGTATACTCAAGTGGCATAAACAAACAACTTATTACACAACTAAGTAACACATTTAAGCATGAATACAAATAATTATAAAACTAAACAAGGAACATTTTATAACAAAATAATGCATTGGATTAACTAAGAGTTAACATATATTTATGTAGATACGTTCAGCCCAGGCACATATGGTTTTATAAATTAAGGGATCTTCTAGTCATAGCATGCATATGACAACCTCTTGTTGAAAATATTATTATCCTGAAATTATTTAATAAGATAAAATTAATGAAACTCAGTATTACCAATAGTTTATATACAAAATAAAAGTCTGCAGACCGAAAAAAAAAAAAAAAAAAAAAAGAAATCACAGTCACACATTTTTTTTTTTTAAAAGGAAAATTCTGCAACACCAGAAGTTTAACTTTTTTTAATCTGTAAAAGCACACACAATGCTTAAGGGATTTCATATTATAATTTAAGACTCCTCTGGGAATATGAGAATACTACCAGTATTTATTACATTTTTAATATATTTAATAGTACAGAAAATGTTCGAAAAATAACTTTTACACTCAATAATTCAATTGAAGTTAAGTTTAATGAGTTGTAGATATCTGGTGGTTCAATACCTCAGATCGTTAAGACAACATGGATTTGAGTCTCTCCTGAGTCAAATCCCTTATCGTATTTCTTGTTAGTAATATTATTACATTCATATTTATATTTTTATTTCCATTTTAAATTACTTTTAATAGGAATGGCAACCTTTGAATAAATCATACCAATTAGCCTAGTTTGTATAAAGTTGATGTAAATATGAAATAAATATACATTTAGCCATCTAATCTATTTCTGAAATCCTGTATTTTTATGTTTTAAGGTAACTAATGTTGGAAGGGCATTCTAATAAGAAATAGTATGAACATAGAATTATCAATGTATGAAATAGTATGACCAAAAAAAAAACCCCAGTTTAAATTATAATAAGAGAATTAATGAAAATTATTTTGTTTGCAATGTTGTTTAGCCCTTTTTTTTTTGTTTTTAACAATTGGGATATAAATTGTAGAATACAAGTCTACTAAATTGGTTAGCCTATTGCTACTGTAATATTCCATAGGCTATGGTCCGTAGGCATAAAGAGAGATCATTAGATATGTTGTATACTTAGTAACAAGAATTAATAAATCTATTTTGCAAGAGGTAGTGTTGGGTACTTTATATAGCATTCTCCAGTATTTTAATAATATAATATTTATAATTACCAAACAAAACAAAATTAGGCCAAATCCACAATTATATGACTTTTATTATTCTACTTAATTCATATTTTACAAACTTATTCACTATTTCACTCAATTGTATTGAGCATTCAAAGCTTTAATTAGAAGCATCATGAAAATGAGCAGGACGATCGAGTAATCAGAAGCCAGTGAGATTAAGTGCTGGAGAATTTAAATAAGTATTTCTTGCATTATTTTATTTATTTATTTTTGTTTCGAATATCATAGGGATAGCCTCATGGTGATATAAAACTTCTATGGCAAACAACTATTAATAAGAGATTAAATTACATTTGTTATTGTATATTTAAAGTATTTCTAAAAATTAAAATGATTTTTTTTTTTTTTTTGGAAGCCATATATTTTGTTTGCTCATTGTAACTATATATTTATATTATGGAGGAGAAAATATTAAGGACAATAATTCTAAAATATTTAAGATTATATCAATAAGAGGAGTAACTTCAATGATGTAAAAAGAAAACAAGCAATTGTAAGCCAACAGAGACTTCACAAGAAAAACAAAAATAATCAGTTTCCAGGAGCAACCAGACGTTTAAAAGCCGAGTAAATATGATGATTGGATATTTATTATGAACTTCATTTCGAACTAGTACTAGATTGTAAGTACTATAGAGTGAGGAGTATAGTTTTTAATCAAAACATCTAGAATGCATTATGCTAATAATGAGTAAAAAGATTCAAAAAGGAGCTAAGATTGTTTTATAGGTACAGAATTTTCAATTTCACCTATAATTTTCCAAAAAATAAATCAAAATACACATGACATCATTATTTAAGAGGCATAATTAATTAGCAGCATAGTTCAAGGACTTATCAAATACACTCAACTAAATAAATAGTTCATATTGGAATCAAATTTCAATGGTCCTAACCTTCTGTAATGAAAATGTCAGGAGTTTCAATGTGTCTGTCATAGTGGATGCTTCAGCTCCAGACCAATTTATAGGAATTTTTAGTGTTATAAGCTGTATAATGCAGCGGGTTTTACAGAATACAATTGCACCTAATAGTTTTGAATAAAGGAGTATAATTTCATTTATTTATTTCAGTTTAATGTAAAAATGAAATGAATTTCCACAAAAAAAAGAAAGAAAAAGAAGTACTTATGAATAACATTTTAAAATATTTTTTCTATTACTCTATTTGAATAAAAGGCATAAAAATAAAAGTAAATTTAAGGTAAATGATTCATTAATAATAAAATAAGGTAAGTAGCATAAAACCCCTTGCATTCTTTGTCTATACATCTTATGTCCCTAATTAAACAATAAAACCACATAATAAAACGTCTAAAATAGGTGTTTACCAAAGTACTGAATGAAATTAATCGAACTAAGAATGCAAAGACCTGAATTATTTACTCCAAAAGAACATCTTGAAACTATGGAGTACATATAAGCAGGTTACTGCTTGTATAAAATTAATTTCCTTTTTTTTTTTTTCTTTTTTTTTTTGCAAAGCTGAGAAATTTATTTTATTTAGCTTCTACATAGTTCGTATAAGAAGTATTTTTATGAGGTACTCCTATTAGTTACCCATCTAAAAACATTTTGCCATACAGTATCATGTTTTGTTTTGTTTTGTAGAAACAAAAGACATTTAAACATGTAATGTTTAAAAATCCAGAGTATAAAATTAAAAAGGTATAAATATGGTGATAAATAATATTGAATAAACATGTATATGTATATACATGCACATACAGGCATGTTTGCATGCATAAACACCCAAAATCCAATTGAATTGAATGGCCAACTGAATTTCAACTTAACTTAAGGTTCTGCAGACGGAAAAAACCATATATATGTCCAATAAATATGATTGCATTTATATGAAAGCACTTGCCCTTATAAATACAAGTAATATACAGTGACAATGTAATATTTATATTTAAACAGAATAACATTATAGTGATGGATGTAAAGAATTACAAAGGTAAAATATTAAATTAGCAAAATGTGCCTCTTCACCGAACAAGTTAGTAATAAAAGTAAAATAAAAAGTCCTTACACATTCAATAACAACATGACTTCCAATTGTTCCTTAAAATATATGAAACAGCATAAAAATATATTGCATTTATCCCAAATATAAAATAATTAAATTTTCATAAAATGTGTACTAATATTAGTTCTACATTTGTTTTTGATATGGAATATAAAAAACACAATTGGAAATTACCAATAATATGGCACATGTCAGTTTAATAATAAAGACGACAAAATCAGTTAAGGGAAATAAAATTCAGGAACCAAAAGTGAATGTGTAAGATGCCTTTCCATACTATAATATAATGAAGAAACACAGTAGTGAGATGGTATAAAACAACCTGTCATGCTTACAAATAAATTGATAAATTATTTAAAACATAAAAGGGATCTTGAGTTTTATAACTAAATATTTTAGCACTACGAATCAACTATAGCAGGACAAAACATAGGCTTAGCTTAAATATGTATGTGTGTGTATGTATGTATATGTATATAAATATGCACATACAAACACATACAAATCTGGAAATATATATCAGGAGTAAACAAAAACAAAAATAATAGAAAGAAAAAATATATATAAACACCTACCTACTAATTATGAATATTTCATTTAAATTACAGTCTTATGAACAAATCAAAACTATACATAGACATTACATTACACTTGCTTGAAATAGCACGAAGGGAACAGAATGTACAGGGGGTATTAAAAAAATATCCAATTCTAGAATACACTATTCTCTTCAGCAAATTTTCACTTTAGTCCTTATCTTCTATATAGCTTGTGACGAAAAATGAAAAAATAAAATAAAATAAAAACAATTTAACCATCTTCCTTAGGTGGAGTAAACCAACCTGAAAAAGAAATTTAAAAATGAGTGCATCACATTATTATGCTTCTTTTGATATTGCTAACTGAATAGAAATAAATGATAAAATGATTTCTCCTCACTTCAAATCCTCCCTGTATTAAAATGAAAGTTTTTATACAATACAAAAGTTTTTATTACACATCAATATACATTCAGAACATTAAAGTATTTATATCACAGGAGAAGTGTTAATAAATAAATAGCTTAAATAGTATAAATTAAGCTTAAATAATTAAGTGTGATTCAAGATTAATGATTGTTGAGAAGAGCCTAGAGGTTCCACATGAGGATGTCTCCCCACTCCTCCCTTCTTTGCAGGTTAGCACATCCTGTGCGAGCTCCTTGCCAGGCAAGGAGGGCTGTCCCAACCCAGGTAGCGACATCATTCCCTGGCAAGGACCTGCCCTGGGTATTCCCAACTGGAATTGGAGGGGGTACAAACCGACTCTGGATGCCTTCATTCGCCTCAGACAAGTGTCTTGCATCTAACAGTGTCGTTAGTTTCCGATTTCAGTGGGTTTTTATCAGAAAATTCTTCTTTTTTTTAAGGTAAGCATTATTACTGTGATTTTTAAAGTATTTAACACATTATAAAGCATATTATTTTTATGGGGTTTTAAAATAATAATAATAATGATGGTTTGTATTATTTATAGGTATCAAAATTTTGAAAAATGGAAAAACGAACTGTGAAAAAAGGGGTTCTGACCAATCTTATCATTATGATGAAAAAGAGCGATGGAATAATTCTGGTATCTGCATCGTAAAATGGCGGGATAAGCGCGATGTTTTGATGATTTCGTCAGAGCATAGGGGGCACATGCGCAGTGTTAAATTCAAAAGGGGCATTGACAGGCAAAAGCCTGATGCAGTTATTGCCTATAACAAATACATGGGGGGAATTGATCACTTGGATCAACAGTTATCTTATTACCACCACGAACGAAAAACTGTGAAGTGGTATAAAAAAGTGGTTATCCATATTTTCGAGATTATGATTGTCAATAGTTTTCAACAATATAAGCGATATTTGGGGAACTCTAAGGGACTTTCGCCTTGCAATAGAGGATAAATTAATATCATTCAAAACTCCTGTGATTCCCTTATCCCCGAAAATACCCACAAAATGGCTGCATTTTCCTAGTTTTACCCCATTCACGGGTAAAAGGAATAAGCGATTGCAAAAAAACTGTATGCAATGCAATAAGGCCATCAAAGAAGACGGGAAAAAAGTGAGAAACCAAACTATTTATTATTGCCCCAAATGTCCAGAAAAACCCGGGCTTTGTCTTGAGACCTGTTTTAAATTGTACCATGGTAGGAGAGTTAAGTTATTACAGTATAATATGTATTTGTATATCTGTAAGCTGTTATCACCTGTAAGAATAGTATGCAATTGAACAATTGATGTTTATTATGTAATAGGTAATGCAATACACAATATAGAAATAATAAATTTATTTGTTAACGAATACTGTGTTATTTTAACCCGTTTTCATTGCTTGTTATTTTAAACCGATCATGTGCTTTGCGGGTTGCCTAACCGGCGACGTCCGCTGGTAGCGAGCTCCTTGCCAGGCAAGGAGCTAATTAAATAAGTTAATTACCATTAAAAAATGTGTTGGTAGGCATATAAGCTAGGTTATTTGTTAAATAAACATGTTTTTGATTTAAAATAGTAAAAAAAATAAATCGCTCCTGAGAAAAAAATAATAATTTCACTATCGCACACAATGTGTTAGACAACAGTTTTGTGCCAATATAATTTATCAATTCTGTTTACATTGACCTGTATTTACAATTTCTGTTTCTACCATCTTCAAATGTGTATATTCAAATAATATTTGTGGTTTGTAAATTAAATAAAATAATAAATACATTTAAGGGCAAATGGACATTCTGATTAATTAATGTTAGGATGGGGGGGGGGCAACAATATTCATTGCTCTTTGTGCAGCCTGTTACTGGCATTAAAAAATTAATATGGAATTGAAAAACCTACTAAATAAAATGCAAAATGGAAATCCCGATACAACATGAGAACGAAACCTTATGCCTGAATGGACGCAAGACGACAGCGATAGACAGCTAATCCCTTACACACAAGTAAATAATAACAGGATGAGACAAACAACCTTCCCAAAATCAAAGATAACAATAACAGCTGGGTAAAAGACTACATAAATTCAGGAAATGAAGGGTTTAGCACCAACAGGTGCCTCTGGGAACTCTTCAATTAGCTGCAAACTAGATGCACGGAATTCTCCCACTAGATCAATATAAATTGGTTCTCCAATTTAGTTAAGTAAGTATGTACGTGTGTGTGTGTGTGTGCGCCCGTACTTGTACTATATATTTCTCTGTTAATGCTCTAGCAGTGGCAATTATTGTTTCATCATTACAAAAATCAATATTTAAGCCTTTAATGTAAAACTAAAGTTTGCTAATGGTTGAAACAAAACCAAGGCGAGAGTCAGAAAACAAAAAGTTGAAATATCTCAGTTTTTATGAGTCAGCTTGAAAAATGTTATATAGCCAATCTTATTCCAAATTTGATTTTCTACCATTGATGTTCAATACATTTTTTTTAAACTAATATTAAGAAAGAAATTTGTAACCCCCAGTAGATTACCCTTAACCATTTATAGGGTGCATTTTGGTGTTACAGTTAGAAACAAATTCTGGATCTATATGGTGCACAGGAGACCCTACGTTACCATTTATAACACTGTCATAACAAAACATTTACAGGAAAAAAAAAAAACAGAAAATGGTTTAAGGACCTTTTCCCCAAAGCTCTCCCTCAGCAGCTGTCTTGGACACGATATAATGTATTTTGATATTATATTATGTGCTTCAATAAATAGCTTCATATTCTCAAATTGTAATGAAAACAAATTCTAATAAAAAAAAGTGGGCATATTTAGTGAGCATATTTCGTAATAAAACTACAAATTAATGACAAATAATAAGAATAATAACTAGATAATCACACAATTTGGGTTGTTTTACCATTGAGAAGTAGTAAGAAGGAAAATGAGCTACATTTTTAATTTTCATCAGCTCCAAATGTACCTAATTTCCAAATAAAATAGTAAATAACATGTATACAACAATACCAAATTAATTTGAATATTTTAAGTAATGCATAAGTAAATAATTATTAGCTTTTGTGAGGTGGGAGAGGATGAATGAAGAAAGTTGAAACAGATAATGCATACGTACTGGGTAAAACTTAGTTGAGATTACGAGAGTTGGGAGAGGCAAGGGCTCTGCTAATAGGCATCAATCCTACCTAAGAAATTCTATAACTCTAATAATGTCTTAGTTGAAGTATTTGAATTTCTTAGTTTTCACCCTTCAGTAAATCCACACTTCTTTATAATTGGTCAACAGTGCCTTATGGAATTGGCAATGCATCTTATTTCAAACTTAAATACTGCATACTGTTTTCATGTCGCTAACTTCTTCAGGGTAAAATTCCTCAATGTGGGACACAGACCTGTGGACTGGTCTGACCAGGTCATGGACACAGTCATTTTGAGTATTAATTGTTTTAAAAAGGAACTCAGATCCTGCCAATTTTAGGAAGCTTCTCCTCCGAAAAAAATGCTTAGGATTAATCATTCAAAACCAATGAATAATATGTAAAACGATTGAGTGGCCTTTGGTTGGTGATTTTAGGACAAATGCTTTGATTGGAGAGAATTTCAAAGTGCAACAATAGAATGAAGTTTGAGGTCACCTTTAAAGACCTGAATAAATCAATCAGAACAAAGAATTGAGAGTAGAAAAAATCCGGTGAAATCAGACCCAAAGATATTGAAACTGCACCAATCAGAATGTACTGGGATGATGAGTAGATGTTAGTCTTTAATTAATTAAAGGCTTTCAATTTACTGAATAAATAAAGCTGAACACAAAAAAACTGTAAATTATTTCTAAAAAATAAATAAATAAAATTAGAAGAATAGATACTATACCATTTTTCTCATGAATTTGAACAAGTGACTTGAAACTTTGTTGTGCTCGTGCTAAGCTGTACTGTCCCTGGGAAAAGAAATAGGCCATTATAAATAAATAACTATGACTTTAACATAAAACTTATTTTTATTTTAATTTCTAGCATTGCTGAAATACCAAAAAATATGAGTTCCAATGATATTGTCAACAATAGGTTATTATTCAATACTATAGATGTGTTACCCATTGTTGGCGTGTTGAAATAGAAAAACTTTTTCGTTTCACATACCATAGACACGATATATGCAAATTGTGGCTTTGGTGTCTGTTTGTTACCTTTTCACGCATAAATGACTGAACCAAATTTTATGAAACTTGGTACATATATTACTATTAACCCAACTTAGACATTAGGCTATACTAATATTCTCTGAGATGAACAGGAGTGGGGGTTATAAGGGAGGCCTGAAATTAAAAATAGTTATATTCCGTTTCCTATTGGTTTTTTTTTTGGCAAATATGCACATAACAAAAGTTGTTTATTTTGTTATTTAAAGTAATGTTTGTTATATACACTTTTGTCATATAACAAAGAGTAAATGAGATATACACCAAAAACTAAAGCGAGAGTCAACAATTTTAAAGGGCATAAAAGACTGAACTGAACGAAAGTCCATATGTAATTTAGTATTAAGACCTCCCTCATCATAAGCTATATTAAAATTTCTAGGTACAGACAGGAGTGGGGCTTATAAGGCAGGCATGAAATTAAAAATAGTGCTATTTCGTTTTCTATTGGTTTTTTGGCAAATGCGCACATAACAAAAGTTGTTTATCCAGATGGATTAAAAATGCCCACACTTCCACAGAAAACGTTTATTCAAAGGAGCGCTTTCGATGCAGTGCATTATTATCAGTGCCTCAACGTCCTGGATCCTGACTGATCTTATTACCTTAGGACCAGTTTAGGATCTGGTTCTAAAGCCCGCAAGTCACCATTCAGGGAGTCCGAGCACTGATGATGATGCACGCCTTCAAAAGCGCTCCTTCGTTTGAATAAACTTTTTCAGTAGAGGTGTGACAGTTTTTAATCAACCTGTATTTTTATTATTATTCTTACAAACTAACAGGAGTGGGAAGGTATAAAACAAAAAAACCCTACATAGGCTTTCTAATTATTTTTTCAGCAAACACCTACATATTAAAAGTTAATTTTGTAATTTAGAGAAATTTTGTCCTATTCAATTTTAATCATATAACCAACTTTAACCATGATTTGATGATATGGACTCAACCCAACAACTTGATCATACGTAAATAACGGGACTGAAAAGGACGAAATTTAGGATGTGTATTATAACCCCAACTTAATGGCTATATTAGTTACAGATGAACAAAGTTGAAGGGTGAATTTAAAAAATGTGATATTTCATCTCCTATTCATTTTTAGTCAATCATGAATATATAAAAAGTTATTGTTTTTGATATATAGAGAAACTTTTTTTGGCAAATACGAGTTAATAAGATATGCTCATAAATATATAACTTGAGCTGAAAATTAAATTATGTATAATTATTGTATTAAATTGAACACCCTCTCTATGTCAATTTGATGAGGTGTCTCATGAGAAAGAATTCATGTATCTTATTTTTTGAGTATGAAAATGGAGGCACGATCACTGTGGCAGAATGCTAACTGTCACATGGATTATATAAGGTTGTCTGAGAACATGGAAAACCACGAGTACCACAGTTGGCAATAAAACTATGCCACTTATTGACACATCTTTCAATGTAAAATAAACATACTGCTATAGCAACAATATTTATAAATATGAATTTTAAAGACTCGCAGATCATTGTTACTGAAAAAAAAGGCTCTTCTCACAGGAGCTGTGTAATTCACGGTTTTTCTGTGGTGTCTAGAATAAAGGGAATATATTTCAGTTTCCAATCATATTCCTGTCTGTGATCAGAAATAAAACACTTTTGGAAAAATAAATATTTATAAAAACCGACAAAACAAATTTATGTACAAATAACACCAACATTATATAGCAGGATATTTTGATATACCTATATCTATCATTTTAGAATTTGAAAATTCAAATCTGTTATTTATAATGTGCACATACGAGTAGTTGTCTAGCAAAGTATTACCAATTTGAGGGTTCTATAAAACAATATTCAGTGTCACAAATTTTGGTTCCCCAGTTGGAGAAAAATGACCAGTCAGTCCAAGTGACTATGTAGTGAATAATTATGCACAAGAAGTAATGCACTATATGTTTGATGTACAAATTGAAATCTGAAATTAAAACACAAATGTTGTGACAACATGGCCTAACAAGACAGTGTCAAAAAAAAAACCCTAATTAAAATTTTCTTTAGATTAACATTTACTCATAAAATTGATAGAATGATGGGGTTGCACCCATGGATATGTGCCTTTAACAGCAGAATGGTATTCCCAGGTATGTATAGAGCTCTGAAATGATTCACTTATTCAACTGACAGTAATTAGTAGAATGAATAAAATCCTAAATTTTAGTATTTAATATTATAGCTCCTAAGAACCACATACTCATCACATATAGGCATTATTAGAAGTAAAAATAAAAATTTAAAACGGAAATAAGGGGATTTAAGGTATGCCACTAAATAAAATACCTGGCCAACAACCTTAGGGGCTCCGAATTGTATCCTTGCTTTCCCTTTTACAAGAGTTGCTGCAATTTGCATGATTACAGCTTCAACAGTATAAGCTGAGCTCCAACCTTGCTTAGTCAACAACTCCATACAAATTGCACCTCCAACCTGCACAAAAACAATTTACACAATAGAACATCAGACACTATCCAAAAATGTTATATATAAAAAAGCTTAGAAAATTAAAAAAAAATATCATCACGCAAGACAGTCATGGACACAGTTTTAACCTATTTTGTTTGGTGATGGAACTTAAATTAAACCAATTAAAAGCAACCACATGCATTAAATAATGATTAACACTTTAAAATAAAAAGACCTTATAAACGAAATTTACAAAGTACAACTAATTACAATAGAATTAAATTCAATAGGCATTAAGAATACTTACTAAGACATATCCACCAGAAATGACTGGATGGACAACGCGAACAAATGGAGGCTCAAATGGATAAGTTTCTTTGAAAATCATATTCAGAAGGATTGAATCTTTCCCTTCTTTTTCTTTAAGTTCTATTAGGTCACTATGAAGTGGAGAATCTGGATCTACACTCATTAGTCTCACATTCCAATCATATAATGATTCACTTACAAGGTCTATACTGTACATACCTGAAAAAATATTCAATACTTAATGATTAAAAAGGAAATTCAGGGAAAAGCACATTCCATATCCGCAGTTATTTATAAAAACACAAATACAAAATTGTTAAGATATAGGGTCTTATAAATGATCTCACTGAGTGTACCTACAGTCCTGGAGGTGGCAAACAGTTGTCTGGTGCAGCTGGTGTTGCACAACACTCAAATTCGGTGTTTATGCAAATGAAGTTTGATTACCCCAAGTGGCAACAAAAGCATGAAAGTTAAATTAAATTAAACAGGCTTGGACTTAAAACTATGAATATCATGATGAATGACAAACCGGGATTCCCAGGAATGATGCAGACTTTGTAATTAAATTTTTCATGTGATAAAAAAGAAGTGTTGAGCTCTAACATATCGAAAATAATGATAATATAAAATAATGTTGCCGGTGATGAGCTCGCCATGGGAAGAGATAGACAGATGCTTTTATTGTCATAGGAGAGAGAGGAGAGGAGAGAGGGAGAGAGAGAGAGAGAGAGAGAGAGAGAGAGAGGGAGAGAGAGAGAGAGAGAGGGGGGAAGAGAGCGAGTGGGGGGGAAGAGAGAGAGAGAGAGAGAGAGAGAGAGAGAGAGGGGGGGGGGAAGAGAGAGAGAGAGAGAGAGAGAGAGAGAGAACACAAGAAGCAGCCGGGTTCGACCTTTGCTCCATCGCTTCTATTTTTTTAATATTAATAAATAAATAAAAAAAAATTTTAATTATTGGATTTAATTTTGAATGTGTTTATAATTTATGCAGACCTCTAAACCCGCACGGTATGTCATACTGAAAACAAAAGTCAGGCTCGAAACTATAGCAAACTAAAACTTCTGGAAACAACTATTTCTGAATCAAAAATTAAAAAAAAATCTTACAAAGGATTACAAAACACAAGGTGCACGCGAATGTGTGAATGAGGGAAGGAGTATCCTTATTTGTCAAAGTGAGTTCTTGAAATATACATGTCAATTTATAGCCTCATATGTAAATAATTAATAAAAACTAAGCAACATAACTAGTTGTGTTTTTATTAATTGTTTTTATTAAGCTCTGCAACTTTGCCTAACCCACATCTTAGGTCCCATGAGTGGGAACTCACCAATTAGCAGGCTCTGGCATGGTGGGAGTATCAACCTAATTTTATCTCATGCTTGGTAATAACCATTACAAAAAATAAATAATATAAACAAAAGAAATACTTCCTGAAATTTAGAAGTTATTGCATCGTACTAAGTGTGTTAAGACAATCTAAATCTCGACAAAGCTAGGGGAAAAAAGTCACTTTTTTCATTCATTGTGTCAATTCTCTGCAAGTATCAACGTTTGCCCAAATTTGGCAAGTAAGTAAAATATCAAAGTATTAAAAAAAAAATGTTACCTTTTTTAAAAGAATCTGATCTGTAAATATCTCTTAATTCCTTCATAAGCCTGTCTGTTGCTTGAACCGAGCCCGATACGGAACCCTTGAGGTGATCCTGACGTTGTGATTGGCGTAGCCTTTCCAATACAGCTAGATGTTCGACCCCCATATCATCACTCTATAACAATAAAATAAAAATTTATATGAATGCCACAAGACTTCCTCACATTCCTATATAATTAATTTTAAAAAAAATGTCTTCTTGTACTTCATTGAAAATGATTTCATATGAAAGAGACTAACAATACCCTCCCTTGCAATGCATCAGATCAAAAAATGTCATATAACACAATTTATAGATTTTTTATAATAAAGAAAAAAAAAAGTCTATAGAAATCTTCTGTATCTAATAGGGATGGATAAATTTACAATTTTCTATATTTTACCTCATTTAACAACGCCCCCTCCCCCCCTTAGTAGATTACAGGCTTAAAGAGAGGCACAAAACTAGAAGATACAACAGTATTAAATATGAAATTTTTCACACATGGACATCACGCCATAATTAGCCTATTGGGTTGTACGATAATTAACATCATTTTTTTTCTTTCCATATTTTTCAAAATGAATTTATTTATATTAACTACATTAATCAATGATATATTGACCATTTTGTTGGATTACCTTTTGCCATCTTTCGGTGAGTTGAAAAATTCCACGTTCGAAGAAGCCTTGGTTTTTAGAAGCAAAGAACTGGTCCAACTCATTTTCAACCGCCTCATCAGAATCAAAAGTTTTACCATTGAAATGGTTTTGAACGGAGCGAAGCAAATGGTAATCTGATGGTGCTAAGTCAAGGCTATATGGTGGATGTGGCATCAGTTCCCAATTGAGCTCTGTTAATTTTTGACGAGTTGCCAATGAGGTGTGTGGTCTGGCGTTATCATGATGGAACATCACGCCTTTGCGATTGGCCAGTTAAGGGCGTTTTTTCTTGATTTCTTCATACAGTTTCGATAGTTGACGACAGTAGACATTCGAATCAATAGTTTGGTTTCTTGGAAGCAACTCAAAGTACACTATACCCTTGAAATCCCAACACACAGAAAGCATAATCTTCTTTGGACTACGTTATCGTAAACAATCCATTTTTCATTATTATTATGATTCTTTTTAAAAATGGGTCCTTTTCATTACAATTCAGCAAAGAGTCGCATATGTTAATGCGTTTGGTGAGGTGGATATCCTTTAATTCGTGAGGAACCCAAACATCCAGTTTGTTTACGTAACCAAGCTGTTTAAGTGCAAGTAAACGGTTGAATTCGATATGTAGAGCTTCTCTGCTATCTCTCGAGTTGTCATATGCCAGTTGGTTTCGATTAACGCCTTCATTTTGTCATCATCAGTAGTGGTTGGACGAACAGTATGTGGTGCATCTTGCACATTAAAATTTACAGAGCAAAAGCGAGCAAACCAACGCTGACACTGGCGATCAGTAGGACAGTCCTCACAATAAACTTCACATCATTTTTTCCGAGCTTGTAGCGCATTTTTGCCCTTTTGGAAGTAAAACAATAGAATATGTTTTTCTGAACTCTTAGTAGAACATAAATCATAAATGACAATGTTTTCTAACTGAATTTACTGAGTAATAACATTCTGACAAAAAGAGAGCTTGAGAGGAAGTATAAAAAAACTATTTTTTAGAACATTTTTAAAAAATAAAATATTGGGTCTTAAATGTTTAGTGATAACAAGCTAATTCAAAAATGATTCTAACAAATAAAAATAACATTAAAAAAAACAACATAATGTTGTTTTCCTGATCCAAGCTGCAGGAATGTTCTATATAGAAAGGATTATATAGGATATTATATACAAAGGATATAATATCCTGTATAAAGGATGAAAATTTTGAGTGTTTTGTATTAAAATCAGTGGTGAAATAAATTGCTGCCAAAAAATGGATAAAGACCTAAAGAATTTATTAGTTTAAGTCAAAGGGAGATATTTTAAGTGATTTGAAACTATAAAATAAATATATTACAACCTTATTTTTATTAGCAGGTTCTGGGTCTTCCATTTCCAAATGAAGGTCTTCACCGTCATCATCTTCCTCTTCTTCATCATCATCATCATCGTGATGAGGAGGAGTAGGAGGTGCATCCATAGGTACAGAAAAAGACCAAATACCTAGGAATTGGGTCATTATCAATTTGTAAAGTTCATATTTTTTTCAGAAATAGCTAAGTTCATTTAAAATAAATTCTCTCTACACCTATAGATTTGACATAATATTTGTTAAAAATAATGTCCACATTTTTCCACATAGGAAAAAAAAAAGTCTGTTACGCAAGGGCTGTGTAAACTAAGCAGATTTCCCACGTGCTGGTATAGTCGACTTGTGATCTCACTCTCTACTTCTATATAAAAAACCAATGATTACAAGGGTGGTGGGAAGGGGATTACTGAAGGCTCAAAACAGGAAACTACAAATACCTAACTTAATACTTGAGTTACGAAAAAATGTATAGAACAGCAATTGTTAAGCATCAATAGCTTGGTTATACAACATTTTGCAATACCACTCATAATAATGGTGATATTTTCAATTTTCAAAATTCCTCCCTTTAACCCCTTAATATTCCACCCCCGATTTTAGCCATTAACTAATATGAACATGAACTTTAAACAGTTAAATATAGTATGGTATAAAAGAAAGAAAATTTTTCGATTAACGACCTCAAAATCTTAATTAATGATGTCATCCCACTATGTATCTCACACAATAAACGTTCAATGGAAACAATATTTGGTATTTAAGTTTGGAACAAAGTGGTGGTGGTGGTAATATAACAGCTTATTGTTAATATGAAATGAGTCGGAGTGGGGGTTTACTGAAGCCTAAAAACTAAAAAATTTAAATATCTCTGTTAATATTGAAGATAGAGAATAAATGTGTATACCAATATTTATAGTATATTTTATTTGCAATAAGATTGGTTCTGCACCATTTTTCGATCCGATTTATATAACAGGGATATTTCGAATTTTCAAAATTCTTCCGCTCTAAACCCTCCCTTCCACTAATTCGATTTCAGTCATTAGCAAACATGACCTTTAGTTTTGTATGATACACTTATATATTGAGTTTGGTAACAATTTAATGAGAAATGCGACCACTAGAGTGGTAACAGGCAAGTATATATATAATTTTGAACGGACCTTATTTTCGCCATCTACAAGGTACGATTGATGGACATTTGAAGACATTTTTCGAAAATCACATCATGAGTATGACCTCAATAGCTGATTTCCCTTAAGAACAATTTGCTAAAATGATATAATATTAATAAGTAAGCACCAGGGCAGTCTCAGGCCATAAATCAGTACTTCAACAAGGAGCAGCTTGGCCGAATATTGATATAAAAATATAGTTTCTGGCCACATTTCTTAAAACATTATTCATTTAGAGAAAAAATTATGACATTTATATATTTTGCCACACATTACAAAAATAACGATAACAAAACTCTGACCTATTTAAAAATTGTGGCATTCTTCTTCACAATAATATATTAAGGACTAATGCATACAAATTTAATAATATAGATAATATATAGAATGATGGTTTAGTAGTCCATCTCATAGATAGACATATTGGAATTCAATTTAACACTAGAAGCAATAATATGATTTGAATTTGAGTCACAGTTTTTATATTATTTCTATGTCTCATTCTCTCTGGTGAGGGAGAGAATGAAAAACATTACAAGTACCAAAATGAGTTCATGTCAGAGTGTAGTGATAAACCCTGATAGATGACAGATAATGCAGTGACCACTAGTGAAGGAACATGTTGTGTATGAAATCGTTGAAAGTAGAACAGAAAAAAGAAATGAGCTAGAAGAAAGTTAAGAGTATAGTCTAGAAATGGACTCTTTGATAGATAAGAGAATTTTAAGTCATATATGTGGAAAAGAGTGAACCTTAAAAAAGAGACATTATGTGAGTTATAGTCTGAAACAAGACAAGCAAAATAAGATTGAATTGTCACAAGTAGAAATCAATATTCAAAATATTTTTATATTACACGGTCAAAGTAATATTTATATTACACAGTTGAGAGGCAAATCTTATATGAAATATACAATGAGCCAACTAATCTCACTTAGAACCTGATACTTCTAAAGAAGGAAGTAATGCCTCAGAAAGAATGGATAAAAACTTTACCTAAGGCTAGTCTTTCTAGTTCTTCTGGCTCTGGAACACTGTGCAACCGGCATAATTCCTTCAGTAGAATACCGACTTGATTTATTACCTAAAAATAAATAATTTAATAATAATAAATAAATAAATTGTGAAATAGAATAAATGTAAAAAATGTAGGGAAAAGTTTTTTATGATATAGAATAGGGCGAGGAACAAAAAAAAAAAAAACTAAATAACTGTGATATTGTACAATATACTAACTGAAGTATTGGGATCATTAAATACTAAAATATTTAAATAAATGAGCCTTACATTTCTTGAGTTTTGAACTAAATTAATTATCTTGTCAACATACACACTCCTGTACGCTTCACCTTCACCACTTTCTACCAATTGATATATTTATATAACATAAACACCATTTAAAAAAAAAAAAAAAAAAAAAAATTACCACATACTTATAATGTAAGTTTCATGGTAACAATTATTTATTATATTCTGTATATTAGCTCACCAATACACCAGTCAAATTTCGCACATTTTGGATGGATATATATATATATATATATATATATATATATATATATATATATATATATATATATATACTGGGTGGGGCAAAAGGTATGAATCGGTTTTAAAGGGATGTAATACAAAAACAACTCAACTTACCAAAATTATCTTTGTAATTAATAAATCAGTACATAAAGTAGTTTGTTACACTAAGTTTTAAATATGGTATCTGAAAGATGATGGCCGTTAACAGTGATACACTCTTGAAGGCGATTTCTGAAGTTTTCGTCAGCTCTTCTGCACATTTCGATGGGCATTGCCGTAACTTCCTCCCTGATTCTGTCCTTAAGTTCTTCCAGGGTATGTGGACGATGTTTAAAAACCTTTTCCTTTAGGTATCCCCAAAGGAAAAAGTCACAAATGCTCAAATCTGGTGAGCGCACAGGCCACTCCACGTCACCCCTCGCGGAGACGAGGCGCAGGGGGAACATTTGCCTCAATTTCTCCATTGAAATCCTAGCAGTGTGGGATGTTGCCCCATCCTGTTGGAACCAAATGTCCCCCAGATTAGTCGCTTCACTTAATTCTTCCAACTGAGGTTAAAAAACTCTTCTAACATTGTCACATAACGCTCAGCAGTGACAGTGATGGTTTGCCCATTTTCCTCAAAAAAGTAAGGACCAATAATCCCGAACTGGGATACTGCGCACCATACAGTCACTTTAGGGGAGTGAAGTGGCCTCTGGTGAATTTCCCTTGGGTTTTCATTAGCCCAATATCGAAAATTCAACAGGAATATTGAAGTGCACTCTGAAGGCCCTCCGAGTGGCGATAACAGAACGGCCATTTTCAAAAAACGTCTTCACAGCGAATCCACGATGCTCTCCCGTCCAAGACATGGTTGCTACTGAAAACTAGACCCTCCCACGCCTTTAGCAAGGCCCAGCCCACCTTCCCCCCACCACCACAAGCTGAGCGCCAGCCAGACAAAACCGGTTCATACCTTTTGCCCCACCCTGTATATATATGTAGATACAGTTTTGAATGGACCTCATTTTTATCATCCACTGGGGAGGATTCAAAGGGCATTTAAGAAATTTTTCCATAATTGTGCATACAGCATCTATAGCTGATTTACCTTGGGGAAATCTGCTAAAAGGCATTTACATCGGATAATTTTGTTCCTCTTCAAGGAATAGACAGTGCATTAGTAAAATCACAAAGCAGAATCATTTATAGCAGTTTCTGATGATTAAAAAAAAACTAGTGTAAAGACTTTATTAGGATAATACATGCAGAAGTAAACTCGGATACAATTAGCTCTCAGTCCAACTGAAAGAGTATGTGTTAGTAAACATTCATACTAATTATCCACAAAAGCACTATCTGATAGTTGAAGAATAAAATAGCAATAATAAAGGAGTAAAGTAGTAAAAATTATAATAGCACTAGTCATGGAACCCGTCGTTGAAGGGTAGAAATTGAAATGGGTTTCCTTGTAAATATATAGATTGACTTAACATATGAAGAAAACATCCTGTTATTTTTATTTTCATCATATAACACAAATGTCCTGTAAAATGTGGCAATTATGAATTGAATTTATAATGGTTTTCTGTCTAAATATAAATATTTGGTTAACTTAGCTTAGCAGGCTGCGTTACCTGTTGTTAGCACCCATTAAGTCCGGAGTCAAAACAATGAAATTTATAAAACTAAATAATGTTTTAGATTAAATAACACATAATAATACATTAAATGTGTTTAATGTGACTGAAAACGTAATTCTAAACATAATATGTTCTCTGCATTTTATCTATAAAACGAATATTAACAAAAACACCCCCTTTCCTCATTGAAAATTCTAATTCTCATGTAGCTTATGTAGTAAGTACCTTGAGATAGTTGACTCAAAAATATACAAACAAATTTAAGTAACAATTTTGATGCCATTTTTCTTAGAATGGGCTGAAACGTGAAAAAAAATGATCTCCACCAAATTTAAATAGAAAATCAGGCAAACCTTAGAGTTTTATTTATATAGGTAAAGGTATAGAATAAAAAATGTACACTAAATATGAGATTGTGTAAAATATGAGTGTGAGAAATAAATTATGATAACAACCATTTAATTCAATATTAATTTAATAAATGAAACCCTGACTAAAATTACAATAATAATTTTTTCTTTATTGAACTTAAATAATTTCCATGAATAAAATACATGAAACATATCTTCTAAGTATGAATGCTGAACTTAATAAACGAGACTGCATTCATGAGCATACAAATCATTGATGGCCCACAATATATTCTTATAAGAATGTTATATTCCATTCCATATATTATCAGATTCCCCTCAAATGTCCACCCTACCTTGTAAATAGGAACAATTTTTTATATAAACTATCTATTTTTCGGTCTTCTTTGTTTAACTTACTGGATATTTAAGTATTTTTGTGTAATACTAAAGTTAATCATGGGCAAAAAAACAGATTAGGAGTGATGATTTGGAGAAGTAAAAAAATGTATATATTTGTTAATGTCCAATGCAACAAAAAATGTTATACAACTTAATATTAAGGGGCTCAAGTTAGCCATGTGAGTTAAAGCATTGACCTTAATCTCACATGGTAAACCTAGAGTGGCGAGTTCGATTCTTGCCTGGGCAAAGGAAATTATTTAGTGACGAAATTCATTAAATAACATCCTAAGTCCCACCCTCGCTAGAAAAGGGTGGTAACCTGTAGATAACCTGTCCCAATTAGCCTTAGTTGCAAAAAGTGGACGTTAATAAATAATAATAATAGCTTAATATTAAAGTCATTACTGCAACTGTACCTTTTTAGTGATCATTTTTTACAAAATACTATGTACTTGCTTTGTTTTTGAAGGTCTTTCATTTATTTTAAGTTATTTTTGTACCTAGAAGGCATTCCAATTATATTCTTTCCCACAACACATTAGATAGAATAATAACTTTTCTACATATAGATTAGTAACCAATCATTTTGAGGATCATAATTTAGTTAATCATATTTTTCACATACAATTTCACATGGTGAGTTATCATTACCATGCTATGCATCCATGAAATGTAATAATTTAGTTACCTAAACATACTTAATAGCCACTATCAGATGAATATTGTATGCAACCAGTAATATTTCATGTTTATTTATTTTATTTCATGGAAATTAATCATCATAATTTAATATAAGTCCGTCATTTATGTAATTTATTTTTTTAAATAATATTTATAATTGATTTTAACTGTTAATGAACTGGGTATATTGATTTTAAATGTATTCTAGAATACATATAATGTCCAGAAAATATAGAACATGTAAAAAAATTAATAAGCTGCCATAATCTAGGGATATGGGATTAAGGAGGTAAACCCATTATGAAAAGAGAATTTTTTTTATGGAATGAAAAATAACTAATAATTTTATTTGATTTATTTATTGTATTTTTTTTTCTTCAAATAACTGAAGTGGTCATAACTCTTGAAAACCAGTGTAATATATAAATTTGAACATAGGACCAATGAATATTTAAACACATTTTTTTCAAAATCGAGCCATGAGTACTGCATAGAGGAAAATTCCAAAACATATTCCAAAAACAGTACTCAATGACAGCTTTAATAATAATAGTGTACCTATTAAAATAAGTGTGTCATTGACAAAAAAATTCGAACATCTTTAATTGCAAGGAAAGACCAATTTTGCAGATAAAACTATTAATAAGTATCAAGAATGTATGCATACTTAGTTAAAATATATAAAGATTATGACTGACAAACAGACATTAATACAAAATGAATTATCAAGAGTCCTTGTTGAAGGCAACTAACTTTAAAATAAATATTTGTTTATACATAAGCACATACGGACGTCATCCTTTTGTGGTTGAAATTATGTCAAAAACCTTTTTAACACTTTCAGCCCCTGTCTGGGAAGCTAGGAGGTGTAATGTGGTCTGTAATGGTGGGCTACTGAAATATTTGCACTCAGTATAGTTATATTCTTTTATAATTGAGGCTTGGCTTTCAAATTATTTTTTATCATGAAATTCTAATAAATAAAAATATTTATGTAACAAAAAATTTAATTAACGAATATCTTCAACACAAATGAGATACTGGAATATTGTCCTAAACTGTAGCTAGGCAGCCCATTCCAGTGGAAAACCATGATCAGCCGGGAACGATAAAAGACAATGGACTGTTCCTAATACAATGTTCCTCCTCAGTAAGAGGAGGGGAGGGGATCTAAGGAATAAATAACTTACATGATTATCACTGCCTGAGGTGTTACTTAAAATTTGAACTGCATTGGTCACACTTGTATCTTCAGAATCAGCAAACCATACTGGTGGTGTGGAAGGGTATGTTTCCTACAAAAATAAAATAACATTTTTTTAAAAAAAAGGCTTTACAAAAATTAATATTTATTTAAATTATGAATTATTGGGGTTTGTATTTTTTGTTGTTGTTTTAACTAAATTAATTAAATAAGTTATTTTTAACTAAAATTAAGTGTTTTAAAGACATAATAATGAAAATATATGTAGCTATAGGAAGATAAAGGAAAATATAAAAATTCCATTAAAAAACACACAGAATTACAATAGTTGAATTATAACAATGAGTGCTTAATAAACACCCCATACAAAATAAAAATTGTTCTACTAATTGGTTAAAATGACTACAGCAACTTGACATAAAATTAGCCCGAATATTTTGACTGTTATTATAAATCATAATATAGCAGAGGTACTTTTATCTGCCCACACAGGAATCAAACCCATGACTCAAGGTTTATCAAGTTTATTAAGACCAACACCTTAACTCACATGAGCTCCAAAACAACAGGTTTCCACCAAGCTTCAATAGGCAGGTGAAACTACCTACTGATGGATCCATAGTGTCAGATGGAACTATTTTTACCATGTAGAAATCTCTCATTGCTGCAATAAAGACATAACTCAAAACTCATGATTTTTGACAACTCGTTAATAATGATGACAGTTCAATGAGGGCAGATAGAATGTCTATGTATGAAAATTACCTAATTGTACCATTTATTATTTTGATTTTGATGCTCATTTCAGATAGTTTTAGAGCAATATTAAATAACATTATTGCATTAAATGAGAAGGTATATATCATAAATCAAAATAAACATTAAATAGGAATTGAGAACTAATTATTAAAAAAGCTAACTGTCAGCACACTGGTTAAATGTTCTCAAAATGTTATGGTAATTTATAAATAAAAATCAAAAATTAAATATAAATTACAAAAATTTGTTTTGTTTTTTAACTTTAAAATAAATATCACCTGAAATTTACATTACATACCATACATTAAGGTAACTACACATCTCGTTAAAAGAAATATGGAGAATAATTCCTTTTGCAAGTTATATGATTTTAAAATCTGAAAATTGGCTATTTTTAAATTCAGCTATTAATGCTGGCTTTTGCTATTTGGAATATACTTTTCCTTGAATGAGTACAAAAGATTATAAAGAATGTATCTTCCAGAATAAACTAGGTTTTCTTTTATCAATTGCGTACTAATATGTTGAAAAATATAAGCTAATGCAAACCCCTACAAATACAAAAAAAACAGCATGCCTAGTAAAACAATAATATCTGCCATCAGAAATCAGTGTAGAAGGATTCATTTGATTTAATATGACCAATCAGTCAGCTCTTCATCATTTGAAAATCTCATTATAACTACAACTATAATAGCAAATTTCACTTAAGGGCAATCTGCTAAAGCCAATCCAACAATGTCATAGAAACACATTTGAAGCAACAAATTTTGTAAAGATGTCTTCAAACGTTTGATTCCGATATTTCACTTGTAAAGAATAAAAATACATATTCCCTTGAACATTAACAGCTACATGCTACATGGATTAAGAAATTCCAAAAAATGTCTACAAATCCTGCCTAAGAAATGATGGAGATGAGGCCCATTCAAATTCATATAGATATATTTGTCTATTAAATTTCTACTTAAAGTAGCATTTGTTTGATCTGTAACAAACTTGAAGCTGATTTAAATGTTACAAGCAAAATTAAAATTAAGTCATTTGCATTTTTTTCAGATTTCAGCCTTATATAAATCCCCACTCTAATTCATCGCTCAAGAATATGACAATATAACAACTAGCAGCTTATACCAAGGTTAAATACGAGACATTGTTTTCATCAGAACTGTACAATGTAAGATAAATGGATAAATTCACAATTCGATGTCATAAATGAACATTCTTAGGTGTACAGCATCAATTTTTATTTTATTGATATCACATTCTATACTTAACCATATCACGTAAAATTGAATGTTACATCAATTACTGGAGGTCTATAGAAGCGGTAAAACACAAAATCATACATATCTCCATTATAATGAATCAAATCTAACAATGTTATATAAAGAAAATTATTAAGAAAGTAATATAATGGAAATGCTGCTTTAAATATTTTTCTTTAACATGAATATTATCGTAGTAATACGTATTTTAGTTTTGTTTTCAGTCATTGGTTAACACCCATTCATACTCATGATTTTTACATGAGTTAACTAATATCACAAAACGTCTCAAATGCAGCTTAAATTTCAAGTCCTCTTTACATGGAAGAAATCGGGATTAGAATTTGACACACCATCATAAGTAATTCTAGCACATGGGAAATCTGTGTAGTTCATGCAGCACCTAGGTAATGGATTTTTCATATTTTGTTTGCCCTATAATACACTAATATTGAATTCAGCAAATAATAATAAAAAATCCTGATAAATATGTTTAAAAAGGAGAACTTGTTCAAGAATATTTACCATTTATGATATTCATTAAGAAAAAAACTTTTCTTTTTCTTCTTTCTTGGGAAGAAAACATATTGGCATTAATGTGACATTAGTTTTGTTATTGATACAAAGAGATATGGTCCCCCCCATCAAAGCTAGTAAGTACCAGGTCCACAGTACATAAATGATATGCCTTTAAACAAATATTCCAGAAATCTGATTTTGGGAAATTGACTAAAAATAAATATCTATTACCTAACACAATTTAAATATTAGGTTTTTTTCTTCATCTCAATATCAATTAGAACTTTAATAAATATAGTTCATAATTACTACAAATTTATCAGATTAGAATTGGGTACAAATTTACCATTTACAATTAAAATATTTTTTTCTCATTGCAAACTCTTGACTTCACCAAGAGGAGAAAAAATGGAAAGAAGCAAAGACACATTCAGGAAAATTAATTTATTGCAATTGAAATATAAAGGACTAACTTGATAGATTTAAAAAATACATTATGAGATATGCTAACAAGAGGATATCAATTACATAAATATTAACTATTTACATAACTATCCTAGGGTTACTTCAGATATTTTCACTTATGGAACTACTGCACAGTATCCACATAACTCCTTGAGATCAGAGGAAAGATAAAGACACCTACAAACCAAGGGAATAAAAGAAGCAGAAGAAGAATGCATAATTACTTAATAGTATAGTTCATATTAACATATGTCCTAACTTCCAAGAACATTAAAAACAGTTATGACACTTTAGAGGCAAGTTGTTTACTTTATGGCAATATAATAATGGAACATGCAAATCATAAGATGGAATGAAAGGAAATGATTGCCAAGAATCATACCTTTAAAAAAGAAAACACAATGGGAGATGGCTGATTCAGTAGTCTAAAATGTGGCTACTAATATTAGACGATTATGCTTCAAAATTCCTTTTTAAAAAATGAATAAGCATGAAACAACTAAGCCTTTTTAATAATATAACCAGGTATATTATGTGTATATAAGTTGACAAGTTGATATAATAGTATGTTTAATGTTAGAGCTTACTAGTTTAATATATTCCAATATAAATACTACCTCAATATAAAACCAATTCTGCTTGTACAAATCTTGATCAAAGCATATACAAAATTTAAAAAAAAAATAGTAAAACATTGCCAAGGACTATAAATAAGTGTTATCTTAGAAAAGTACTTAGTTAGGTAATTCCTCCTTATGTGTCAAATAACAGATAAAGAATAATAAGACAATTATAATTTAATAAAAAAAGGAGCGAGCAGCAAAGTTAAAGAACTCATAATAATGGATGTCTTGACTGAAATAAAAGTCTAAATGAATACCCATATAATACGATATTGACAACTTAAGTTATCCACGATGTTTGGGAAGAAAAAAATCAACACAATACTCACCAAGTAAGCCATGCTTCCAAAAAACTTAGTACCATAAAATTTACCCCTGTTTAAAGAATTGAATCATCCACCTAAATCTTAAGACAAATGACTTGTTTTCTTTGTTATGCTTTTAATTAGTTACGGTATTCAATAACCTAACAATTACACATCATTTATCATACATTAACAGTCTATAGGAAACATGAATAAACTACTTACTGTAATGTTGGCATGTATTTCGTATTTTTTTCCATTACTTCCAACAAATTTACAATTTAATTCGTCTACACTGGCTGAAACAATCTGAAAACGTTCGTGTGTTTTAGGGAACACAGCCTCTAATGTCTTTATTTCTTGCTTCAGCGTGTTCAGGCAGGCCATTTGCGAAAAACTGTTACATATAACTGTAATTAAACCAAACGAGAAAGAGAGAAAAATGTGTCTTATTTGCAACAAAACTAGTCGAATCACACAGTAAATATGGCGGCTGCAAACAGCGATTAAAACCTGTGTGCGACAGTATTCGGTAATGTTCGGTTATTTTCGTCAGGCCCAGGGATCTAATGATATATGTCCAGGGAGGGCCCCATTACATATAAATCGATCTTATATTTAAAATCTATATTAACATTTCGAAAATCAGTAAACATAGTCACTTCTGAGCAATTGACAAATAATTAAAAACATTTTTTGCTTATTAGTAAATAAAATTTTCCCATAGAAAAAATGTCTCTCATATGTAACAGCGAGGTAGAAATCTGTACTTTATATTTCTTTCAAAACACTAAAAATGTGTCTACAATTGTTTATGTTCAAATGGAATAAAATATTTGATATGTTATTATAATTCAAGTATATCAAATTAAACGGCAAGTATATTATGTACTACAAATGTAATAAAGAAAAACAAATTATAGAACCTACCAATGTAAATCAGTAAGAATTTCCTAATCTAGGCTAATCGGGACGATTTATCTAAAGGTTACCACCCTTTTCTAGCCAAGGTGGGCTCAAGGAATTTATTTAATGAGTCCGTCACTAAATAAATTTCTACTGCCCAGGGCGGGAATCGAGCCCGCCACTCTAGGTCTACCACGCGAGATTAAGACCAACGCCTTAACTCACTCAGCCAACCTGAACCCCTCAAAGAATATTGGCATCAAAATTGAAAATCTTGTTTTCCTGTCTGCCCACCCGTTTGTTATCACTCATGGACGGCTAGAAGTGAGTCAACTATCCAAAGGTACCACGTAGGCTACATGAGACTCCGAATTTTCAACTAGGAAGAAGGGTTTACTTTATGTGAAAACACATTTTCATCAAGAACTTCGTTATTACGCTACGACGAGTAACACAGCAAGGCTAATTACTTCCGCCTTCATATCATACAGGATAATCCAGAAAAGAATTCTATCGTATTATTTCTCTAAATGCTGGGATGATGCAACTGTTATTTTTTGACGGGAAACTAGATATTTATTGACCTCATAAACGATAATAGGTTCAATATTTGCTGAATAGCCATTTTTCACGCGTAAAACAGTGTTGGGGGACTGAGAATCCGATCAAGTCAGCCCACCGGATAATCCTCACTTCGTGGAATCGCCCCCTCCTCCTCCTCCCTAAAGACTTCCATTGGGTAAATCGTAACAACCAAATCCAGCTTTACAGTATAACATTATTTTAAATTATAGTTACATAGGTTAGGTTATTTATAGGCATTATTGTTATTTAGGTTAGTTTAGTCGCGCATCCTCGAAAATAACTTACAGCTCCCTAAATTTAACCACCATCACTTTTACATCATACTAGTATAAGTTTAGATTAGGTCTTTTAGTTATAGTTCTTCTAGAACCCTGGCCTGGTATGTCTACTTTCATCTTTCTCTCCATATCTTCTTTCCCACTATCTCTATCCATCTTTTCGTTTTCTCCCATCTGCACAACCCTCCCGGCACTGCCCCTTGCCGGATACTCATTACAAGCGCTCAATCTCACACCACTCACCTAATGTCCGCACAATCCTCCCACCTTTCTCCTTTATAATAGAGCGTGTTTCGTTCAGTAGAAGGGGAACTGTCTTCACCCCAACAGGTCTGACAGGCCTGAGGAAACACGACCAAGGTAGAATTTGTACTAGGACCTCAGATAAAAAAAAAGCCCGTCACGCAGGGGCTGCGTAAACTAAGCAGATTTCCCATGTAAAGTTATACAATAGAGAAATCTCCGCGGGAAACACTGGACCGTTACGGCCCAAATTTAATAAAAATGCAAATATCTCCGTTAATATTCAAGATAGAGAAGAAATGTATAGAACAATATTTATAGTAAATTTAATTTACAATAAGATTGGTTCTATGCAATTTTTTGATCCGACGTATGGTAACGGAGATATTTTGAATTTTCGAAAATCCCCCCTCTAAACCGATTGTTAACAAATTATATATATATATATATATATATATATATATATATATATATATATATATATATATATATATATATTGTAACGGTCGAGCCTGTGGTTCTCCGCTGTCTCTATATCTATGAGATCAGTGATTAGTACTAGGCTTTAAACGAGGTAGCAGCACCTGTCAAGGGAGGGACAGTGGACCCCTGTGAGTCCAAGGGTCAATCTCGGAGGACAGGAACAGGCAGTCGACTCCCAAGATGCAAAGAGAGAGTAAGTGTTTCTTTAATTGTCTAGTCTAATTGTGCTATATCTCTGATTAAATAGATAAATTAGCTCTTATAGCAGAGATGGTGGAAATGATAATGCTTGCCGTGCAATATATGACCCTGAGAAGTAGCCGGTTCATAGATTAAATTTAAATAATAATAATTTTAATTAACATTTCATTATATAAAATGGCCCCAATGTGAAAGGGCACGGCTTAAACATTTTTTTTAAATTTAAACATTTAAAATATTTATTTAGGTTATTCATTTAAAAAAAAAAAATTAATTAACATAGATTATAAAAATGGATATTAATACTAATAGCAAAAGTTTTGAGGATAGAATTAGTGATGTAGAACAGGAAAGTAATAATTTGGATCTTGAAAATCTATCTATTGAAAGTGAACCGTTAGAGGGAACACAGACCAATAATATCATATATAAAGATCAGGCTAGACATATAATTCAATTAGAGGATTCGGGAATACCGTTATCTACTGAGATAGCAAATTTGAGCTTTTTGGGTTTTGAACAACCGCGAGGTACTTCTACCAGAATAATAGATAATTTAAACGATTTAAAAGGACAAAAAGAGGTCAGTAGTCCTATCGAAAAAATCAAAACATGCTGGAAGCTATAATGAACTTAATAAAAGCAGGAAATACTAAATTTGAAGCCAAACTAGAAGAAAATAATAACAAACTAGAGCAAAATAATAACAAACTAGAAGAAAATAATAACAAACTAGAAGAATTTAAACAAGAAGTTAGAAATAGTATTGAATCATTGAAAATAGATATCGAACAAACTCGAGTAGATGTATCAAACGTGAGAAAAGAATTTATGAATGAGATAAATAATCTTAAAAACGAAAATGAAATAAACTTAAAATCATTAGAGAATAGGTTAGCAGGTGAAACAGAAAATTTTAAAAAAGAAACCGTTCAGACTAGAGAACTACTAAAAACGGAATTAATGGATGAAATGGATGCCAAAATAATAGAAACCCGACAAGAATGCTATCAACAGAAAAACTTAATTCGGAATGAATTAAAAGGGGAAATTGAGCATGAAAAGATTATTCAAGGGAAGATAAATGATCAAATAAATCTAAATATTCAGAAAATAACTCATGAAAATAAACAAATAATTGAAGATAGATCGTTAATTCAAATAGAGAATTTATTAGAGACAGATTTCAAAATAGAAGGTATAGCTGATGAAATGGAAAATATCCGGCAAGAATTAAAAAAAGTTCAGATAGGTCATTTGCCCAACTGTAAAGAAATTAGAGTCAATCCTGAAGCGAGATGTCCTAAATTTAGTGATAGTCAACAGGAGAGCCCTACTGACTTTCTGTCTGAATTAGAAAATTATTTTAACATTTATGAAGTAGATACATGGGGAAAACAAGAGTTAATTATTTCAGAGTGCATGAGGGGAGTTCCAAGAACTTGGTGGCTGATTGAAAAGGAATTTATTAAAAATTTCATTCATTTTAAAGAAAGATTTTTAAATAAATATTGGGGAGAAGATAGGCAGGATGAATGTAGAAATCAAATTACCAATGGGAAATATCGCCCATGAGAAAATTTAACTATGGATGATTATGCCAGGAAATTATTTAAAGACTGTAAATATCTTAATCCACCTTTTCCCGAGTCTTATCAAATAAAATGCATAATAAAACACTTCCCATGGCAAATACAATGTATCTTGGGGGTCGGCCAAATCAGTAATAAAGAGAAATTTCTTGACCTTTTACAAGAATTACCAGCTCAGGATATCATGAGGGGAACGGATGGAGAAGAAAATCGTGAGAATGAGGGAAACAACCCAAATAGAGTAAGAAATAGACAAAGAGAATTTTCGATAGAGAATAGGGATCGAAATTCATGGAGTAGTCCACCAGGTTATAACAGGAGACATAGTCATTTCCCCCCTAGTAATAGCGTTCATCCAAGAAACCCGGATAATGTTTCCCGACAATTTTATAATAGTAGTGGAAATTCAAATTACAAACCACTCAACAAAAATTTTGGAAGAGGTAATGGGAGTTACAAAAAAAAAAAAAAAAAAAAAAAAAAAATAAAAAAAAAAAAAAAAAAAAAAAAAATTATTAGTAATATAAAATAGATAATACATTTATTGTTATAAATAAAAAATAATATATCGTGTTAATTAAATAGAAAAAAAAAATTAGTAATATTAAAATAAATAAAAATATATAATATATTTATTGTTATAAAAAAAAAAATTAGTAATATTAAAATAAATAAAAATATATAATATATTTATTGTTATAAATAAAAAAAAAAAAAATTTATAATGTAAAATATAAATTTTTTTTTCTCTCTGGGGGGCATATGTAACGGTCGATCCTGTGGTTCTCCGCTGTCTCTCTATATCTTTGAGATCAGAGTGATTAGTACTAGGCTTTAAACGAGGTAGCAGCACCTGTCAAGGGACGGACAGCGGACCCCTGTGAGTCCAAGGGTCAATCTCGGAGGACAGGAACAGGCAGTCGACTCCCAAGATGCAAAGAGAGAGTAAGTGTTTCTTTAATTATCTAGTCTAATTGTGCTATATCTCTGATTAAATAGATAAATTAGCTCTTATAGCAGAGATGGTGGAAACGATAATGCTTGCCGTGCAATATATGACCCTGAGAAGTAGCCGGTTCATAGATTAAATTTAAATAATAATAATTTTAATTAACATTTCATTATAATATATATATATATATATATATATATATATATATATATATATATATATATATATAATTTTGAACAGACCTCATTTTCGTCATCTCCTGGGTAGGATCGATGGACATTTGAAGAAAATTTTCGAGAAACGCGTCATGAGTACGACCTCAATAGCTTCCCCTTTCTAAAAAAAAAAATAAAAAAAAAAAAAAAAACCCACTCATCTAATCACCTTACTCCCTTATAATAGAGCGCTCCCTTAGGAAAAGGGAAACTATCATTACCCCACTAGGTCTGATAGGCCTTCAAAACCGACCGAGATATAAATTTTACTAGGGCTTTAGATAAAAGAAAAAAACTTCTTGGAACACATATGTTCCGCTGTTTCTCCCGCTAGGGGCTAGTAGTCCAGTGTCTCTCTCAGTTATTGACTCAGCTCCTGACGTCCTGGAAGTCAACTGGTATTCCTGATGCCAAAGGCTGTAGAATGAGGAACACTGGATAGAGCATAGTATTTTCCAAATCAGAACATTTTCACTTTTTAGCCCGTCAAGAATTGATGTCTTCATTGTAAGGATAGATAAATACCACTTTTCTGAAATTGATGAAGTTTTAATTTTTCTATGAATTGGTTCAGTTGCTGTTTGATCAGAGGATAATTTTTCAAGAAACAGACAAAGATGGAGTATTTCTTCTTTTTGTATCTACTTAGCTGTCCTTCACTAGCTTTTAATTCCCTATTAGGACAACGTATCAATGTCCATCATCCACAAAACCAATTTTTTTTTGTCTTGCCAATATGTTTTTTTAAAGAGCATTGCAAAGAAAAAGATTCTAGCTCCTTCCATTCCCCCCCCCCTAAACCATGATGTTCCTCAATCCAAGACTTTCATCTATTTTGCTTAGACTACACCTTCATCCAACTTTTGTGTTGCATCTAATTTATCTTCTAATGTTATTACACTAATTTTCTTCTTTTCATTCATTTTCTCAAACTATTAAGTATATGAAAGGTGAAAAGGCAGTACACTAAAAACCTATTTTACACACACACACACACACACACACACACACACACATATATATATATATATATATATATAATTTTGAACAGACCTCATTTTCGTCATCTCTTGGGTTGGATCGATGGTTATTTGAAGAAAACTCGCGCCAAGAGTATGACCTCAATAGCTGATTTCTCTTAAAGGAAATCTGCTAAAAGGGAGGAAAGGATCTAATAACCACTGTCTATATGCTTGACCCTCTTTATCGATACAAACAATATTCTTCTATTTTGAACAATAATGATAAACATACATTAATTATTATTATTATTATTTATTAACGTCCACCTTTTACAACTCAGGCTAATTGGGACGGGTTATCTACAGGTTACCACCCTTTTCTAGCTAGGGTGGGACTTAGGATGTTTTTTAGTGAATTTCGTCACTAAATAATTTCCTTTGCCCAGGCGAGAATCAAACTCGCCACTCTAGGTTTACCATGTGAGATTAAGGTCAATGCTTTAACTCACATGGATTAATTGTCTATAATATCTATCTTGTATTATTAATAATTTATAATAATTACATTGCTGTTTAATAACAATAAAAAAAGGGTTCCTTTTATTTCAGCATAAAAAGGTCCTTTCTGAAGAAAAATGACAGCTTTGGTTTTCTGTTGCTCAAACTGTTTATAGTATAATTGGTTAGTGTAAGTTAAGAGTCGTTGGAGGAGCACTTTTTACTTCCACCACCTGATCTCAACTCCATCATCTACTCGTAGAATTACTAAATTTTTCTAATCCCTAAAATCTTTTTAAAATGGTAATAAGAAACTTTTTTGGGGAACCCAAAACCCCCATTTTTCTCAATAGTCTGAAACCCAACTGTTTTACATGTGCTTTGAAAAAAACAGGTTCTCAAAGAAAATTGAATCTAGAAAAATAAAGGAAGGAATAATGATACTTGTTGTATATAAATAAAATCTTTAACAATTTTTTATTAAAATCAGGAAAAATTTAAAACATTTCTAAATTTAAATTTAGAGCCTAAAAAAGAAGAATCATCATTAAAATAAAATAAGAATCATCTTAATGTTGTATAACAATATATTATAATTAACATTTATTAACAAATAAACATGAGTGAAGAAACATAAATTATTTGAAACTTATTTAGGTTAATTTGAAATCCACATGCCAAATTAGAGATATGAAATTTGCAGAAGAAAAAGTATTCTATGCCTACTGTAGGAGTAGACAGGGGTTTGCCCCCCACTTTTTAAACTGTAAACTGAGCGTTTAGTGTCAGTCTCGTATCTCTAAATTGATGGTTTAGATTTTCAAAAAGTGGAAACAAAAAATTAATGTGCATACACATTCATTACTATAACCACAGCCAATTCACGTTTTAGCTACTAATTGTAGGTAGAAAAATACATCATTATGGTAAACATTGAAAGTATAAAAATATATATACATAAGATTAACAATAACTAATTAATGTTGAATGTATCACAGTTACTCAATCCTTAACTGACTGAAGTATTTGAGAGTTCATTCAATTTAATGTAACTTAATTAATATTTGTAGTGGGGGGGGGGTAAGAAACATCCAGAAACAAAGATAATAAATATTGAAACGTGCTGATTTTAATAATGGGTGATTTTGATTTGGAAATGAAAAGCGAGTAGAGATTTATGCTATGACTATTTACTGTCCTTAATTTAGATTGACGCTTAAATCTCCTAAGTGGTAGCCATGTAGGCAATAACCATATAGTGAATGCAAACTTAATAAAGTATATTGTAATAAAAACTTTCACCATTTCCACAAATTCAGAGAATTAAAATGTCAAACATTACTTATTTCAACAATAGTTAAATCATTATATTCATTACAATAATAAAAAGCTCCAAATTATTGCAATTACCTCAAAAACTTAATTGAAAAGGGTAATATTAAAATTGATTGGGGTGAAGGGATATTAACAGACCAACATAACAGACTAGATATTCTCATCATTAATAAATAAAATAACAGCTAATATCATTGTTATTTCTGTGATTGATGAGAGTGTTCATAAAGCGATTACCGGGAAATTGAGGTCTTAACTGCAGAATTAAAAGACCTCTACAAATTGAAATCAGTCAGAATTAGAATAATAATTTTTTTAATACCTTCTGAAGAGAAAAATGCTAGTAAATACAACATTACAACAAAACATGAGGTAAAATTTATTTTAATACCTCGAAACAAAAAAATAGCAACATAGAGAAAAGGTCATAAAGAGTTAGAAATTGTCATCATGAGTTAGAAAAACATGAATAGTTCTAAAATCAATAATAGAAACAGCATTACAGCACATTAAGGCAGAACATATAACTAAAAAGTAAACAGATTAAGAAATTTCTTACCTATAACTTTATTTTGGGAATACTTTTGTAGATTTGTATTATGAACTTAGTTTTATAAATTCCAGTATGTCTCCAATTAAATTAAATTCTACAAGCATTTGTTTCTGATTCATATCAGTTTACTTTAGTAACCTATTCATAAGTTACAAATATGACTAATTCTGTACAATACGACTACCCTATTTGGCTCATTATTAATTTTAAACTAAGAGAGTCAACTTTAAATCATCATCATGATTGTATCCACTTTATTACGTTAAGCTTTACCAGGAACACCATTATAAAGCTTGATCCACAAATCTCAATGTTGTATCAACTGTTTCATCGAAAGCATCTAGAATACTTGTTATTCACTTTCAACCTAGTCTCACATTCCACTGATTTTACTATAATGACTACTTTCACCAGCCTGGTAATTTATTAATGACACATACGTGACAGTCTGTTTATTCTAACATCACTAATGGTAGCTTAACTTCCTTATGGTTTTATTCCATATTCAGCTGTATTTGACTGTTTTCCACTCAACTCTTCTCTAATAGCCCATAAAAATCACTTGAAGCCGATTTCCATGATTTTTTTATAGGGTCCAAGATGAGCTCATGATGCATGTTAAACTAGACAGAAAGGTGTTATTCCAAATAGCTATTTCATTTATCTTGGCAACTACTTTGTAATTAAAGAAATCTTTCTTTACATCTTTCCAGAAACTCTGCAATCCTTTTTCTGGAGTCAGCTTTAATCTATATTGTATCGTTATCATACTTCAGCAATAACTTTGAACAACTTTGGCTGGTATTATTTAGATTAAAATTTGGACTAATACTATATTAAGCTAACTTACAAGTCCTTGGTAAATTCCAAGCAACATTCAATAATACATTTTAACTATTATCAATCAACTCTCAGGACAGAAGAAGCGAAAATTGTTTGTAAAATTGTAGGCAAATCTTTGAGGTCCATGCAAACAAATCCCCTACCAGCAGGAAGAGCATTGCAGAGCCTGAAAAAATTTTTAAATACATAAGAAATGTTTTACATGTCTTTTTTGTTTCTTGTAATAGTTATAGTGATAATGATAAAATCACATTTTTAACATAAGGGGAACATATTAAAAAAAGTCCGTCATACAGGGGCTGCATAAACTAAGCAGACTTCCCACGTGCTGATATGACTCACTTGCGATCTCATATCACAACATATTCTCTATTATTATGTAAAAAACAGAAGAGTAGAAGGGGGCTATGGGGAGGTTGGGTGCTGGAGGCTGAAAACAAGTAAGCACGAATAACTTGCTTAATACTTCGGAAAACATGCATAAGACAACAATCGTAGAGCATCAACAGTTTAAAAAGATTAGTTCTATAACATTTTAGAATCCGAGGTCATAAAAACAGAAATATTTTGAATTTTCGAATTCCCCCCTCTAACAGGTCCAACTTCAGCCAATAACAAATATTATATATATATATATATATATATATATATATATATATATATATATATTTGTTGTAATTTTGAACAGACCACATTTTCGTCATTTCCTAGGTAGAATCAATGGGTATTTGAAGAAAATCGTGTTGGAAGTACAACCTCAACAGCTGATTTCTCTTAAGGGAAATCTGCTAAAAGTGACAAATGAATCTAAAAGAGAAATGAAGAAGAAAACCACTATGACAATGGGTATGAATGTATCTATAGATGAGAGTACAATACAATTCAGTTCTATTTTTAGGCTTACCTCATACCTTACATACATTATAAGTCTCATACCTGACTAATTTTTGGACAGTATACAGCTTCAATAACCATCCTATCTCCAAAACATATTAATTCATAGTTATGAAACATTGCATGCATTTTTGTGATTAAAATCATTACTGACCAAATAACACTTAAAATACTATATCCTAACAAATAATCATTAACATAAAATCACACTTTTTTAATTTTTTTTTCAATCTTAAACTCAGGCATACTGATTTTGATAGTGTGAAAATTTCTATAAAGAAGTATAAACAAAAAGACTGAGATTAGTCACTTAATTCCCCCTCCCATTTGATCTGCTGCTTAAAAGATAAACGTTTTTACATATTTATAATTTATTGGCAAATTATTTAAAGATATTGTTATTGTTTCATCAAGAATTTTGAAAAATAATTTGTAAATTTTATAATGCTAACATTGACTGCAATCTGTTTATTTTAAAACTATCAATTGCAACCATTTATTGATCTATGGAGTCTAGGGCCTGGTTGTGCCTTCAACTCAGTATAGATGAAACTGCTCTTGAGAAAGGATATCTCTCCAAGCCATGGGCTGACTGGATTTTTAGATAGAAATTTGATATACTCTTGAAGAGGTGTATATTATTATTAATGTTTATTTATATTTGTCTGTCAAGCTCTAAAGTGAGGGTGGCCAACTCAAAAGATGGCCCCTAGCCACTTTGGAAGCACATCATAACTCTGCAGGCTGCATATAACAACGTAGTGAAACATAAAACTGTAATGTTAGATGTAGGGTGTGTGTACATCAGCAATTTGCATAATATAATTTAATTATTCTGAGAACTCATAACTGTAAACTCATAAATAAAACTGGCAATCTCATATACATTGGCAAGCATACTTTTTTAAAATCAAGGCTATTTTTTTCTCATAATTTCGATAGTTAATTATTGAATATATGGATGCATAAATAATCTATTTTTTTAATATATTGGTTTCCACTATTAATATAAAATTAATTAATTGATTATAAAATAAATATATTTTGTAAAAGTGTGATGAATCTCGCAGGTTAGCCAACCCTGCTTTATAGACTGCATTTTATTTTTTTTTTATTAGCCAAACTCGAAATTTAGACATTTAAGTGAAACTCGAGTTCTTTAATAACCAAAACAAACCTGAAGGAGTCCGATTTTAGAGGAAGGCTAAAACATAAAGTGCTATTATGCATTGGATTGAAAAATGTAATACAACTAATTTTGTGGGCTTTTCCTCTTATGAAAAGTTCTTCCTGTTTCCATTTTCAACACATACACAGATATATATATATATATATATATATATATATATATATTTATATATATATATATATAGGGTTGGGGAAAAAGTAATTTCGGTTTATCCCAATAGTCGTGTATCAAAGTCGCTTATCTCTTGTAATCCTTATTCAGTGAAGTCATACTATACCACGTTTGAAAGGTCATAGTCCATAGAATATTCCAAATATCTCTACAGTTTCATTCATTTACTCAGCCAAACGTTATTGCACTTTGAAAATGGAGATTCCAGAAGGCCATTTGCGTCATGTATTGCTTTTTTACTTCCGAAAAGAAATAAATGCAGCTCAGGCTCATCGAAAATTGTGTGGTGTTTATGGTGATGTCTGTTTAAGTGAACATCAGTGTCAGAACTGGTTTGCTCGATTTCGTTCAGGAAATTTTGACCTTAATGATAAACCTCGCCCTGGCAGGTTAATTGTTGAACAAGTCGATGAAATTCCTCAAAAAATTGAGGCCATCTCGTGGCATCGCTATGGAGCTAAACATCGACCATGAAACAGTTTTGGCCCATTTACATAAGAATGGATACCAAAAGATGCTCGATATATGGGTCCCACACGAATTAACTAAAAAATTTAATGAACAGAGTTTCCATTTGTGAATCACTGGTGAACCGAAATGAAATCGAGCCATTTTTGAAAAGAATGATTACAGGTGAAGAAAAGTGGACCACTTGTGACAATAATGTGCGAAAAAGATCGTGGTCGAAACCCGGAGAAACATCACAAACAGTGGCAAAGCCTGGATTGACACTAAGGAAGGTGATGCTGACTGTTTGGTGGGATTGGAAAGGCATTGTTCATCAAGAGCTGCTCAAACCTGGCCAAACCATTGATTCGACTCTCTACTGCCAACAACTAATACGGTTGAAGCAGAAGATTCAAGATAAACGGCCAGAATTGATCAATAGGAAAGGCGTTGTATTCCATCACGAGAATGTTAGACCACACACATCTTTGGTGACTCGGCAAAAATTACGAGTTTGACTGGGAAGTTTTGATGCATCCACCATACCCGGACCTTGCACTGTCTGACTACCACTTGTTTCGTTCTCTTCAGCACTCTCTTAATGGTGTAAAGCTGGAATCAAAAGAGGCTTGTGAAAATCACTTGGTTCAGTTTATCGCCCAGAAATCACAGAACTTCTATAGAGAAGGTATAATGGTTTTACCGAAAAAATGGCAAAAGGTCATCGATCAAAACGGCGCATATATCATTGATTAATATCTAAAATTTATATAAATAAATGCGCTTTGAAAAACATGAAAAATACCGAATTTACTTTTTCCCCAACCCTATATATATGGTATTGATATTATTATTTTATTTTCTAACATCATTTTCGGATAATGTATTCTTGACTCCTTTCAGGAGTGGAAAGATTTTTTGAATGAATTAGAAAAAAAAAATGAAAAGAATGTACCTATAACACCATGAAAAGTATAGTATGCTCATGAATTACGAAAGGGTACCAAGATTACAAAACCCCTATAACTCCTTTAACTTTGAAAAATACCAAGGTGAGATTGTGGGATATTTTTGCACAATGTATCCTCAATAAAATTTCTGTAAAATATTAGGAATCATTTACACACTCAGGAAAAGTGGTTAAGCCATTTTATTTGAGACGCCCTATATATATATATATATATATATTGTTGCGAAAACTAAATAGATGAATAATCCTTCAGAGAGAGAGAGAGAGTCGCGTATTTGGAAAATGTGACGTAGATCAAAGAGACCGAAAGAATGTTCTAGGTCTGACCAGTACCTTCCAGCCAGACGTCGAATGAACTAGACAATTCCCCTTTGATGTATGCCGCCTCCCTATATAAAGGAGCTCGGGCCAGCCGTGAAGGGTCAGTTTTATTCTCACCTGTCTTGATGTTCACATCAGTGCTACAGTGCGACTTAGTACAGTGCGGTAAAGTGTTTTTATAAGAAGAACAGTGTTATGCCGTGACTGTAAGTAACAGTTTAGTGCCGTGCATAAGACAGTGCAGTGCCGCGAAGTAAAGGACAGTGCAGTGCCGCGAAGTAGAAGACAGTGCAGTGCCGCGAAGCAAAGGACAGTGCAGTGCCGTCTTTCTGTGAATTTCAGTGAATTATTGGACTGTGACTCATTGAAGAACAGTAACGCTATCAGTGTATACTGTGAGTAGTAATTAAGAATAATCACCAAGTTTATTGTGCATTGTGAAATAAATTTTGCAGTGATAAAAACTGTGAAACTTGCGAGTATTTAATTTTGCAATCCAAAAGAACTCTTAAAAGCGTTTATTACTGATTTTGGTAGTACAAAAACGTAACAATATATATATATATATATATATATATATATATATATATATATATATATATATATATATATATATATATATACATACATACTTCAGCCAATAACAAATATTATATGTATATATAAATCTCAAATAAAATGGCTTAACCACTTTTCCTGAGTGTGTAAATGATTCCTAATATTTTACAGAACTTTTATTGAGGATACATTGTGCAAAAATATCCTACAATCTCACCTTGGTATTTTTCAAAGTTAAAGGAGTTATAGGGGTTTTGTAATCTTGGCACCCTTTCGTAATTCATGAGCATACTATACTTTTCATGGTGTTATAGGTACATTCTTTTCATTTTTTTATTTCTAATTCATTCAAAAAATCTTTCCACTCCTGAAAGGAGTCAAGAATACATTATCCGAAAATGATGTTAGAAAATAAAATAACAATATCAATACCAGAAGACCTCAAGAACCACTACATGGGTTGTGGAAGATTTTTATTTTGTTCATCTGAGAAACAACATATATCTCTAAGAAACAAGTTGTTTTATAAAATAAATATTGAACTTGTCATAAAATAAAGAGTAAAATGTGATTTTGCAAAATGACTGATTCAAATGTTAAGAACAATTTTACTTTTCCTGATCTTTTTTACCCTTTTAAACATATTTAAATTCCTTCAACATTATAACTGAAAAACAATTTACATACTAATTCAGAAATGGATACTACCTGGTAGCTTCATTCCCCAAAGATCCAATGAAAATAGCATATGCCTGAACTTTTGGATCAATGGTGAGTGATTCAGCAAATTCTCTCGCTGGAATAGCATATCGGGAGAGATTGGCATCTGAAAGAATAATAACGATGGCTTCGTCACAATCCTCTTCAGCTAGAGATTTTACAGCAGCTTCAGTAGCTTCAAGAGTATAATCTCCAGACTCACAAAACTGGGAATGTGCATGCATGTACTGAAAAATAAAGTCCAAATGTGAAAAAATAATAAGTATTAAATAGATGAGCACTTCTTAATTGATTAATTAATTGATTCAGAAGTTGTATATTACTTCACTGTAGCACTCTACCATTGAGCTACGAGGACAATGACAGACAATTAATTATTTACTGAAAGTTTATAGCATGTTCTACAATATAATAAAAATGCATGAAGCATGATTCATCTAGCCTGAAACTGCTGACAGTATGAGAAAACTACTCTTCATATCTACAAATATAAATTATCTCAAAACATAGCATGATCCCAAAGTGTGAGAAGAAATTACAAATGATTAAAATAATTAATATTCAATAAAAATGGATATGAAATAAAATAACTAATTATAAAACTCTGTACAAAAGTCACAACTACATTCAAAATTATGAATAAAAATGATGGCACATTTATTTAAATTTTAAAACTATGGAGAATGTCGAAAATGCACCCTTTTACTTATTTTAGGCTTCCGATTACACCTGGTAACAAGGATGGAAAGATGATTGCTTCACTTGTATGAACTCTGGTATTATCACAAAGTATGGGGACCTTAATGAAAATCCAGGAAACAAAACACACACATACATTCATACAAATATTCAAGAGTAAAAACCAAGACTATAGAGAACTATGCTATGAGCTGATTAGAATTTGAGAAAGTCTTTGAAAATAACTCCTGTTATTACAAGGAGCAATGGAAATGTTTAATTGAGAGCTAGGAGGAATAGATATTGAAAGGGATTCAAAATTTTAAAAAAAGTGTTATTCTTAGCACTATGCAAATAAACATTTTTTTCATGAATAAACAGGTTTGGTAAATTATGACATAGAAATGTTTTGGATTTTACTGCCATCTCTCTGAGAGGAAGTAGTATAAAAATAAAAATACACCTACCCGAAGAACATCTAGTCTCTCTTTATTGTTCTGAGGAGGCTGATTCTTGTCAACAAATGGAATAGACGGAGACTCACCAGAATGCCCAATAATATCATATTGTATGCGAGATTCAAATCCTTGGAAAGCCTCCATTACCATTATCATGGCTTCTAATTCTCGTTCCAAACGCCCATCATACCCATTAAACCTAAAAGAAATATAATGTGAAATGAAAATGTAATTATGTAGAAATATAAAAGCTCTGATGAAAAAATGTTATGAATGTAAAGAAGAGAACCATCGCCCTTAAAACATCCTGTACTAATGAGCCTAAAATGTATGGCTTGGGACTGAAAAATTATTCTTCCAATACCCCTAAAAAGAATTTAATTCATTTTATTCTACTTCATTTTTTTAGTGCTTCTTTAGAAAAAGAAGCTATTGAGGTTGCAAATATTACTCCACATCTTTGTGAATCATAATAAATCAGTGGCAAAAAAATACAAGGTCAGTATGAATTTAATATATATATATATATATATATATATATATATATATATATATACTAGCTCAGATACCCGGCTTCGCTCGGGAATTAATTTGACCCTGAATGGTGATGGCATTTTTTTGGCAAGGCTTTACTTTGCATAATATTTTGACATTTACCCGTCCCAGTGTTTAGGGTTAATACCCGTTGTTTCTGTGGATTTGTTAATAATCAAATTATTTTTTTATGTAAGTCTTCACTGTCCTCCATATTGTCATAATTCCCGTTTCCTGGGCATTATGCATAGATTTGAATTATTAAGAACAAAATATTAACATACATTTGAATTTTTTTTCCCCGGTGAGGTACCTCATAGTTCATATTAAAAAGAATTGTTGAGAAAATTTCTCTAAATAATAAAATAAACAACTTTTGGCATGTTCTTATTTGCAGAAAACCCAATAGAAAACGAAATACCGCTTTTATTTCAGATCTCCCTTACAACCCCCACTCCTGCCCGTCCCTAGAAATGTTGGTAGGGCTTGTTATAATGAAGGCATTAGTCCTAATACACGTACCGAGTTTTATTTAGTTCGGTTGATTCTTTTGTGCCAAATAAAATTTTGACTCCCGCTATAATTTTTAGCGTATAACGCCTTTATACTTCGGTATACGACGATAGAGTATATAACAAAAGTTTCTCTAAATAACAAAATAAACAACTTTTGTTATGTGCATATTTGCTGTAACCCCAATAGGAAACGAAATATCACTATATTTAATTTCAGGCCTCCCTTATAACCCCCACTCCTGCCCGTCCCTAGAAATCTTAGTATGGCTTATTATAAGGAAGGCGTTAGTGCTAATACACGTACCGAGTTTTATTTATTTCGGTTGGCTCTTTTGTCCCAAATAAAATTGTTAACTTCCGCTATAGATTTTAGCGTATATCTCGTTTATAATTCAGTATACGAAAAAAGTGTATATAACAAAAGTTATTTTAAATAACAAAATAAACAACTTTTGTTATGTTCATATTTGCCGAAAAACCAACAGGAAACGAAATATCGCTATTTTTAATTTCAGGCTTCCCTTATAACCCCCACTCCTGTTCGTCTCAGAGGATATTAATATAGCCTAAAGTCTAAGTTAGGTTAGTAGTAATATACATACCAAGTTTCATAAAATTCGGTTCAGCCGTTTTTGCGTGAAAAGGTAACAAACAAACAAACAAACAAACATACACGAAAGAAACAAAATGCAGTTATGGTGTCTATGACATGTGAAACGAAAAGTTATCGTGAAATTTCGTGAACAAAATCAATGTACAGACAGAGGTTACAATTTTATATATATATATATATATATATATATATATATATATAGAGGAGGGAGAGAGAGAGAGAGAGACAGATAAAATTAAATTTTCTACAATTTTGGTTAAATGTATTTGTTTTTCATAAGAGTAATATTAAGGAGCTAAGATCATTTTTATTGGGTTTTCTTAAGAAAAAGTAGCTCTTGAGGTTGTGCTCACATAACAAGGTAGGAGAGAAGAAGAATGCAGGGGGGGGGGGGAGAGTTGGTCGAAAACACTGAACCAAAAAATGCAAAGAAATCAGTTATTGTTCAAGGTAGAAAAAACATGTATATGACAATAGTTGCAGAAGATTAATATTTCACCAAGACTGGTTATATAAAAATGTTAGTAGTACCAGAGAAATTTTGAGCAATTTTAGTTTGATTATTACCAAACTCGAGATTTAGTCGACAGCCAAGTAAAAAAAAAAGATCAAGTAAGTTAACGGCTTAAAATCGGACCAGTGGGAGGGGGGTTTAGAGGGGAGGATTTTCGAAATATCTCCATTACTATACGTCGGATCAAATCATTGTACAGAATCAATCTTATTGCAAATTACATTTACTATAAATATTGATATATACATTTATTCTCTATCTTGAATATTAACCCAGATATTTGCATTTTTATTAAATCTGGGCGGCTAACGGATGGGTGACTTTCCCGCCAAAAGCTAGTTCAGCTGTTTCCTTAACTGCTCGACTCGTGTGAAATTTCTCTGTCGTAAAATTTCATGTGGGAAATGTGCTTAGTTTACGCAGCCCCTGCGTGACGGACTTTTTAAAGTCCTTAAAGATATGGAAAAAATCAAGATACCAAGAAATGCCCCATAGTCACTGGCACATATATATCTTTGTTTCATGTGTGTGTGTATATATAGTGTCTATATGTGAATGTTGTAATATAATGTATGTATGTTTTCCGAGCATAGTAATAGCCGAAATCATTCAACTTTGCTATTCAGTGAATGGCCTGAGAATACTTGAGAAAGAATAGCATGTACACAAAACCATTGTTTACAGCTTAAAATTCAACAAACCTGTACATACTCCCAGACACATCTACAACAATTTTCAAACGCTTTGGCTTCATCTGTGGAGAACCAATTTCAGGATCCTTGTCCATTCTTCGTCTGTAAATATTTTTCTCTCCAGTTAAACCTATAAAATTTCAATTTTAGATAACCATTCCTCGTTAACCATACTACCATATATTTGATTGTTTTAATCTAAGAAACCATAATAGTAATTAATACCTTCAATAAGCTTTGTGTCGTCTAGTTCTCCAGACGTTTGATGTCGACTCCACTGCCTTTCCTTTGATTTAGATTGCAAACTACTTAATATGACTCTCAAAGATTGAACCTGCTCAACCAAAAATTATCAAACTTATTATACAAGACAATTAGCTTTCTCAACTATATATAGAACTTTTCAGAATTTTACTTCACTTATTGTTTAATTTAAAAAGGAAATAAATAATGTTTAACATTAAAAATAACAATATAAGATATTTAAATATTGATAACTATAAAGTTAGAATAAAGAATTGAAATGAATTACTAATATCTGCCAGAAATAATACCTGTCGATTTACAGGAATGGAATACTGATCATAAAGTTTAGCATCATATTCACTCATCTTTATTTCCTCGAGTTTTTTCTTGAATGCTTTTTGACCCATTTCTCGGGCAGCTTTTTTTATGTGCTCAGGAACAGCTTCCTTCTCTGCATCACTTATCTACAAATTATTTTACTAGTATTATTTCTAAATAGCAAGGAAGTACAACTAATTCAATACTAAGTCAATCTGTCAAATAACAAACTAAACATTTGATCTCACCATCTCAGTTTTTATATGCATCCAAAATCATCTGGTCAGTATTTTAATTATGAATTCGTCATATTTTAAGTAAGTTAGAGATATAGGAAAGATGTCATTTTCAACAATGTATATGCTCTTTCATATTATAAAGGAGAGTGATTTAAAAATCTGTGTGTTTATTTGCTACTAGATAAATGAAGATCATGTAAGCAAAGATGTGTAGTATTTAACTATTTTATCTAAAATGTTAAATGCACTATATTAGACAGTCTTAAACTGAACTTTGACAAGAGAGCAGTCATTGTTTATTTTTCTCCATCTTATAGCAAGTGAGTAAGCCATGTAAATTCACACTAAATTAAGATACAAAATGGAAGATGTGACCCATGAAATCTGTTAAGTAGAGGGGGACAGATGCAGTGTCTATTCAAGCTGCTGAGATTTGGTATAAAGAATTCAAAGATGATTTCGATATTGAAAGAAAATATTGTATTGACACCCTGTAATCTCTCAATTCAGGGAATGTAGAAAAAGATCTATCCACAAGCATGCAGAAACTTTTTCAGAACTAGGACTATCCCGAAGTACAGTTTTTTATCACTTGCTTGACATTCATTTCAGTTGCAGAAGCTACAGAAGTGTTTCACAACATTTGATGCCTTAGCAGACAGAATGGAGGGTGGAAATTTGTGGAAACACTTTTGAAAGACCCAAATGAAAATTGTTTCATCAAACAAATTGTGATGAAAAATGGGTGTATTTGGAAAATAACCAAAAACAATAGATTCAACTAAGACCACCAGCACCTGTCCCAAAATGAGAGTAATTTGGAAAAAGAAGTTATGATTTGGGTTTGGTGGAATTTTGAAGATATAGTCCAGTTTTAAGTTAGTGTCTCAGAGACCAATTACCTCAGAGGATTTACCCAATTTGAGAGAGTACAGAGAGGCTCCACGAAAAGGAAGCAAGTTCTTTTTTAAACAAGACTCCACACATCCAAGATTACGACTGTAAAAATCAAGGAGTTGGGAGTTCAATCTTCTTCCTCATCCAGCCAACAGTTAAGATCTTCCACTTTTACATTATCTCCTAACAGGTCCATGGGTGTTTTTGGCATTTTTGAAGTATTGGGCAATGGGTGTTAAGAGTTTTTCCATAAAAAAATTCATTCTGGTATTAGAATGGCATAAAAGTGATTATAATAGTTTCCATTTCAAATATTAAGTGTCTGTTCTGGCAATCTATATAAATAAAACTTTGTTTGTCTGATTTCCTATTTAAGGTCTAAATGGACCTCAACCCTCCCCCTCCCTACTTTTCAAACTATTCTATGAACAATAGCATCAAAATGGGAAAGCTTGTCAGTTCGCCTCTCCCCCTCTCCTTTCTTACTCAATCAATCAAAAATGGCTCGGAAAATTTCAATGGAATTTCATATTTGTCAGTCAACTATTGCAAAGTACAACACAGCCTATATGAGAATTTAAATTTTCAATTAGGAGAGGGAGTTATTTTGATGTGAAAACACATATTACCCACCTATTTTTAAACCTTGCTTACCTCTGAAGTATAATAAAAGCTACTTCCTACATTTTGTTTTCTTTTTGCTAAATTTAGGAGTCAGGCTAGTCCTGTGAGCCAAGACCTTGGTCTATAACATACTTGATAGTCATGGGTTTGATTACCACACAGAAAATAGAAATTAATTTACAATCTCTCTAAATAAAATCCTTGGACCCATGCTGGCTAGAAAAGGGTTTTAACATGTACCCTGGACTCATCCTAATTAGATGCATTAGCATAAAGTGCATGCAAATAAATACTTTTTTCCATAATTTTAAAATGAAAATTTGAAAACAATAGTTCTCTACAACCTATAAAGGGTTATAATATCAATAAAAAAAAGATGTACATTGTTACAAAATGGCACCTCGCTCATATCTCCAGCTTAATTTAAAATAGTTAAGAGAACGTACTAAATAAAATATTGGCCATTTAGCAAGTTTGAACATATTTAGTCAATTTTACATAGTTGTATTTTCAATAAGAGTTGTTATAATTTAATGAAATTTGGCACGTTGCTTAGACTGAGAGAAAACTATTATGTGCTTAATCATCAAAATCTAAAATGGGAGGTTGAATAGATGAGTTGATATGACATCGAATTAAAGGACACTTCTCTATAACCAACTACGAATTCCAACACAGAATCCAATATTCTGGTAAACTTTTATTAGGCCTAGGAATAAATGTCTGAACTACAAATGACAACTAACAAGGATGAACAGTCATTACAAAGCATTTTTCTTTATCAGGGTACAATGAGTTTATTTAATTATGTAATTATTTCTTGGAATCCAACTTCTACTAGTTATATAGTTAAGTGTAAGTTGGTCAAAGTTTTTAATAATAACACTATAAAAAATATAAACCCAAATACTTAAGATGGAAAGAAGAAGTTGTATTTTAAGATTAAAATTCCACTTCAAAGAACATAGAACCAATCTATTCATCTAATTATGCTTTCTTCATTTGCAGCTGATGACTCAAAAATTATTATGATGATTGCGGTAAATGAAACCTTTTTTTTTTTTTTTTTCCTTTCTTTTTTTTTTGTAATACGCCAGGAGCCTCCAATATAAAGTCATTGCTTTACAATAACAATAATAATAATTGCAGTACCCAATAATGAGAATATTCGAAAATCCTATGCCGAAAAATTAAGAAAATATCAAGAGTTGGCTATCAAGGTCAAAGAGGTACAAACTGAAATCTGCCATAGTTACGGCTATTATAGTAAGTTCAAATGGACTCATGCCAAAAACAACAATAGCAGCCACCAAAAATTTAAATCCACCAACAACAATTATAAAAGAAGCACAGCAAGGAGTTCTTCTTGATACAGCAAGAATTGTGCAAACATTTTTAAATTCCCATTTACATGTCACAATCACAAACTCCATATCGGTTGGATTTTCCCCTTCTGACATTTTCGGTTGGATATTTGACACCTTCTGACATGGTCAACAAAAAATGAAAACTTCAAATGATTATACAAATCAAATGACTATACAAAAAGTTAAATAGGGAAATCATCACATTTACTCAAGAGAAGAATCACAACACATGTTAAACGTTGATCATAAGGACAATAAAATGGCTCTAGCCGACCACAAAATTAAATACGGTCATAAATTTGATTTTGAAAATGTAAGTATAATAGAAAAACAAAGAAACTTAAGCAAGAGGAGTATAAAAGAGAATATGCACATTATAAAGGTGATCTATAAGAAAACAGAAATAAAACATGCGAATTATATATTTTTTAATTTATTAGAAACTTTAAGGTGATAGTTAATTCATTATAAATTTCTCATTTACGATTTAGACTACACTTCATTAGGGATAATCGATATATTTTTATTTTGTGACATATCGATATAAATCAGCTGACTTGACCCACTATACTTTGTAAGCCATTCTCTGACTGGTATGGCTAGTGGAACATCATAGAGAAAGATGTAGCCGTTTAGTTCCTTTGAATTGTAATTCTCCTGATGAAGCATCAGATGGATGCGAAACTAGTTGAGAAGTAAAAATGATTTGTATAATTTTTTGTTGACCTTCCGCCATAGATTAATTAAGTATATATTTAATACGTATGCATCCACTTTCAATTAATTTTCAACATTTGAAATATTTTATTTTACCTGTGTGACATCATGGCCAGCATCAAGTCTATACGGTCCTCCTTTTCCGCCAAGACCAGCTGTATCTCGTCCTCCAGTACCTCCTGCCCAAGTGTTGCCTCCAACATGAGGCTCATTCTTTTCATCAACCTTTCCATGTTTTGGCCCAGAAACACTTTTCCCACTATCTTTCTCAATAGTCATTTGAATTCTTTTCCTACCTGAATAAATTACTTAGGTTAGTCCAAAATAATTCCATAAATACATATAAACCTTAAAAATTAATAAAAAACAAAACATACTTAATCATTAATAATCCAGTTATTTTCTTAATTACCACAAAAAAAAAGAGATAAAAAGATGATTCTACTTTAACTGTAGCAGTGGCTTCGCTATTGAGGAATTCATACCAGCTGCAGTGTATAATGTTCATAGGGGTAGAAAATTGTAATAATTTGTATGTTGCTGAATGTGGGAGTGCAGATCTGGGAAGCAGGTCTTAATAACAGGAAGCCTTTCCACCAATTTCTTTATTAAAGCACAAGGTCTTTCGGCACTAACTTGCCATCATCAGGTGCTAACAAACAAACAAAAAAAGTCCGACATGCAGGGGTTGCGTAAACTAAGCAGATTTCCCTTGTGAAGTTTACTAATAGATAAATCTCCGTATTGGTAACACAACACCACCGTGAATAAATACAAACAGAAATAAGAAACGTTTCATCCAATTTCAATAACCTGCTGACAGGAAGCGTTAGGTTAGAAATGTAAACAACGGGTCTGCCCGCTTCACAAAGGAAAGAAAAACAACTACTGAAATATATCAGAATATAACATATTAATTTTATTGAGAACTATTTACTATATCTAGTATTGTAATTAATAATACGTTAGAATAATTGTTATCTCAATCAATCAAATTTTAGTAGTCCAAAACCTTAAGACGGGGGGGGGGGGGGGTTAACGGGACATATTTGCATGTATCTCGTATAATAAAGGTCTCTTGAATACAATTTTTGGTATTTAAACTTCGAATAATGTGATTTATTATGTAGCTGAGTATTGTTTACGTAACATGAGTAGAAGTGGTGGTTTGCTGATGGCTGAAACCTGAAAAATGCCAATATCTCGGTTAATATTCGAGATAGAGAATAAATGTATATAACAATATTTATAGTAAATGTAATTTTCAAAAAGATTGATTTTATACAATTTTTCTATCCGACGTATAGTAACGGAGATATTTCTAATTTTCGAAAATCCCCCCCTCCCACGGGTCCGATTTCAACCGTTAACGAACTTGATCTTCCTTTTTACCTAAAACGATTAAATACCGAGTTTGGTGACGATTAAATAATAATTGCGACCACTAGAGTGTAAGTTAAATATATATATATATATATATATATATATATATATATATATATATATATATATATATAATTTTGAACAGACCTCATTTTTGTCATCTCCTGGGTAGGATCGATGGACATTTGAAGAAATTTTTTTAAAATCACGTCATGAATACGTCCTCAATAGCTGATTTCCCTTAAGGGAAATCTGCTAAAAGAAACATGTTTAGGCCTTGTGATGTATCCAATAATTACATTTGAAATGTTTTAACAAAAATAGAATTACATACTAACATCAGTCTTACAAAAAGTCCTATCTTAAAAATATTAAAATCGAAGTCAAACATAAAATGAATATATTACAATTTAATCAATTAAAAATAAAGTTAAAATCAAATAAAACATAAATAAATAAGGAGGTGGTATAATTGTTAATTTAGGACATATTTTGTTAATTATGAGGACTGATGTTAGCATGTAATTCTATTTTTGTTAAATCATTTCAAATGTAATTATTGGATATATTTCAGGGCCTAAACATGTTTCTCTTTTGTTTGTTTGTTAGCACCTGATGATGGGACATTAGTGCCGAAAGGCCTTTAATAAAGAAATTGGTGGGAAGACTTCCTGTTATTAAGACCTGTTTCCCAAAATTATAATACTTAAGTTAATTAAATTTAATGAATTGGACTTTTTTTTGTGCAATGCCCGTTGCGGTTAAATGAAATTATGGATTGAATGGCAATATGATAATATTTGTTTTTGACCTCTTTACAGTAAACCTGGTAATAGGCAATGTGTTAGCTTTAAATGCTACCTGTAGCATTCCCTAGATATGATAATATATGAAACCTAGAGTTAATATTCATTCGCACACTCGGTTTGAGAGCTGTACTGACACAGAGACAGTGCATTGACAAAAAGAAATGAAGGAGAGTGAGAGAGGGGGGGGGTTAAAAGTTCCTGTGTGGAAATCGTGAATTACTATGATATATGCTATTGATCGTTTGATAAAATACCTAACAGGTACAAAATCTAAGGCCTAATAATAATGTTTTGAAAGTAAAGTCTAGCTATTGCAACAACTGTGATCTATTAGAAACTAATCTATAAATTTTATTATACTCAGAGAGTCATGGGTTAAATTTCCACAAGATCAATAGGAATTTATTTAGTGACCAACTCACTAAAGAATATCCTTAGTCTCCTCTGCTTGGAAATGGATGGTAACATGTATATAATCCATCCACAAAAGCCTTAATAGCGAATGTGGATGTCAATAAATGAAATTTAAAACCATTTACGAGTTTAATGTAAAACAACAGCTTTGTTAATGGCCAAGATGGAACCATGAAGAACTAAAGAAAATAACTTTTTTCAAAAAGAATAGTAATATTATATTTTTGAGATGAAAAGAGTGATTTTAACAGGTCAATTAACAAAAGCCGGCATGCATGGGCTGTGTAAACTAAGCAGATTACCCACGAGCTGGTTTATAAGATGCTGATGATCTCAGCTCACCTTGTATATTCTATTTCTCCCGCAATAAGAAGGCTACGTAAACAGGAATCAAAATATAAGCTGGATATGAGAGGTTTAGTGACTCAGTTATTCAAAGTGAAAATTGCATAAGTAAAATTGGAAAAAAAATACCTTTAACTCTTTCTTCAGCGTCCATGATAATAGGAATTTTGTGTTTTGTTAGAACTTCCATTAAAGTTTCTTTCATATCTTTGCTGTAACGGTCAAAATCAAAAACATTTCCTATAGCATCAGCCAAACTATCACTAGGAAATGCCTAGAATCAAAATATTGTATTATCGCAATTTATTGTAATTTAAGCTCTCTCTGTGACTGAAATTAATGAGATGAAATTAATATAATTGTGAGAAAATGTATTAATTTTAATTTATATATTTTTTTGAGAATCTGTATCCAATCTATCTTCAATTAGAACAGTTATTTTCCTAAGATATACACATAGCCTTAACCATTACCTACCTAACATTGCAAACACAACATTATTTTTAGAAATTAACTTTATTTATTTATCATTTTTATTTTTCTGATTTACTGTGGTAATATTTATTTTCACTGAAACACCCCAGAATATTTGAATAGTCTAAAATAACCTCTATTCAATGTGTGCATTTTTAAAATGCTAGGCTGAAGACCTTATGAGAGGGCTCTCAAAGCAAGCCCAGACACCCCTTTAACAGGAACTTCAATAAGTTGATAAAATCAAGTTCACTCCTTGATATGCTGACTGTAAATGTATAGTAGGAAGATCCTGAAAACATTTCCATATAAAATTAGGGCTTATGAAACTTGTTTTCTGCAGCCTAAGTTCCCAAAACTGGCTAAGTTGAAAGAGGAGGATTTTGGTATATCAAATAAAGGGTTGTTGGCATTCACCGATAGGTATTTAGGTAGGTAGGAGGATTTGGCTGACCTCAACATAGAGAATCTATTATTTGATCTCCTCTTTTAAAAAACAATAATGGAAAAGAAAAAGGTCTGTCACACAGGGGCTGCATAAATTAAGCAGATTTCCCACATGCTGTGATCTTATCCCACCACATATTCCCTATTTCTATATAAAACAGCCTATGAGAATGGCTGGGGGGGGTTACTGAGGGCTGAAAAAAAAAAGGTGGAATAACTCAATTGACATTTGATTTACGAAAAAAAAAAAAAAAAAAAACATTAAACAACAATTGTAGATCATCCATAGTTTACCAAGATTGGTTCTTTAACATTTTACAATCACACTCATAATAACAGAAATATTTTGAATTTTCGAATTTCATCCTCCTCTATACCCCCCACTATTTCTTGACTATACTGCCAATAACAAGAATGATATTTAGTGTTGACTGAAACACTTAAATGAAGAGTATGGAATAGGCCAAATAAACATTTTTGAAACAATGTAAAATCTTAATATATGACATTATCACACAACGAATTTCCTTATATCTCGCATAAAAAGGTCTCTTGAAAACAATATTTAATGTTTAAGCTTAGAACAAAGTGTTCCTTGATATAACTGCATATTGCTATCATGACATGAGTAGGAGTGGGGGTTTACTGAAGGATGAAAACTAAAAAATATAAATATCTTGGTTTATATTCAAGATATATAAATATATATATATATATATATATATATATATATATATATATATATATATATATATATATAAAACTATATTTATAGAACATTTAATTTACTATGAGATTGGTTATAACAATAAACATTTTCGATCCGACATTAGAGATATTTTCAATTTTAGAAATCCCCACGAAATATAGTGGAACAAACAAGAGAAGCAACCTTTATATCATTCTGAGATAGAAAAATATCAAGACACAGTTAAATCTTGAAGCCCTGATAATCAAGATATTACTAATTAATTGCCAATTTTATACAAATAAAATATTTTATAAACCGAAATATTCACACTACTTATCAATAAAAGATAATGTAGTAAAATCTCAGGAATAGGTAGATATATGTTTTAATTTTGGATATACAAGATATTATTATTATTTCTTTTTTAAAACCCTTAATTAGGTGTTGCAAATGATTAAATAATACGTGAACATTAAATTAAAAAGCTGAACTGAAATTGAATATATTTTCTTGCACTAATTTAATAATAATAATTGAAGCTCATCTTCTTAGCACTAAGCATTGATAAACATCAATAAAATTTCCTATTAGCTCTTAAAAAAATAAAGTCTAGTATATGGGTTGCACAGACAGCAAATTTCTTTCTCCACTTGCAGGCATTCTCGATACATTTAATTTGGCATATTTCTGGAGTCTATTATTGTTTATAATCTATGACTATTTTTGACATAACCGCTTCAGTGGTAAAGTCGAATCATTTGATAATACATGCAAATCTCCTGAAGAGGTGTCAAAGAGAACGTGAAACATCTACAGCATAAAATAAATAAGTGTAAGATATTTCACGTGCTTTTCATCTATTGTTCTTGAGTTGTTTTGACTTCAACACAGCTGTGCTACTCATCATTGACAGGATGATTTAAAAATAATTTCCATGGAAGTATAAAAGTTGGATTAACCTATGCACTAAATAACTCCTACGTCTCATGACAAAAATGTCCTTATGTTTAGTCATTCACTTATGATAGCCGTAAAGTAAAAAAAAAATGTAAATAAATAAACCTAGAACACACTATGTAACACTACAGACTGAAAATGAGATTAATAATAATGAAATACATACCTGAAGATGTTTTACTATGTTAACTAGCTCTCTCGTTGAGTATGGATAAGCTACTTGTCCTTGATCTGCCATAGCTCTTAACTCTCCAAAGGCTGAGACAAGTTGGTTCACTATATTAAGATCAACATCTGGCCCATAACTTTTTAGAAGTTGTATTTCAGATTGTCTGCTTGGATTATCAACAGCATGACAGCTGTATAAGTCGCCTATTGGACATAATATTTTAGCTTGATACCTTTAAACATTCTACAAATGAAGTAGGTAATAATCCATTGCATAAGAATCTCACCTAAAGCTCCAAAAAAGTCATTTCCAAGGAAAGGGAATCCTGGTCTATTAGCGAGTACAATCATTCTAAAGTCTGGATGAATTGGAATGAAGTCGGAATGATTATTCTGTGCCCTTAAGTCATTCCCAGGCACAATTCGCCTTCCATCAGCCAATAGCATTTCTCCATTCTCTACAAGAGTCTGATTTCCAATGTGTTAGACATTTACAGCAAAGATAAAACAAAATAATAGCTAGTAATACTTAATAAAATAGCTAGTAATACTTACTTTTAAATAACATGTAACATGAGTAGGAGCTTTGTCAGCTTCATCAACAACTAATATATTACCCTCCCTTACTGCTGTGATAAGTGGAGAATCCTCATATTTGACCAAACCATCTATGACTGTGGGCTGTAAGGTTAAAGACTGAACTGTAGTGTCCCTAAAGAAAATGCAAGACAAACTGTTACATCTATTTATAAAATTTAATGGTATTAGTAAAAAAATATCTATATATACTTAAGAAGCATGAATCTAAAACTAAAAGGGGGTTTAATTAAAGTAACCAGCTATCCAGAAAGAGTTTATCAGAGAGACTATTTAAATTGAGAAACGTCAAAATAATTTTAATAGAAAGGATGACTACAGACTCGACAAATTGTGTAACTGTTATTTAAAAAAAAATTGATAATTAGTTTATGGGACGTGTAAGGTACACTGAGGGATACAGATCCGAATGATGGAACAAACCCAGTAACTTCGTCCCCAGAACCGGACTAGAAAAGTATAAATATATTTGATTGATCAAGTGGCTCTCACTCTTGATTGAGATACTCAGAAAATGCTAGCAGCATGAAAAGTAAAACATTAGTACAAAATGAAATTTAATCTAAAGATGAGATGATTAGTGAAATAATAGCTGAATGTGAATATAGTTTGATAAGGAATGGAGAATACTGAAGACATAAAATGTAAATAACTCTTTTAATATTTGCAAAAGACCAAAATAAATATTGTGAAAATATGACCTATTTAAATTAACTTAATCATCGATGGCGGAAGGCCTTCAAAAAGGAAAAATCTCAAATGATTATTAAAAGATTTTTTATTACTCTACTAGTTCATGTCCACATGATGTCTCGTCAGGAGAAAATATGATACTAAGAGGTAGCTGCAACAATGGCTATATTCTTACACAGGGCCTTCCACTAGCTGTGCCATCCATGGAATGGCTTACAAAGTATGATGGACCAAATCAGCTGATTTAGATCAATATGTCACAAAATAAAAATATCCACTAGCCGTAATGAAGGGCAACCTAAAGAGTAAAGGAGAGCATTTTATTTAATTGAGCAAGCACTTTACTTCAGAGTTTCTAATTAATTAAAAAATATATAATTGAAATACGTAAGATCATTGATCATCTTTTCTATTTTTTATAATATGCATATTCTCTTTTATTATTCTCTTGATAATATTTCTTTCTTTTCCTAATCTACTTATGTTTCCAAAATAAAAATTATGAGTGTATTTAATAGCATGGTCGGCTAGGGAAATTTTATTGTCCTCATTATCAACGTTTATCACGTGTTGTGATCCTTCCTTTGATTAATTGTGGATTCCCCTATATAACATTTATTTCAATCCATACAGTTGATTTGTTGGTTGTTGAGTGGTTATTATATTTGGTATCTTTATTTCAATTTATATGTGTATTTACATTTCCTCGGCAGCTATTTAATACCAATTTTATTTGTTAAGAAATTATTAATTTTTGTTTGTACTAATTTTATTTTCTTGAAGTTGTAATAAAGTTACCATCAGTATCATCAGTTCCTCAATACATTTTCTTTTTTAACCATTATGTCCCTTTATCCTAGAATTGCTCTGCACTTTTGGCATTTAATGTTATCATTATTAAAACTATCATCCTCTCTTTTTCTCTAGTTTGGTTATAAAAATTACCATTGAAACATTTAAAAACAGTTAGCTCGAAAGCATAATTTACATCTTCTATGTTGTTTTGTACAGTTTGATATTTCTTATTGTAGTAAATAGGTTTCTCAGCTGTCTTGGTTTGATTTCATATTAATTCTTCCGGGTAGCTATTGTTTCAAAATATCTGCTTTAATTTGTTCTTTATCTCATTAAAATAATAAGTGAGCCTAGTTTGTAGCATGAAAGTATAGTCAATTTTTTTTATTTTGCCACCATTTTTTATTTAAGTATGGTAAAAAAAGAAAAATAAGCAAGAGGAAAATAAATGAGAGATTGCATATTGTAAAAAATAGAAAAGAGGTTATCAATAAGAAAACAGAGATTAACATGTGAATTATATATATATTTTAATTTATTAGAAACTATGAAGTAATGTTTGTTTAATTACAATTTCCTCCTTTACTATTTAGACTATACAAACTAGATATTTACATATATTAACTAGTTATTTATTTATTACATTTACATAAAACATTTAAATATCCAGTTTGGTGGCATTCACACAACTACACATGCAAGCCATCAGTATTCACTGAAGCTATTTTGGGTGAAAACAGTTTTAAAAAAAACAAATAACTTCATTCTTTTTTTTTCTTTTAAAGGGGCCTAAATCAAAAAGATTTATTCATAGTGTCATGTTACTTATCATTGATTCAAATACTTGAAAAATTCTTTAAAAATATTTTACTATAATTTTAACATCAAATCTTCCCTTTTCAGATTTTCTCAGTTATTGATTCCAAAAATTAATACTTGCCAAATATTGTTCTTTAAAACAAAATAAATATTACATATTGTGTACAGCAAGTCATTCGAGATCACTTGAAATAAATAAGTATGGTAAAATGGCAGTGGCTGCTAAACCAAACTAATGCCAGAGTTTCTTGACCCACACCCTCACCTCATTTTAAAACCTCATTCTTTGAACTTGAAAGTTCTGGGGATTTAGAACATGCCAATATACCTCAAGCATTCCTTATCTTTAGCCAGTATTTTAATAAAACTGCTTCATAAATCCTTATTTGATATGAAAACATGGTATTAACGAATTTTTATAATTACTTACATCTGCAAATATCATTAATTCCTTGTTTATTCTATTTATATTTCTCTTTAGTCAAACTCTTAAAAATATTAAATTTATATAATTATGTATTTATTATAGATTTAGTTTTTTGACTTAAGAGCAGGATATCAGTTTACAGCTTGAAAAGATAAATTTCAAGCTTAATGAAAATGAAAAACATGAGTTTTGCAAGAAAGCTGGCAAGATGGAATTAACATCCACAATATGCCACTAAAAGCTAATTCAATAATGTAATAATGCTATTTTTAAATATTTTTATAGAGAGTAAACATCTACAATACACAGAAAAACAAAATATGTAGTTTAGATGGATTTTCAGAAATTACTTTCAAAAGAACATGTTAAAAAACAAAAAATGTAGCCAGTGTGAGAACAAAATGTATCTCACTTATGAAACTGTTATCAAATTTAGCTTAGTTGAGTAGCAGTTTACTTAAGATAAATACATTTCTACTGATTCTCACATGGACAATAGGAATATATTTAGCGACAAACTCACTAAATAAAATCCTTAGCTCACCCACGCTAGAAAAGGGAGGCAACCTATAGATAACCCATCCCAATTAGCCACAGCAGCATAAAAGGTGGACATTAATAAATAACAAATATTAACTTTACCTATGCAGTTGTATATATTCACGTGGTCTATTGAGCAATTGTAAAAGCTTATCAGCTAATTTATTCTTTCCAACTCCTTGATTTCCAACAAGTAAAAGATGCTCACCAAGAAGAAAATCCTGCAATAGCCTTTCCAAAAGAGTCACATGCTGGAAAAAAAATGTTTTTTTTTTTCATTTTCAAAAAAGGGGACAAGAAACTTTTCAATTCTTCAAATTAGTGTAATCATTCACATGCAATATCAATAAAGTAATATTATTATTATTTACTAGCTCAGATACCCGGCTTCGCCCGGGAATTGATTTTAGGATGAATGGTGATGGTATTTTTTCGGCCAGGCTTTACTTTGCATACTATTTTGACATTTACCCGTCCCAGTGTTTAGGATTTATACCCGTTATTGGTGTGGATTTATAATTAATAAAATTATTTTTTTATATAAGACTTCAATGTCCTCCATATTGTCATATTTCCCGTCTCCTGTGCATTATGCAAAGATTTCAGTTATTAAGGACAAAATATTAACATAGATTTGAATTTATTTTTCCAGGTGAGGTACCTGGTAGTTCAAATTAAAAAGAATTGTTGAGCATATCAATATGTCTACGCAAATTACTTGCTCCACACATTGTTCCTGGAGAAATGTACAATACAAAAGTTACTCTAAATAACAAAGTAAACAACTTTTGTTATGTGCACGGTTGTCGAAAAACAAATAGACAAAGAAATATCAGGAATTTATATTTCAGGCCTCACTTATAACCCCCACTCCTGTTCTAACCTAAAAACTTTAATATAGCTTATAATCATGGAAGAATTAATGCTGATTGACATACCGAGTTTTGTTAAGTTCGGTTCAATCGTTAGTGCCCAATAAAATAGTTGACTGCCGTTTTAGTTTCTAGTGTATATCTCGTTTATTCTTTGTTAAAAGACAAAAATGAATATCAGAAAAGTTACTTCAAATAAAAAAATAAACTACTTTTGTCATGTGCATATTTGAAAAAAAAAATGAATAGAAAACGAAATATCGCTATTTTTAAATTCAGGCCTCCTTTACAACCCTCACTCCTGCCTGTACCTAGAAATGTTGATATGGCTTATTATAATGAAGGCGTTAGTGCTAATACCCATACCGAGTTTTATTTAGTTTGGTCGAGTCTTTTGTGCCAAATAAAATTGTTCACTTCCGCTATATTTTTTAGCGTATATCTTGTTAATAATTCGGTATACGAAAAAAGTGTATATAACTGCTGAGGAAAGAAAGAGGGAGTGAGAGAGATCTAGATTACAGGAAGGTCTCCCCACCCCTCCCCGACGCTCCAGGTTAACCAACAGAATATGGTTAATTCTAACTCTCAATTCCGCTCACATTACCTTATAGTCACATTCTATTTTCAATCCTAATTATGTATGTTTAAATACTTTCGTTTTTTTGTGAATTAATTGATTTTTTAAACACATTAAAGGAAGAAATTACTTACTCCCGATTAATTAATGTTCCGGTGAAAGACAGAGGAAGGGGGCGGGGTAATATACTTTGCTCCTCATGAAACATTTACTTGTTAGTAAAATGCTTCATACAATTGAAATGTTCTTGTTTATCGCCATAATATATCATGGTGAGGTAAAATTAAATTAAAATATTGTATGGTATAACTTATTCAAACATTGGAATGCATTGCAGGCTACAATATTTATATTTTTATACGTCCAAGATATATATTAAGTTACTCTAAATAACAATGGAACAGTTTTTGTTATGAGCATTTTTGTTAATATAGCTTATAATTTAGTAGTAGTTGGTGCAAAGTCAGATGATACTGAGTCATGTTCAGTTGACTGCGCCTAACTAAAGTTTTTAGCGTATAAGTTTTTTATGCTCCCTTATACGACAAAAGTATAACAAAAGTTACTCTAAATAACGAAATAAACAACTCTTATTATGTGCATGTTCGCAGAAAAACCAATAAGAAATAATGTATCGCGATTTTTCATTTCATGCCTCCATTACAACCCCTACTCCTGTTCATTCCTAAAAATATTCCTATAGATTATAATCAAGGATGAGTTAATACCAACCTACATACGGAGTTTCGTTTAGTTCGGTTGAGTCTTTTGTGCCAAATAAAATTGTGGACTCCCAGTAAGGTTTTTAGCGTATAACTCATTTATACTTCGGTATACGACAAAAGTGTATATAACAAAAGTTACTCTAAATAACAAAGTAAACAACTTTTGTTATGTGGATATTTGCCGAAAAAGCAATACGAAACGAAATATCACTATTTTTAATTTCAGGCCTCCCTTATAACCCCCACTCTTGTTCGCCTCAGAGAATATTAATATAGCCTAAAGTCTAAGTTGGGTTAGTAGTAATATACATACGAAATTTCATAAAATTCGGTTCAGCCGTTTATGCGTGAAAAGGTAACAAACAAACAGACACGAAAGAAACAAAATGCAGTTATGGTGTCTATGACATGTGAAACGAAACGTTATTGTGAAATTTCGAGAAAAAAATCAATGTACAGACAGAGGTTACAATTTTATATATATATATACTAGCTCAGATATCCGGCTTCGCCCGGGAATTCATTTGAGGCTGAATGGTGATGGTATTTTTTAGCAGGCTTTACATTGCACAATATTTTACATTTACCCGTCCCAGTGTTTAGGATTGATACCCGTCGTTGCCATGGATTTGCTAATAATAGAATTATTTGTTCGATAAGGCTTCACTGTCTTCGATATTTTTATATTTCCCGTCTTTTATACATGTAAATATGGTGAATTTTTATTTCAGGCCTCCCTTATAACCCCCCTCCCTTTCGAACCTAAAAATTTTAAAATAACTTGTAATCATGGAAGAATTAATGCTAATTGACATACCGAGTTTTGTTAAGTTCGGTTCAGCCGTTAGTGCCCAATAAAATTGTTGGCTCCAGCTAAAGTTTTAACGTATAACTCATTTATACTTAGGTATATGACAAAAGTGTATATAACAAAAGTTACTCCAAATAACAAAATAAACAACTTTTGTTATGTTTATATTTGCGGAAAAACCAATAGAAAACGAAATATCGCTATTTTTAATTTCAGGCTTCCCTTATAACCCCCACTCCTGTTCGTCTCAGAGAAAATTAATATAGCCTAAAGTCTAAGTTGGGTTAGTAGTAATATACGTACCAAGTTTCATAAAATTCGGTTCAGCCGTTTATGCGTGAAAAGGTAACAAACAAACAAACATACACGAAAGAAATAAAATGCAGATATGGTGTCTATGACATGTGAAACGAAAAGTTATCATAAAATTTCGCGAAAAAAATCAATGTACAGACAGAGGTTACAATTTTATATATATATATATATATATATATATATATATATATATATAGATATAGATTAATGTTTTGCTAATATGGTTTATTGGGACAGGTTATCAACAGGGTACCATATTTTTTTAGCTAGGTTGAGACTAAGGATCTAATGTAAAGTAAAGTAAGGATATGAAATAATATTCATAGAACAGAAATTGGATGTCAAACATTTAAATTTTAATCAAATTATACCTAATTTCATTATGGTTCATTATTTCAAACTATGTTTAAATGAGTTAGATATATTCTATACACATTTTATAATAATCACTTTCCCTTTTATCCTATCAAACTTACAGGAATCAAAATATTGATGAATATGTTTCTCTTCATATTAAACACTCTGGAAAATTGAATTCTCATATTTCCTATGTAGTACCTTAGGCTGATTGATAAACTAATATAAACTTTATTCACAGGAGCAATGAACTCAATGTCCATGATAATGATAGAGATAATCTTGGACATGTAAATAGAAATCTTCATTGAGACAGAGGCAATAAAAGCAAAGACCATAATAATGGAAATCATTGGGAAGAAACTGTATTCAGTATGCCACAGGATATAGCGGATAAGCATTACTATATTAAAAATGATTTTCTTAAACAACACCATTATATTATAAATTTAAAATACTTTTATTCCCAATTCAACTCTGCTCTTTTATGTTAATTAAGCATATATATATATATATATATATATATATATATATATATATATGTTATGTTATGTTATGTATCAAGCACACGTTATGTACAAATTGTTGTACGGGACGTGTGACTAATAAACTCCCTTCCTGTAGGGTTACTTCAGGAAGGAAATAAATAAATAAATATATATATATATATATATATATATATATATATATATATACATATATACACATGTATATGTATATATAAAATATTCTTATAAATTCTCTGCTTGTTAACTGGTATTTTTATTTTATCAATTCTTTAATAATTGTAAATTACTAACATTACCATAATCATTCCATGAAAGGTAATTTTGCTATTTTATTAACATTAAGTGAGTGGTCCTTCTTGAAGGATCTTTTTTGTGTTCTTTCCCCATTTGGGTGTGTGAGTCTGGAAAGAATGCACTGTGTTCAGTTTCCATTCATATTCTCATGGTGGGTATGTGGTGGAATTTGGCTTTTAAAGTTCCCTCCCTTACAGGTGCTTTCAGTGCCATTTTGTTCTCAAGGGGTGAATTTCATTTCCAAGTCAACCAGCGTGGACTTCTCAAGATTCACCCGGGGTATTCTCAAAAACAGAAGCATTGAGAGTATTAACCAGCTTAAATTGTTCATAAATATAGGGCATTAGTCATGTAACTCAAGTTCTTAATATTTTAGAAATAAGAAGATATTTAATTTCAATTTTAAAAAAACTGTCAATCTGTGCTAAAGCCCGTAAGAAGGCATGAGAATCAGTCAGCATTGTTAATACAAAATTATTTTGGCGAAACTCTCTTTTAAATTAATGTCTGAATACCAACTAGTAATTTAAAGGGGGATAAAGGAGCCTTACCCAGGAAGAGATCAATATCTCATATTAAAAGCCTCAATGAGCCTGTTCATTAAATGCATAGTAGAAAACAAAACAATTTAAAATTAAAATGGAAGTCATGAAACTCACTTGAGGGACGTCATAAAATAAAATATCAGGAACTTTGCTTTTGGATGAGGCTTGAAAAAGGGGGGCTGAAGTCCTACCAATCATTACTTTATTATCCTTTACAGTAATAGATGCACCATATTGATGATCTTCCCTTTGTTTCACAAGTCCAGCCCTTGATAGTACAGTTTCTAAAGCATTTTTAGCAAGAGGCGGCAAAAACCTTGAATGAAGAAGACAAGAATTAGGTATGAATATTTTCAATTTATTAGTTGACTATTTCAGATGTAACGAGAATTTTTTACTTAGCAAGACAAGCACTATGTATGACATTGTAAGGGTTATCTTCATGAAAATTAGCTGCTCTCTTAGATATTCTGATTAGTTGGCGTGTAGAAAGTGAGCTACATAAAGATTTCAGAACGGGGTCAGTGCCATTTCTTAGAGTTTCAGCCACTTCAAGAACTTTAGCAGCAGAAGGTGGGATCTTACCAACCTAAAAAACATACATATAAATTAATTGGTGACATTGTAATATTATGCTATCTTATATTGCAAAAAAAAATATAAAAAATAATTCTAATAATCTGAGATAGTTCCTCAATTTCAGGTTCCATATAATATCATAGTGAACATGACAAAAAACAATATATTTATCTAACTTTTTTATTGTTTCTTTTCGTAAAAAATGTGACATACCAGAGAAGTTATTATATGACTCTCTTCAGCAACTTGTAAAGGCCTCATTTCATGATAAAGGAAGACGCTAAGCAATTCAGGGTTTAGCCATGGAGGTGCATCCAGTGCTGTAAGAAGGAGATTAAATTTAATAGGGATCAAGTATAATGAATTAGAACTGCTTCCAAAGAAGATATTGGTACATTGAGATTTCGAGTATGCTGCTCTCCTTCATGTAGTAAGGAAACAAACAAGCCATGTATACAAAATTATAAAATATAAATAAAAAAACCTAATTAGAATAAATTTGGTTGTTTAATTCTATCCAAAATGCAAAGCAATTATGTTCTATGCTCTTTTTCAATTCATTTCTCACTACTGGAGATATTTGGACTCTTAACTTGAAAATATAAATAACCCTGCTTTATCGATCACTTTTAGGTTAAATTATAACTTCGTTATATAAAAATGCATTAAAATGTAAAACATTTAACTTTGCCAATTGCATACAACCTAACAAATAGGAAAATAGGGTGTTTCCAATGGAGTGCTGAGAGAAGGTGAGGAGGGGAGGGGGGGAAGACCTGCCAACACCACATTCAGTTTTTAGATGTGTTCAGCAGGAGAGTGGGAGAAGTGGAGAATAATTAGGAGTTTCTTGCTTAATTCAAAAAATGGAATTTATAAATTCTAACCTACCATTAGGTTCAGCTAATGCCACAATTCTGAAGGCCGGATGTATACGATGAATGCCTGATTGCGTCAAAGCATCTTTTCCAAATTTGTTAACTAGATAATCATATTTAGAGTGATGAAGGAGGCGTTGTCCATCATGTAGCTGTAATTCTCTATCATGTACTAATCTGGAAATATCAATTTTTGTTCATTCTAGCATATTAAAACAAATCAAAAGTAAAAGACCAATTAACTAAATTAATTAATATGATTTGGAGATGATGTCATCTCAAATTAGATTCTTTATTTCTCCTGTAATAAGAAACCTATGTAAACACTATTTGAAATTTAAGTTGGATAACAGATTTTAGATGATACTGTTACTCGCGTGAGAATTGCATGAGTAGGAGTGGGGGTTAACTGAAAGCTGAATAGAAAAAAATACAAATAACTTGGTTAATATTTGATTGAAAAATGCATAGAATCAGCTTTACATTACTTAGTAAATAAATTTGATTATAGAGCTAAACGCATAGTAGAAGGGGTGTACATGATTTTGTATTTTATTCTCTTTCTTCTCCCACCACTCCTTCTTCTGTTTCGATTTAACCCTTTACCCTTTAGTCATATTAAGTGATTAAACATTGAATATGATATCAATCAAGAGTAGCACGCACGCACACACAAATTTGAATGGACCTCATTTTAGTTATCCCCTAGGTGAGACCTATGGACTTTCAAAGTTTTGAATAGTATTAGCCACCCATTGAATAATATAATTTAAAGAATATTTTTTTTTTATTATTTCAAAACATACTCTTAAAAAAGAGCCACACAAAAATTTTGTTCAATTAACTTTTATTGTCAAGAGGTGGGGAAAATAAAAAAAAAAATGGACCCATGCAAAAAAATCGGACTTTATATAAATAGATAAATATCTATATTGTTTTAATACACTTTTAATAATTTAACTACCCCCACTGTTCAAAATACCACTTTCCTAACCTATGTAAAATTGAGAGTGTGCTAGGGTGTACTCTGTGTAATCCATCTAACACAGCAAGTTTGCCTTCCAGGGCAGACATTATAAGAGGAGAATTCTTCCATACAGTATCCCCATTTTCCAGAGTTGTTCTTTGTTGAATAAGATCTCGAGCAGTCATATCCTATCCAAAAATATTAAAATAACAAATTAATCTCAACTGAAATGATGGTGTAGTTTATTAATACAAATTAAAATTGAATATATATCATTAAAAAATAAAGGAAAATAATACCCTACTAAGCCTATCCTAAATTTTATCATACATTAACAGAAACAGAGAGTTGTTATAACAACTGACCTGATATAAAACTATAGGCTCAATTGTATAGCCTAAAATAGATGCAAGCCTTAAAATAGCAATGGATTTTCCACAGCCCTTAGGACCAATAATGCAGAAATCTCCCACAGAATGGCTTTGTAGCAGCTCAGAAAGCAAATCTTCATGGTAGTACGTGCTGACAAAATTCTTAATTGGTTCATTTAAAGGACCAGGGCCACATCGGACCTAAAAAAAAAATAAAAAATTCCTAAAATTTTTTAGGAGAAAACTAGAACAAAATACTGAAGAATGTTATGAAACTTCTATTAATGTCTAATTAACAAATGGTTAAATATAAATGTTAACACACCGGAATTGACATTAAGCTTGCATGAAATGGTTCAGCCTAATTTGAAAGTTTAAATAAATAATAATAATACTATAATATCTTCATTTCAAGTGTTGTGTTAAAAATCCCATTTAATTATGTAAATTCATGGACTAACTAGAGATTGTTGTCGACATATGCTTCCAATAGAAAAATTGTCATGAAGAACCCTTAGTAGTAGTATTGTTTGAAAATAATATAAAAAAAAATATCATACATCTAAAACATATAAAAGGTGTGCCTACAATTAAGGGGTGAGGTTCTGTTAGATTCAGTAAAATGTTAATTTAATTCAGATACAATGAAAACAATAAATAAAATAAAAAATTTTCAATAAAAGCTTTGAAGTACACATATTTGAAGTGAAAGAAATCACATACCTCAACCACACTTTTCAATTTGTTAAATTCGAAAGTGACTTTTGCACAGTCAGGTGTGATTCTCTCTACATTAGATATTCTGGTCCCAGTATTTCTATTACCAACATTGAACGTTTCTAAAATGTTTTCAACACTGTCAACTCCTTCTCTTTTAAGGATGGTCCCAAATGGGTAAAGCCTAGAGATGACATCTCGAACAGAAAGCCATGGAACTCTTTCCTACAGAATATTGAAATAAACAGTAGATGTAAAATGAATATCAGTATGGATAGATAGATTATAAATTGATAATGGAAGTTGAGCTCAGATGCCATATATAAGCAGTTTTAATAAATTACTACTACCAAACTAAATTTAGTACTCAAACTTCTGAGATTCATTAAGCTGAAAATGTATAATGTGTTATATATAAGCTCATCACTGCATTATAATTACAGATATGTGCTCCTCAATAAATGTTTTCATAAATCTAATTATTATTATTTTTTAAAACTTTCAGAGAACTGATTGAGGGTCAGACCATTCTTTTTTTTTTCGGCATTACAAGCAACCGATGGCACTGAGGACTGAACCAATGAGTTTTTTCGATTTGGGAAAGACAAGCTTTTAGAGAGTAAAGAATATTTGCAAGGAAAGACTCCAATAATAGTGCCAAAAAAAAAAAAAAAAATGAAAAGTGCAGAATGCAGAAGGGAGAGATTGAGAAATGTGAAGTATGAGTTGCTGATAAACAAAGGGAGAAAAAAAAAAAACCTTAATAGGGAGGAAGCCAAGTAAAATAAATAAATTGATGAAGGTAAAAAAAATCCATAGTGCAGAAGCCGCATTAACTAAGCAGCTTTCCCATAAGTATGAATGCACAGTAAAAATCTATTCACTATGCCTCCCATAAAAAAAAAAAAAAATAAAAAAATAAAAAAACCTATGTAAACAGGAATTGAAATTAAGACTGAATACTATAAAAATTGAAAATTTTGGTTAATGTTGAGTTGCATAAAAAAAACTTAGAATAACATTTATAGGAAAATAAATTTGCAATAAGATTGGTTATATACAATTTCTCGATCTGATTATTAGTAACTAAGTTAGTACAAATATTTGTTTTTTTTACCCTCTAAACTCCTCCACCCTACCTGACACTCCTATTATAGTCATTAGCAGACAAAGTCTAATTTTTGCATGAAGTAGTTAAATACCAAGTTTGTATTGAATTAAAAAAAAAATTATACAGTTTAGGATGTAAAAATTTAATTGATGACATCACACCGGACAAATTTGAGTATATCTCCCATAGTTAAAACATAATGAAAACAATATTTAAGCTTGGAATATATATATGATTTTATTGTATGAGAGTAGTTACAATTATTACAAGGAATTTGACCTTTGATTGAACTACAATAATAACAAAAAATAATATTAAATAATACAACAAATATACTTATAATAAAACACACTTCCTTTGGTGACAGTACTAAATACAACAAATAATAAACAAACTTTTTGTTCGCAAAAGTCAATATGAAAATAATCATAAATCACTACAAACAGTAAACAAATACTAAATATTTAATAAATAAATAAATGGGCCACAAAAACTCGTAAACTAGTTTGCTTATGACCATAAAAAGTTATATACTCCTTACATATACTTTTAGTATATTCTGGAAATCATATACAAATACAGTGATATGCATGTTTCCTTTTTGTCTATTAGCAGATTTCCCTTAAGGGAAATCAGCTATTGAGGTCGTACTCATGACGCAATTTTCGAAATTTTTCTTCAAATGTCCATCAATCCTACCTAATAGATGACGAAAATGAGGTCTGTTCAAAACGTGTGTGCGTGTGTGTGCGCGCGTGTGTGCGTAAAAATATTATTATATTTTGTCTTAAGTGGAGCTAATCTCAACATTATTATTAAATATTTTAGAAAAATTGTTGTCATTTAATTAAAGATGAAATAATATCTTTTGCCACTCAAATTCCAAAATAAATGACAAACTAATTGAAACAGTTTTTCCCCCTTGAGTTTATATTTTTTCACAGGACTGTACATATTTGTCTGTTACTGCTTTAGCTTGATTTATTGTTACAAAACTAGATATTTAGTATTTTATGTAAAAAGAAAGATCAAGTTTGTTAACGGCTGAAATCGGACCAGGGGGAGGGGGGGTTTAGAGGGGGGATTTTGAAAATTCGAAATATCTCTGTTACTATAAGTCGGATCCAAATTTTATTGCAAATTAAATGTACAATAAATATTGTTATATACATTTATTCTCTATCTTGAATATTAACCGAGATATTTGCATTTTTCATTTTTCCGCCTTCAGTAAACCCCAACTTCTACTCGTGTTACATAAACAATACTCTGTTATATAATAAACTACATTATTCAAAGCTTAAATACCAAATATTGTTTTCCAGAGACCTTTATTATACGAGATAGATGCAAATATGTTCTTGTGACCCCCCACCCGGTCTTAAATTTTTGTACTAATAAATTTGATTGATTGAGATAAAATTTATTCCGATACATTATAAATTACAGTACTAGATATAGTACATAGTTTTCAATAAAATTAATGTTATATTCTGATACGTGTATGATATTGTTTTTCTTTGCGGTGAGCCGTTGGCAGACCTGGTTGTTTACATTTGAGAAGCTTCCCGCCTGGAGGAGAAAGATTTCTTTTTACCGTTTTTATTTATCACTTAATATTCACAGAGGTGTTGTGTTAGCTTGCTCACTCTCCTGGTTAATTATTGACCTGTCATTTAGTAAATCTTTGGCTTATCTACTCGATAAGAGCTCCCTCTAAATTTACATAAACCTTTTCTCTTAGAAGCATTTTTGTCAATTTCTTTTAATTTATTGAAGCAGGCAAATATCCTTCTTCCTTCAGGAGACCTATCACGACTAATTTGTATGTTTTTCCTCCCAAAAACATCTCTTTTCTTCACGATTACTACTTTTCAACTATAGTTATTCAATGATATCAAAATAGGCCTTAGTTCTCATCCTTTCCCTATCATAAAACAATTATTTATAGCGTGTTCTGGTAAGGCTACCAAATTCCTTTCAAGCATCTACCACTTTATAAGGTAATCCTTTAATACATATTACAGGTCTATGACTTAAATCGCGCTGATCCGCCCACTTAAAGCTTTATAAAAGATATTTAATACAGAGCAAATATGACACCATACATAGCTAAGGCTGAACTCCTTAAGCTTGGAAATGAACATTTTATGAAATAGCTTATTGTTAATGTGAGAATGGGATGAGGAATCACGTTCTACTGAAGACTGAATACTATTGTTGTTATTTTCATTTATTAATGTCCACTTTGTGCTACTAAGGCAAATTTGGACAGGTTATCTGCAGGCTATCGCCCTTTTTTAGCCAGGCTAGATTTTATTTAATGAGTTAATCACTAAATAAATTCCTATTGCCGAGGCGAGAATTTAACTCGCCACTCTAGGCTTACCATATGCGTTTAAGGTCAATCCTTTAACTCACATGGCTAATCTAAGCCCTGACTGATAACTAAAACCAATTTTGTTGCAAATTTAATTTCCTAAAAATGTTTTCTTTATTTTGAATATATTCATTTCCACAGTGTCCACTCAGCATTAATAGGCAATTGAGTAACTATTTGAATAATGAAGTACCTTTGGTCTATATTGTCATCACAATCAAAATGGCAGGGAATTAGTCAACATAACTGGCAAGCCTAATGGGTTATTAAGTCAATGATATATTTTTAATGTTTAAAATAAAAATATTTACACCAACTATTAAAAATTGTGTTACAAATATAATTTTGAATGTCTGAATAAATTGTCATTAGTTCAAAATTTTAAGAAAAATACCAAAGTTGCGACATTTTGACATTACCACTTTTTTAAGTTCTTTTTATATTTAAAATTATTAAACTCACCAATATTAGGATGATTAATTAAATATAATAATTTATAAGGTTTCATAAAATATTCTTACTAAAATTTGAGCAGCTTTTTCAAGAGACCCAATGGGAAAATCTGGCAGGCCAAGTGCAACTGCTTCAGGTGAGTTGAGTGAGTAGGCACATGACAGTAGATTTCTCAACTTCATCTCATCAATATTTTTACATTTCTCTTTCAACTGGAATATCAGATCCTAAAAAAGGAAAAATTTAACGACATAAATATTGTATATATAAAGTGATTTTCAAAGGTTCAAGTAAAAGATTTTATTAATTTGTATACTAAATAATCCCTTAATTTTCATGTCCTAATGCTGATGTCCTTTCTGTTCAGGTATTCGCTTGTTATATTATATCCATAGTATTTTGGACAAATATTGAAGACTTATTGTTAATGAAATAAGCATATTTTCAGAGAAAGTGTTAGTTTAGTTTTATCTAAATACTATACCTGGTAATTGTTCCCACATCATAATCCTGATTTGCACAGGAATGAAAAGGGAAATAAAGAGGATCACATGGGAAACAGTGGTTTCCAAACGACACAAAAAAAAAAAAAAATCAGCTATGAACTCGTACTCTAGACGCGATTTTCGAAAAATTCCCTCAAATGTCCATTGATCCTACATACTAGATGACGAAAATGAAGTCCGTTCAAAACTGTATGTGTGTATGTACTGGTCTGTCACCGCTCTAGTGGTCGAAATTCTTATTTGATCATAAACAAACTCGATATATAAGCGTTTCATACAAAACTAAAGGTCGAGTTCGTTAATGGCTGAAATCGAACAAGTGGAAGGGAGGGGTTGTTTGAGGGGGAGAATTTCGAAAATTCGAAATATCTCCGTTATTATACGTTGGATCGAAAAATTGTATAGAACCAATTTTATGGCAAATAAAATGTACTATGAATATTGTTATATACATTTATTCTCTATCTTTAGTATTAACGGAGATATTTACATTTTTTAATTTTCGGCCTTGAGTAAACCCCCACTCTTACGCCTTTCATATTAACAATAAGCTGTTAAATTATGAAGCACTTTATTTGAAGCCCAAATACCAAATAATGTTCTCATTGAACTTTTACGTTTTGAGATAAATGCAACTACATGGGAAATCTGCTTAGTTAACGTAGCCCCTGCGTGACGGACTTTTTTAGTTTTCATCCTTCAGTAAACCCCAATTCCCACTCATATCAGAATAGCAATATGCTATTATATCATGAACTGCTTTATTCTAAGTTTTAATACCAAATATTGTTTTCAAGGGACCTTTATTATGCGGTTGGTTTGATCGTTACCATGGTACCCATGATCTACGAAATTAATAGTCTGCCTTGTTCTGTTTCCATTCTGTATGACATGCTAGGGTGTATTCACTTCAGGCCTTTTAGAAAGTCTTCTACGTTTTCAGCAGATAATGAAAAAGAAATGATGTGTCATCTATGAACCTAAAATACTGCACTATTTTGAATTTCTTCATGAGGTTTGAAAAGTGCATGTCTTCGTGGTGTAAAAATATTTCTGTTAGGGTGGACGAAGTTTGGCATCCCACTACATGCCCATCAGTAGATTTGTATATTTTAGCATTGAAGACGAACAAATTATGTGTCCAAACGGTTTTTGCAAAATGTGTGACTTACGGGATGTATTCGTTGTCATGTCGCTGGGTCATTTTTAGCAGATTCCCCTTAAGGGAAAACAGCTATTGAGGTCGTACTCATGACGCGATTTTCGAAGTTTATCTTCAAATACTCAGCGATCCTATCTAGGAGATGACAAAAATGAGGTCCGTTCAAAACTGTATATATATATTCGTCTGTTACCGCTCTAGCGGTCGCAATTATTGTTTAATCGTTTAGTCGTTTTATGTAAAAAGAAAGATCAAGTTCGTTAACGGCTAAAATCGGACGAGGAGGGGGGGTTTAACGGGGGAGAATTTTGAAAATTCGAAATATCTCCGTTACTATACGTCGGATCGAAAAAATGTATAGAAGCAATCTTATAGTAAATTAAGCTTACTATAAATATTGTTATATACATTTATTCCCTAATTACCAAATATTTTTTTCAAGAAGCATTTATTATACGAGATACATGGAAATATGTTCTGGTGACCTCCCCCCCTCCCTTCTTGAGTTTTTGGACTACTTAAATTTGATTGATTGAGATAAAAATTATTCTGATTCATTATAAATTACAGTACTAGATATAGTAAATAGTTTTCAATCAAATTAATACGTTATATTCAGATATAAAACAGTAATTGTTTTTCTCGGGGCAAGAAGTTGGCAGTACTGTTTGTTTACATCTCAGACGCTTTCCGTCGGGAGGTTTCTAATTATCGTTTGTATTTATTCACTTAATTTTGACGGTGTTGTGTTACCGGTATGTAGATTTATCTTTTGTTAAACTTCACGCGGGAAATTTGCTTAGTTTACGCATCCCCTGCGGGCATTTTTTAATATCTCTATTGTTTTTAGCACTGGTATAGAAGCCCTTCATGGCAAACGAGAATAAACGTATTCTCTCAGCATTTTTTACTCCTTTCAATTTGTTTATGTGTGTTTTGTATTCTTGATAGTGTATGTATTTTTCAGGTTTACTGTTTCTATATGACTGACGCCGTTTTACACGACCAAGAAACACACGGGCGGACAGCAAGATAGAGATGAAATTCAATTGCCATTTTTATTAGAATGGCAACAAGCGAGAACAAAATCTATAACCGGTAAACACAAATAGAAATTCTAAGGCGAGGCTCATAGAAAGGCCTGACAAAGATTACTAGGTGAGTTCAGGGAGCAATCGACGGTGCCAAGAGAGCTGGGAGGAACTGCTACTTACCTCAGAGAATGGTATAAGACAGCGGAAGTGGGCCAGGTCCTACAAGGACTGAAGGGCCCGGCAGTAAGTGTATATAGAAGGTAAAAGGGGGTAACAGCCATTTCTAAAAACAATCTTAAATGACATGGCGATTTGTACTGGAAATGATCCCATAGCATTCTCATTTAAAACAAAGAAACTATTATCGGAGGAAAACAATTCGACAGCCCATTCCGTGTGAAGTAGTAATGACTAGTTGATTAAGTAAGGCCCACACTGAGGGCGAGAACAGCCGAGATATAGCGTGAGATGAAACAGTTAAACCCACCGATTACACATTAACACCATTCCCAACGCCACCCCGCCATCATTCCCGCAAATTGAAACTTCAAACAACTGTGAGTCCTAGCCCTCCAACAGTTGTACACTTCTATTTTTAAGGCAATTTACTAGCCGGGAAAATAAGCTCTTTTACACTTAATTTTAATGGTATTGCAAAAGAACTTTCTATTTCCCCATATATTGTGAAAACGGGCCATTTGCCATAAATATGGTCAGAATATTTTAAACAAAATGGGGATTATACTGACATAGATATGTGTAGAGACCTTGTCATTAAATAACCGTAAAGACTGAGTAACTTTGAAAGGAAACATCTAAATACGTGGTGCACATACAGGAACAACTCCTAGAAGTATTAAAAATCGCCAACTAATGAACAAATATAATATGAAACTTCAGACAAAGTTAATTACGGAATAACCTTTATCCTTCACAACATTTTTTTAGCGCTAACCACTTCCAACTGCTCCTGCTTCCGTAGTCAGAGCTATTGTACTCATGACAGCACCAGAGCTACTCTAAATTTGCTCTACGGAAGTTTAGATTTGAGAAGCATAGTTTTGCCAAATAGAAATAGATAATGGTAATTCAAATAAAGGGTTAGAACCGCCAATATAAGTGATATTATTGTCATACCTCTCGGTGGAGACCGTCGTCATTGGCTGATGGTTGAGTACCGCTGGCAAGCGCTTTCGATGCGATGGCATCATCTTCAAGCCTGTTGATAGTGTACTCGTTGATACAGTACACTATCAACAGGCTTGAAGATGATGCCATCGCATCGAAAGCGCTTGCCAGCGGTACTCAACCATCAGCCAATGACGACGGTCTCCACCGAGAGGTATGACAGAAATAGATAATATTGAAGCGTCCCTGAAAAAGCTAAAAAACCTACAAGCATTACAATTAACTACGTTAAACCGACTAACGAATTATAAAGCTCGCTATCGAGAGATGACATTCCGACTAAAAACGTCACCACTATCGAAAACAACAAGAACAACGAAGCTATGTTTATATTTATTTCATGGTTCTCGTTCAGCACCAATTCGGAGACTTGCATTTATGCTGTTTATAAACCTAATGGGTAAGGTATCCGACGTGGCCCGGGAATCATTGTTGACTGATTAATGATGATATTTTTATAGCAATACTTCAATGTGTACAACTATACTTCCCTCCACGCCTTATTGTTTTTCCGAAATAGCCAATCCTAAAGGGTAATTTTTGGGGACTAATAGAATAGAAATTTTAGTTTTGAAGAATAAATGAAAATGTGTTCCTAATCTATCCCTCTCCACTTTTTGACTCACCGTTTTTGAATAATTCAAATCATAATAATGAATAGCATTTATTACAATTAAATATCAACTATAATGAACATATTTCCTGTCAATTCCAATCTGACCACATATAGTTTAAACATAGTTTTGTAGATAAGATTATATTCGTAATAGTGGAAATCTTTCCCAGTAATGCCAGTATTTCACCGGAAATAAGTAAACTCAATTAAGTGTTTTAGCCTCCCGTCAACTTACGCTCCCGCATGAGGGTTATCAACATTGTTTTATTTAAATTATTGGTTCAAAATATTAATTTTAATAATTCATCTACCTGATGGAATTAAATAATAATGGTACCCTAAAATTAATTTCATTTATATTCAAAAAGTGAGGTGAGGGGAAGAAATCGTAGCAACCTAAGTACTACTTTAAACATTCATATCGAGTATAAACGCATATTGTCTTTTGTATAATGACTTTACCATTAACGTTTCATTGTTATGATAGTACATATTTGTTTCAATAACATCAAGATATCGGAAATAAGATAATATATTACCAGAACCAAAGAGTTTGATTCCCTACAACTTCCGCTATCACTCCTTGTGCAAATACGGCATGACTTTGTTTAAATAATACATTATACAAGTTAAATAATGGAAATGCTCTAATAGTTTACATATATATTGGAAATAAATAACAAAGTTATTTTATATGTAAAATAAATAAATGAGGAGGGGCTACGGAAATTTATAACATCATAAATCCGAATCTTCCTTAGAACTATCATATAAGAATAAAACATAACGTCTTTTGTCATAATATGTATTTATTAAAAACACTTGAATACGTACTAATAAAATTAATGACTCGCGCTATAGTTTGCCAGACAGTCCCGTCTGCTATGTATAGACAGAGGTTACAATTTTATATACATATAGATTATCCGTGTTACAAGTAACTTCAGTACAAGATGTTAGTTTAGGTATGTACGGTACGTTCTATGTGCACGCTATCATCGATAAATAAATCGGTCACACTGTAGATGGATTAAGCAATACTGAGCTCACTGTGGTTGTTCGTCTTGTGTGAAGAAAGAAGAGTTAGTATAATGGTTTACTTTAAGTTTTGTCGGTATCCCCTGCTTAATCGCCAAGCATTTTCAGTGAATTCATATTCTTAAATCTTATTGCCAATCATGAGATTGCAAATAGGCCTTAACTTAGCAGAGATATGGGCCTTTATTTCTGTTTAGTTCCCTACAAAGAGATTTGTTTACCCTATAAATCAAAGAAGATTACCAACAACCGCTATGATTGATTAAAAAAACTAATTGCACATTAAATTATTAGCACAACTTTTCTCTTCGTGTGCTCCTGTGGCTTGATGGCCATTCCTTAATTGTTTATTTTATTTGTCTTAGTTTATGGTCGTTTGTGTTATCCCAAAATTGCTGCCACTGCTGTTGTAGTGCCTTAGTGCATTTGGCTAATACGACTTGGTGGTCTGTAGAGTCAATGTTTGTTTTGTCTACAGTACACGGCTAATCTGTCGATGTCTGTACTTTCCTTAATGTTTGTATCTCTATGTGTGTGTTACTAAAGTTTAGTCGGTGAAATTGTTCAAAAACTTTGATAAGCAAGTGCTAAGGGCAATCACCAATGGTTGAAAGATAACTGACACTAAAAAAGAACTAATGAATAGTAACTTTCGCTTTAGTACAATTATAATAGAATTTTCATCCTCCATTGCTTATCCAATAATTGAACGAACATCCCCGATAACGGGATAATAATGGAATTACCTGATAGGAGGATATTAGGAGGATAATATAGGAAATTAAGAGAAGGACGTGGCAATAATCGTAATTACATTAACTGGCCAATTTCCGTAATCATATGTAATGAAAGGATCGAACAGTTATGTATCACACATTAGAATGATTAGTTCATACAGAGCCACCTTATTGCATTTCTATTATATGATGGAAAGATTATGGTTCGGATTAAAGATTAAGTCGCCTGTTGAAACACCAAGATATTCAGTGCTAATACCAAACATTCAACACAGTTTTCAAAATAAGAATTCCACATAATTTCTTATAAGAGGCTTTCCAAATTGTTTTTTTTAGGGAGTTGTCAACAACAAAGTAAATAAAAAAGCGACGTTCCCAAACAATCTAAGAGCTAATCGGCGGAAGAAGTGGTATTAATTATTAACGTCCACTTTTTGCTACTATAATAGCTAACTGGGAACGGTTATCTACAGGTTCCACCCTTTTCTAACCAGGGTGGTACTAAAGATTTTATTTAATGAGTTCACTAAATAAGTTCCTATTGCCCAGGCGGAATCGAACTCACCAATGTAAGTTTACCATGTGAGTTTAAGGCCAACACTTTAACTCACGTGGCTAACCTGAGCCCCGAATTGGTATTAAATTTGTACAAAACTGTTATTAGAGTTGAGTTTGAAAATTAAATAATGCTGAAATTTAAATTATTCCTCTCGCTCAAAATTAAGACACTAGGCAACTCCTTCCCCCCTCAACTCCCACTTTTCCTGAACTTATGCTAATCTTTAATGAACTTATGGTTTATATGAGCCTGTATCCTGAGAACTTTTCAACAATTGATTTCCAAATCATTTGGTAAAGCGACAACTTAAACGAAATAATTTACTAAAGAAGGAAATAATGATTATTAAGGATTATGTTTTAACCAAAATGGATCATGTTGGGTAAAAAATGAATATAACATACATAAACTTCATCCAACCAAGTTTAACCATCCAGGTTATTCCAACTTTTTAAGTTTTCGCCCTAAGAAAAACCTTCAATACAATTCACACGTTAACACTAAACATCCATATCACATAGTATTCTTCACCAATACACATTCTAGTTGTACAATGCCCTAGAGTCCGAACTTTAACGTAACCAAATTCGACATCACACCAGAAATCAAATTCGTTGACCGCTGGAATTGGTCTGGGAGTGGCGTTGTGCGTCAGTCAAAATGTAAATAAACCTGTCATTAAGCATACGAAAAATGTTAACTATATAAACAATCTGGTTGGTAAAGTAATGATCTTAATTCTTATGTTATTGTATACATTCTTTTTTGTTCTTATACTAACGAATTTGTTTGTATTTTAGCGATTTTAGGATTCAATAAACATCTCTAAATACTTAATTTCCTGTTTGAGTTTTATGTAAACCTTATTTACAGAGATTCTTACAATGTGAGAAATATAAAATAGAGTGCTAGATGATGTCATTTCAGTACAAGGGAAATCTTTAGATTGGAACTTCCTGACAGAATTTTATTAATTTAATTGATATTCTGTTCTGCGTCAACTTATATCCAAAAATCACTTTCTATAAAAGTAAAAAATAAAAATAAAACCTAGTATTAACATTTTTTTATCTACCACATAAGTCTTTTGAATCTATACCACGTAGGTTTTGCATGATTCTTTACTAATTTTATTTGTAACTCTTCTCTTATTTATGAGTATGCTTAGGTAATCTTGAAGTTTGTCTCAGGATGGTAAGGATATATTACAAGTAAAGCATTGTGTACTTCCCTTACACACACTACTTTAAGTAAAATATTAAATATTACCACTGCATTGTAAAGAGCCATGACTAAAACCTATTAATATGGGTATGCTTATATTTTTCTCCAGGAATTGAATGTGGGCTGGTTTCTGTGGCGTCCTACTTCACTCGAGATGACAGATAATAAAAACCATTGCGTGCCACCCCACTCCACCACCTTACAGACCCCAATGCCTTTCCCGATATCAACCACTGAAAGCAAAACTTCTTATCAGGAGAAGAAAGGAATTATTTTTTTATTTTTGTGAACATTCATAGGATTACTTTTTTTGTGCATTTAAAATTACGGGTGGGAGCATCATCGAGATAATGTCTCATTCATTTGTTATTCATGTTCGACACATCATTAGTTTTATAATAATTCTAAATTTCTTACAACAAAGGCTTATAGGAATATGTCTTGGTAGGAATAAGATGTCGACACTTTTCCCCATAAATCATGCGGCAACCTCTTGAATTGTTATTACAGTCCTTTCTATTTCAATCATTGTGTTTCATTATAATTATTTCCTAAATAATAATCCTATGGTTTAATTGATATTTTTTAGGGATAGATTACCTTAGTTGCCGAGCTCCTATACCCCACAATACATACTCCATGGTATCGAACAAACTATTTCTTTTGTAACCACAAGCTTTCAAAGAACGCAAGAAAAAAGTCGCTTCTAAGTCTTATCAGTGGTTTATTATTTTCTATATCTTTAATTTTATGAGAAAAAACAGAAACTGTCCGTATTTGATATATATCAATAATTAGTAATAATCAATAAGTTCTCTATGGTAACATCTTATTAAAGGAAGTCCAACCGGGCAAATTACTAAATTAACGAAGACCGTACTAGGTCACATTACTGAAGGTAATAGTTTAGCAGTCGTATCAAACGAATTTAGGATCTACCTTAGCAGCTTGGCCAGACGTTGCCAAAACATAGAGAAAGTGATGCTACAAGCATTGTAACGCGGATCAAACTTACAATGCTGCAGCAACTGCTCGGCTCCAGGTTCATCTTTTTAGATGCAAGCTTCTGAAGATGGTACCTATATACATTTTTATTTTTGTTATCTGATTCATATATGTTGGATTTTTCTCACTCCAAATCAATACTATTATATCTCAACGAGAGTTAAAGCGTCGATCTTTATCTCACATGGTAAACCTAGAGTGGCGAGTTCTATTCTCACCTGGCAAAGGAAATTATTTAGTGACGGAATTTATTAAATAACATCCTAAAATCCCAGCCTGGCTAGAAAAGGGTGGTAACCTGTAGATAACCCGTCCCAATTAGCCTGAGTTGCAAAAAGAGGACGTTAATAAATAATAATATTGTATCTCAATGTCGAATTATGTTTTTCTATACCAGTACTTGCTGTCATAGATGTTTATACATGAACAAGAATTTCTGTTGCCTGAATACTTGAAAGCCACTGTAGATATATATTTTAGGCCGTCATCGAAAGAGATGAGAAAATCTGCCTACCAGTAATCTCAAGATAACTACAATGTGGATGAGATAAGATCAGAACAGTGTAAAACCAAAGCGATTGCGCGAAAAGAATTCAAGTAAATACTACGTGTAACCTTAGGTATAAGAGGATGCCTGGCGACTCTTGCAGCATACATTACAGCAGGAGTTGCTGCGGTACCTTTTTTTTTGTTTTCACACGAATTAAGTGAAAGGATTACTTAGTCCAATGATCACCGTCTGGCTGACATAATGGTGCCAACTGTAGCATTTAAAAAGGTGCCTTCGGTCTATTCGGAAAATATACTAACTCGGATGACCAACAATCCAGGACAGACTATGTCCATATATAATATTCCCTTAATAGTCATCATTGCATTCCCGTTTGCTATAGCTCCATCCAAAACAACTGCCGGATTTAGTGTGGAAAATGTCCCTACTAACCCGACATACAATATTTTACGATTCAGAATTCATTCATATCTTCATCCGTAACTGATCGCCTACCTCTCCCATAGGAAGAGTTAACCTTATGTTACCACCTGCTCACTTGAAGTATTCAGCTAAAGATCCTCCACCAACATCCAACTAACCTGTAGCGCCTGAGGACGCTGATTCATTATGGAAAGAAGAGCCAGGGAAGGAATCTAACCAAACAAGAAATTGGAGAAAAGCTCAATATCTCTGTGACACTCCAGTTAGAAATATATTGGCAATGTGCTAAAAGAGCAAAGAAGCCGCCTGAAAATGAGACTATGAGGAAATAAAGATAGCTTAGAGCCTATTATCTACATTTTATTAGTATAAGTGCATAGTCTTATATAGTATAGTAGTATGAGTGCAAATCCTTCCCTACTAATTATAAAAAACACTCACATACAAACAAAAATGAGACCCATCTAAAACAGATGACTCCCAGTAATCCACAGGACCTGAACTAATTAAATAGAATAACTTAAGCATTCTTAGTAAAATAATCTAAATATGACAGCAGTAAGTGGTGGGAATGATCCCAATACCAAATAAGAAACTATGTTTTGGTGAAGTACTCTCCCGCAAAAATAGGGGTATGGTTGCTGACATCTACGCCGACAAATGATTTGTGTGTAACAACAATAATAAAAGCACCATAAATACTGGAAATGGCCAGATGTCGAGAATCGTTTTTGGTATAAAAGGAAAATAATACAAAATCCTTTTAATGAAAGGAGTAGTTAGTTGTCACAAACGCACACTATTCTATTAGTATATTATACTTATCAGGATGTAATATAATCCCCACACTTTTTACAATAAACAAACAAGTAATTCGAATTACATAAAAGGTCAAAATACAATAAAAGAACTTTTTTTTATTAAATAAATGTATTTGTTTTCAATCATGTCTTCTTTTTTATACATCAAACACATTATTTCAAGGGTATTAAATAATTATAAAAGGTCTAAAATCATTCTTGGCACATAAAAAAATATTACACAATAAATGATTATTTTAATGACAATAAATATTAAGAAGAGTAAAATTGAGGATGACATAATTAGGAAAACAATTATTTATGGAGTATATATGTAGATCATAAAATCATAAAATTTTTGTTGTTGAAATATGAATAGGTTAATACTATATATGATAACTACAATAAAATAATATAAAATGAACTAATAAAAACAATGAATAGAAACAAGTCTGTACTTCGAAGAGAAAACTATGATTTATATATATGAATAGGTACTAACCAATTAGTGTTATAAATGACGACTTGAAATATCTTAACACTTATGTCAGTCCCTTAAATGGGCAAATGCTCCACACTTCAGCTTATTATCAGGTCTAATAAAGTAATAAATGACGATCTGAAATATCCAACACTTATGCCAGACTCTTAAATGTGCAAATGCCCCACACTTTAGCTTATTATCAGGTCCGAAGTTATAAATGACGATCTGAAATATCTAAACACTTATTTAAGAACCTTAAATGTACAAATGCCCAAACTTTAGCTTTTTAACAGGTCCTAAGTTATGAATGATGATATGAAATATCTTTTACACTTATTTCAGAAACTAAAATCTGCAAATGCCCCACACTTTAGCTTATCAGGTCCGAAGTTATAAATGGCGATCTGAAATATCTTAACGCTTATTTCATAAACGTAAATGTGCAAATGCCCCACACTTTAGCTTATTATAAGGTCCTTAGTTATGAATGACGATATGAAATATCTTTTACACTTATTTCAGAAACTAAAATCTGCAAATGCCCCACACTTTAGCTTATCAGGTCCGAAGTTATAAATGACGATCTGAAATATCTTTTACACTTTTTTCAGAAACTAAAATCTGCAAATGCCCCACACTTTAGCTTATTATTAGGGCCGAACCAGGTAAAATATTAAGCGTATTGGTTTACTTTGACTGTCTAGGGTTTAGTTATTTGTGCCTAGGTGGTCGCAATTCTATTTTCATTTTATTGTCTAGGTTTTGAAAGAACAAAATATATTGTTATTAAATGTGGGACAGAAATGTTTCAAATTTCTTTTACGCTATTGCTGTATGCATGTAAATTAATCAGTTCAATTTATTTTACTCATTTGAATATAATATATTTTGCTTTGGAATTACGTTGGAGAACTTATCTCAACATTTCGCCCATAGTGAGAACCCAATGTAAACGGGAATTGGGATTTAAGGTGGACATAAAAATAACTGCTATTCACAAATTTCCTTCCAAATAGTAAAGTATTAAAATATATAAATGAGGTAAAAAAGTCACGAAATACGAAGGTCTGCTGCGAAGGAGTTATAAAATATCTAACTATTATTATTATTAAATATTTTAAGATAAATAAATCAGATGAATTAAGAATGCAACCTGATATTGTGAATTTTACACATTCATATTTCTAGCATGAGACATTTATGTTATTTTTAATAAATAATATTAATGAATATTAAAATATTATGGTGGCTCAGGTTAGTCGTGTGAGTTAAAGCGTTGGCCTATTCTCACACGGCAAATCTAGTGTGGCGAATTCGATTTCCGTCTGGGCTATAGGAATTTATTTAGTGACGAACTCATTAAATAAAATCCTTAGTCCCACCGTGGCTAGAAAGCCCAGAACTAACCTTCCTAATTAGACTGTGATTACCCGTCCCAATTAGCCATTGTAGCAAAAAATATACGCTAATAAATAATAATAATAAAATATTATCTATCGTATATCAAGAGTTGCAAGGCTAATTGGTGTATGTGGGCGGAATAGTCCTTTACTCATAATCAAGTTTGTCCAAGTTTTGTGTAAATCTCCGCCCGTTTTTGTCGATTAAACTAAAGGACACTCCGGGCTCGTGTCTGAAAAGCATTATCTCGAATGGCTAAAACTTTTGCCATTATAAAGGTTTAATATAAAAAAAAAAAAAAAAAAAAAAAAATATTCTGAAAATATAAAAGTTTAATATCACGAAATAATACCATAAGTTGGACACAAATTGCACGAATACAATACATGTGGTTTGTGCGAGCGAGTGTATGTATGTATGGTTATCGTTGATATTAGTTGACAGACTTCATAGAAACCCAAATTTACTTTCAAACAACCGGAGCTTTCATTTATGTATATCAGCAAGGAGAAAGTTTATGCTTTGCCTCAGAACCCTGTGTGAGAAGGGAGGGGTAGTTAGTGGCCCAGTGATACCGTAACTGTAGAAATTGAAATCTTTTAAACAAAGTCATTTTTTAATTTTTTTTTTAAAAAATGGTTAATCAATACAAAATGATGTTGAATAATGTTCACATAAATTAATAGAAATGAAAAATAGAAAAACAAAATTTACTTTTTACTCTACTGAAAAAAATGATTATGTCGTTAAAGCGATTGCCGGGTATTACCATTTATTTATAGCTATTACCTATTAGAACATGGTTTAACGACGAAATTTCAATACAAAAAATAGACAGTTATTAGTAGCAGTAACTTATAAATAATATTTCTGAGGTGTCATTAAGTGAGTAATTACATGCTTAATACTTGTGTTAACCCCTTCCACTCCAATGTCGAGTGTCACTCGACACTGATTTTGTTCCACTAGCTCCACTGTCGAGTGATACTCGACATGGTGTAATACCTCTTTTTGCGGAAAATTTTAAAACAGGAGGGATTTAGGGAAAACACTAAAAGTAAAAAAACGTAATTTTAGCGTGGAGCTGGTGGAATAAAAACAAAAACAACCTTGGAGTGAAAAGGGTTAATAACATGTTTCTTTAGAATAAAAACCATTTAACTGTAAATATGAAGCGTTGTTACCATGCATTTCTTCCGCTTCTTCTTGGGATAAATTTTGAGTTGGTCTTGTATCTGGCATGAATATATGCAATTTGGGTCTAGTAGAAGGGTGAAAAGCAACGGATCTAGGCGGAGATGTATGCTTCTGCTGAGGTACTTCGTACGTCCTAACGATGGGAGTTTCGGGACGAACCTCAGGGGTTTCTGGTGGTGCAGTTTGCGGCACATCTAAAGGAGAACACATTAGACCGGGTCCTGGAGTCTTAGGGCTGAGTCGGGCTTTGCTGCTCTTCACATCCAGGTTCTGATTCCTCGGTGTCTCCCAGAGGCTGCCTCCAAAAGGCGTCAACGGACGCGACGCTGCCAGCCATCGACACACGCGTTCAGCTACTTCCTCTGCATTCCTCTGGCTACTCTCAGCTTTTGCGGATGAAGCTCTGATCTTGCAACCATTTGCCAGTTCTTCTCGGGTGAGGAGAGCGTGCCGCATGCCACGAATCCACACCGTACGTACAAACAAAGGGCGCTCCGAAGCCTCCCAACGGCAAGGCATGTTCACGCTTGATTATCTTAAGGTCGATCCAAGTAAAAAAGGAACAATGTGAATCGCAAACAGACACTAACAAATGATTCATAAGCATATGGTTAAATCATGCTCCAAATCTGTTCCAAAATGAATTTATTATTATTGGCAATAACAAAAACGTCTGCTTATCCTTAAGGTTTCCCGAATAGTATAAAATAAGAAGCGTTGACTTCTCCGAGGTTTGTCGTGGACGGAGTGTTGGAGGCTGAAGCATCCAGGAGGAGTGTTGCGGGAAGACTGAGGGGCTTTACCTTTATTTGCGGCAGGCACGACATCACAACGACAGCCCCTCCCCTTACATCGACTATCTCTCCTTCTCAGTCACATTTCATATTTCCTTCTGTTATAAGAATACTTCTCTACATTAGTAATATCTATAAATAAATCCCTTATACATCCCATTCATGAAATTTCCCTCAATCTTCGCATAAGCAGCACATGATATGGAATAGAAAACAATACAGAATATGCGTTAGGAAACAATACGAGATACGCGGTAAAAAAGACAAATGATTTACGCTATAAATATATATGAGTGTGTGTTGTGTGTGAGTTTTAAACTCGATATTTAAACCATTTATGTAAAACTAAAGATTGGTTCGTTAATGACTGAAACCAGAACAGGGGAAGGTGGTTTAGAGTTGGAAAACAACAAATTCAAAATACCTTTGTTACTATGAGTAAGATAAAAAAGTCCGCCACGCAGGGGCTGCGTAAAGTAAGCAGATTTCCCACGTGAAGTTTAACAATAGAGAAATCTGCATACTGCCAACACGGAACACCACAGTGAGTAAATACAAACGGTAATGAGACATCGTCAAGATAATTTTAATAAGCTCCCAACGGAAACGGCTTCAGAATTGTAAACACATAGGTCTGCAAACCACTGAGAGCTGAACAGATAGACATATTCTTCACCGGAAAGAAATACAATTACTGATATACATCGTAATATAACACATTAACTTTATTGCAAACTATTTGCTATATTTAGTACTGCAATTTATAATGAATCAGAATAATTTATATTTTAATAACTGAAAGTTTAGTAGTCCAAGAAATAAAAAAGGGGGGGGGCATCAACAAAACATATTTGCATATATCTCACAAAGTAAAAGTTTAGAAGACAGGGACGGTTAGGTTACACGAGAGGCGAACAGTTACGGAAACGGCCGAACTAATCCGAAACTTCCGACAATAGCCGTACAAACACTTAATAAAAATGCAAATATCTCGGTTAGTATTCAAGATGGAGAATACGTGTACGTAACAATATTTATAGTAAATTTAATGTGCAATAAGATTGGTTCTATACAATTTTTCGATCCGAAGTATAGTAACGGAGATATTTCAAATTTTTGAAAATCTCTCCCCCTCCCCCTGGTCCGATTTCAGCCGTTAACAAATTTGATCTTTCTTTTCACATAAAACGACTAAATATCGAGTTTCTTAACGATTAAACATATATATATATATATATATATATATATATATATATATATATATATATATATATACAGTTTTGAACGGACCTCATTTTCGTCATATCCTAGGTAGGATCGATGGACATTTGAAGAAAGTTTTCGAAAATCGAGTCATAAGTACAACCTCAATAGCTTATTTCCCTTAAGGGAAATCTGCTAATTGAATAGGACCAATCTTATTGCAATTAAAATGTACTAAATATTGTTATGGGGCTCAGGTTAGCCATGCGAGTTAAAGCGTTGACCTTTATCCCATATGGTAAACCTAGAGTGGCGAGTTCGATTCTCGCCTGGGCAAGGGAAATTATTTAGTGACGAAATTCATTAAATAACGTCCTAAAATCCCACCCTGGCTAGAAAAGGGTGGTAACCTGTAGATAACCCGTCCCGATTAGCCTAAGTTGCAAAAAGTGGACGTTAATAAATAAATAAATAAATAAATATTGTTATATACATTTATGCTCTATCTTGAATATTAACCGAGATTTGCATTTTTATTCACTGTAACGGACGACTATGGTCGCTTTTATTAGTTTCCGCCGAAAGCTAGTTCGCCCGTTTCCGTAACTGTTCGGCACTCGTATGGAGATTTCTCTATTGTATAACTTTACGTGGGAAATCTGCTTAGTTTACGCAGCCCCTGCGCGACGGACTTTTATTTTTTTAAGGCCTTGGACTACAATAATCGAACTGAGATAAATGAGTACCGGGGCAATATTTGAACTAATTAAACATACTCGGACTCCATTATATTATATACCTATTTTTACAGACAATACTTAAATGGGGATATAACACCGAAAACGTTATTTAACCTTTTCAAAAAGAGTCAGTCAAGCAGGGGCTGCGTAAACTAAGCAGATTTCCTACGAGCTAGTGATCTCAACTTACCATCTATACTCTATTTTCCACGTCATAAGAAGCGTATGTAAACAGAAATCGAAATACCAGCTGGATATGAGACGATTGGCGAATCAGTTCCTCAAAGTGGCACTAAGTCCATCACGCAGGTCCTGGGTAAGCTAGGCAGATTTCACACTTAATGGAATATGATATGATGATGATCTCACCTCACAATCCATTTTCTATATCTCCTGGCTACCTGCGTCTGCTTTAATGCAAATGACTGACTTACGAGCGAGTTGCCGCTATATATATATATATATATAGATATATATATATATATATATATATATATATATATTCTTAAACATTTCCGTTTACTCAACTTTGTCTTAGGCTAACGCTTGGAGCGAAAAGCTCACGTTTAGACTCGAAAGGTCGAAACCAAGTAGCCCAAATGTATCGTCACTGAAAATGGGATTTCGCAACTTAACTTTACACGGTTATACACCGATTAACTTGTTTCGGTTGGTGGGACTTTGGTTTCTCGTTTTCGTACTTACGGTAACTCATCAGTAACGCGAAGAAGCGTTGGAATTAAGGCAAACTGCATTGATTTAAGGATACTATATTATATAAACTACACACACACACACACACACACACACACACACACATATATATATATATAAATATTGTAATTTTTATAAATTGTGTCTTGAGTACAACGGCAATAGGAAAATCTACTAAAAATTTTAGAAACAAACCCATATGAAAAGGGAAGATCTAAGTTTCATAGAAATACGAGTATATCTCCTGGGGAGTGTATTGTAATGAATTAGCAGATTTCCCTTAAGCGACGTTAGCGACTCATGACGGGATTTTTGAAAAAAATGTCTTTAAATGTCCATCGATCCTATCCAGGAGGTGAAAACGAACTCCGTTCTAAATTTTATATATATACATATATATATATATATATATATATATATATATATATATATATATATATTTGTTTGATAACGCTCTAGAGGTCGCGATTTTTGTCTGATCGTTACCAATTGGGATTTTACGTTCTTGTCTCGTTAAATGTTTATTCGTACCATACTCGATATTTACCGTTTTTGCCAACACTAAAGATCATATTTGTTATGGGCTGAAATTGGGCCTGGATAGTGGGGGTTTAGAGAGGGGGTAAATCGAAAATGTTGAATATCTCTTTAATATCTCCGCTATAATGAGCTCAGATCTTAAAATATTAGAGAACCAACCTCGTTAAACTATTGATGATCTACAATTGTTGTTGTGTGCATTTTTCAAAACTCAAATATTAAGCGAGTTATATGAACTTTTTTTTTTCAATCTTTAGTACCCTCCCCCCTCCATTCTACTTATCGGATTTCACATAGAGAGTATGTGGTGAGATAAGATCAAAAGTGTTTTATTACAGCACTTGGGAAATCTGCTTACTTTACACAGTCCCTGCGTGATGGACTTTTTGTTCGCCTGCCCTTCCACCATCTCCTTTCTTTAAGAGAATACATACTATGCAATTGTATACTTTATGTATTACCTATCCATCTATTGGAATAGGTAAACCTTGCTTGCAACCTTTGCTTGGGTCACACCATAGCACAATCACCGTTTGAAAATGGTACAAAGAAAATATTTAAAGAAAACGTTTACTAAACGCAAAACAAAAGCAATTCACAAATCATCGTAAAGAAGAACTGTTGTAAATTAACAAAATCAGGTTTTAATGATTATTTAATATGCAAAGGTACAGAGTGCCCAAAACCTAGCCTATTCTGTATGATATTTCATTAACCATATAACAACAGGAATAAACGGCATAATACTAGGCACAGCGCTTTCGGTGTAATTACATTATTGTGCTACAGAGCATTACTGTTTCCATTACCAATCCTCAATCATTCCTAATTGTATGCCTACCTACCCATTCCTATTCTAGAATATATAACTGGCATGGCCATCATTATTTTGTATTATTCCTACAGTACAGGTGTGCGTACGCGTGGTGGTTTACGTTATTCAACTTATATAAATTAATCTCTCTCTCTCTCTCTCTCTCTCTCTCTCTCTCTCTCTCTATATATATATATATATATATATATATATATCTGGAAACTTTCCAGTTAATTTTTCATTTGTAATAGAAACGATTTAAAGCATTTTTCGCTTTGGCGTATGTTCATTTTTGCCTTTTTCTCGCTTAAACAACTCGATTCGAATGTGATAAAACTTGGTTCCTTTGTGCCTCACAGGGAACCAAATTAGACTTAACGCTATAATAATATTCTTAGAGAGGAGCAATAGTGAAGGCAGTAAGGAGAGACTAAATGAAAAATGATGACCCCCATTTCGTTCCCTATTTTAGCAGATTTCCCTTAAGGGACATCAGCTATTGGGTCGTACTCATGACGCGATTTTCGAAATTTTTTTTCAAATGTCCTTCGATACTACCCAGGAGATGACGAAAATGAGGTCCGTTCAAAACTATATATATGTGTCTGTTAACACTCTAGTGGTCGTAATTTTTGTTTAATCGTGACCAAACTCGGTATTTAATCGTTTTATGTAAAAGGGAAGATCAAGTTCGTTAACGTCTGAAATCGGACGAGAGGGAGAGGGAGAGGGAAGGTTTAAAGGGGGGAATTTCGAAAATTCGAAATATCCCCTATAGGAACTGAGATTTTTCGAAATTCCCCCCTTTAAACCTTCCCTCTCGAGTCGATTCGGAAAATTGTATAGAACCAATTTTATTGCAAATTAAATTTACTATAAATATTGTTATATACATTTATTCTCTATCTTAAATATTAACCGAGATATTTGCAATTTTATTAAGTGAAACGGACGAGCTAGTTCGCCCGTTTCCGTAACTGTTCGGCACTCGTATGGACATTTCTCTTTTGTATAGCTTTATGTGGGAAATCTGCTTACTTTAGGCAGCCCCTGCGTGATGGACTTTTTTTTTCGGACTGAATGGAATAGAACCATATTACTAACAACCTAACTTCTATATACAATTCACATCTAATAATCTATAAGCAGAAGTGTGACTAGAACCTAATAATTGACCGGTGAATTCCCATAGGCTGATAAAATATTCGACGAAAATTACCCCATTTATACGACAAATAAACGCAAAATATAATATTGATCTTGCTTCCACAAAAACCGTTTTTCAAAATTTAAATGCAATTATAATTTTTGGTATAAACTATGTAATCTACAAAAAAAAAATTAAACGAGATTTTAAATTTTATGAACTTGGGAGGAGGCTTGTCCCGGAGGGGAAACCCTTTAGTTGGAGGTAGGTTGTTTTGATGTTGTGTTGGACATTTGTAAAACCTCAATAACTCATTTCCGCTAATGAAAATTTGCTAAAATTCCATACCTGATATAGCTACCCTATGTTGGGTGCTTACCCTGGGATAGTTGACTCATAGATGGTATAGTGATTGAGAAACAAATTTAATTTCAGACAAACCTTAGGGGTTTTAATTCTATATAAGAAAAGTTTATAGAGGAGACAAAAAAATCCATCACGCAAAGCCTGCGTTAACTAAGCAGATTTCCCACTTGCTGTTATTTGCATTTACCACATGACGTTCAATGAGAACAATAGTTGTTATTTATGCTTCAAATAAAGTGCTTTAAAATATAACAGCTTATTGTTGATATGACATGAGGAGTGGGGGTTTACTGAAGGCTGTAAACTAAAAAACACAAACATATCGGTTAATATTAAAGATAATGAAAACATGTACATAACAACATTAATATATCATTTAATTTACAATAAGATTGGTTCTATGCAATTTTTCGATCCGACGTATAGTAACGGAGATGTTCGAAAATCCTCCCTTCTAACCCCCCCCCTCCTCCCACTGGTCCGATTTCAGCCGTTAACGAACTTGATCTTTATTTTTACATGACACGTTAGGAAAAATATATATATATATATATATATATATATATATATATATATATATATATAGATATATATCCTCCACCTCATTTTCGTCATCTACTAGGTAGGATCGATGGACATTTGAAGAAAAGTTTCGAAAATCCCGTCATGAGTACGACCTCAATAGCTGATTTCCCTTAAGGGTATTCTGCTAGTACTATATGTTAATATACTTCCGCTGCAAATATTACTAGTCAATATAATTGGCTGCAAATTACATTTACAGCTTTGTTATATATTAGTAGCTATGTGATAGTAGGGAATTACTTCTAGGAAATACAGTATTGAGGTTGCTCAATGAATTTCACACTAATTCTTCCAAGTCTTCACAAATGTACAAACAGCCCCCCAAAAATCCGTCCAGACTTCGGTGATACTGATGTAAATGTAAATATAATTCCCTTAATATACTGAAACTAAGGCGGGTTCATGATTTGTATGGAAGTCACTTATTCCTGTTATCAATTAAAATGAAACAAAGATAAATTATGGCTCATAATTTTACTTATGACAAATTTTCATTTTAAGTGATTTATCGCTTTTTTTATAATATTTTTATTCAATCTCTAATATATATTTGAGACGTGCTTCATACCTAAAGTTCCTTAGGTTTTAAGGTAAGAGTTGTCACTGCACAAAGGCCAAATGTTTCCACCAGTTCAATTAACGTATCTATGTTTCCCTCAGCTCATTAAAGTTTTCAGAAACTTTAATGTAGATTTAATCTTTTCAAATAGCTACAGAACTACTCAAGAGCTTGTTCGTGATGAACTGAATTAAAGCGGCCACATTAAAACACGTACATACGTATTTTAGAGATTCAATCTTAATTGTCCCTTAAGTCATTGCATGTCACATGAAATGGCAAAATAAAGTTGAATTGAATAAATTTCTTTTAATAAGTAATATCTTCCCGCTAACAAGGCAGAATAACTAGTTCATATATTTTAGAAATCAAATTAAAGGAAGATTCACTTTAAAGCCCAATATCGCATTGCACATTTTAAAACAAAACTGACGCGGAAATTCCTATCCTCATTCTGAAATAACATACTAAATATAGCACTTCATTCTATATTTCTCTCTTAAGGCCGTAAGATAGCTAGACATGAAATTTAAACTGCACATGATATATTTAGTGGTGCAATGGCTTATTGTGAAAATCGTAGGAGATTACTACTGAAAGCTGGAAACAATAAGCATTCGAGCTAAAGCAAAATGTAAAGAATGTCATTAGTTGGAATGACGTGTTCAACAACAGTAGTATAAATATTTAGCAACGCTTAACGGCGATATTATCAGTATCTTAACCAAAACTCCACGAAAACTAACGAATTTGAATTTTACATTTGTGTATACATACATACATACCTAGGAGATGACTAGATGAGAATATTTGTTCCAAGATATCAGTATTGTGTCATTCCATCACGTGGAAAATTTGCTTAGTTCACGCAGCCCTTGCGTGGCAGACGATTTGCAATTTTTAGTTTAGTTTTAGCAGACTTCCCACGTGAAGTTATACAATCAAGAAATCTCCATACGAGTCCCGAACAGTTACGGAAACGGCCGAACTAGCTTTCGGCGGAAACGAATAGAACCGACCTTAGCCGATCTCATCGCGTTCTTATCCGCTCACACTTAATAAAAATGCAAATATCTCGCATAATATTCAAGATAGCGAATAAATGTATATAACAATATTTATAGTAAATTTAATTTTCAATAAGATTGGTTCTATACAATTTGTCGATCCTACTTATAGTAACGGAGATATTTGGATATTCCCTTAAGGGAAACCTGTTAAAAACGGAACGCAGAGTTGGCGGCTTTGATATTAAGGTTTCTACCAGCCTCACTGGTCAGTACATAAATAAAGTTGTATTGTTTCACCTCGCCCAATGCCGAAGTGGTGGATTTGGTTAGTGAGACTTCTCATTTGTGTAAAATTAACACATCCAAAGATAAATACCATATTTATTCAAAACCTCTTGATTTTATTAAAAACACAATAGTGCTATTGATAAGATAATGACTAAAGGAACTCACTTGATAGAGTGGAACAGGTACATCTCTGGCTTGGAACCTCGACCTTAGAGGAGGATCCAACGGATTCCCCTGATACCCTGGTACAGGTAAACCCAAAGCAATCACTCGAAAGTCCTCACTAACTCTTGCAAGCTTCCATTTTTTAACTCCTTTTTCACCATGCTCCTGAAATTTTGAAATTATACTTATAAATACTTATTACTATAAAGTCAATTTAAATTAAACACTAGTTCCATTATTACTTTTGAAAACAAACATTTTTTCTGTGGATGTTTGCACAGGGGCACAAAACGACTTTGCATTTTATTGTATGTCATATCTTTACATGTACCCGTATAATTCTACAGTACGTGTGTATGTCACTGAATTCCTCCTAAACGGCTGGACCGATTTGAATGATTTTATTTCTATACGTTTGAGTGATGCCCTGGACGGTTTAGATTCACAAATCAGCCCGGCAGATGGAGCAGGAGTGGGGGTTGTAAGGGAGGCCTGAAATTAAAAATGGCGATATTTCGTTTCCTATTGGTTTATCGGCAAATATGCACAGGATAAAAGTTGTTTATTTTGTTAATTAGAGTAACTTTTGTTATATTCACTTTTGTCGTATAACAAAGTCAAAATGAGATAACACTAAAAAATTAAAGTGGGGCCAACAATTTTATTGGGCACTGAAGATCGAACTGAACTTAACAAAACTCTATATGTAAATTAGCATTAATTGTACCATGATTATAAGCTATTTTAGCCGTAAAAAATATCGACGTTGACGCTATTAATTTCGAAATACAACAGTCATTGCCCGGCAAAGAGAAATTGTTCAAATCGATCGACACTGTTACCGATCCTGACGAAGCAGTCAACTATCCTGTTGAATTTTTGAATTCGCTGGGTTTGCCAGGAATTGTTTTTAGAAAAACTGATGTTATTTCAAAATAAAGAATAATGAAATTATTATTTTATTTGTTTTTTATTTCATACTTTGTTTAATATCCTAATCGCTTGAAATATCATGCAGGACAACGTCGGTCATGTCCGCTAGTAAATATATATAGTTTTATTGAATTCTAAGTATTATTATATTATGACATTTAATAGAAACATCTGCTATTAATACTTTTTTCTCCCTCAAAAAGTTACTTTCATATTTCACATGACATTGAAACAATTTTTTGCTGAACATATCACGACAAAAGAAATTGTCAGACCTTATTTAATTGTTTAAAGGCGTCAATGAGATTGCTGAGGTTGCAATAAATCCTCCTGAAGACACTTTTGCCTTGTTTGCAGCAATATGTATTAATAATTTATTAATTATATACTGACGGTGTATTCCCTTCTAAAACTAAATAAAATTCGTAATATGTTTGTTTGTCTGACTATAACATTTTCATTAATGAACATATATATTGTTGCGAAAATTAAATAGATGAATAATCCTTCAGAGAGAGAGAGAGAGTCGCGTATTTGGAAAGTGTGACGTAGATCAAAGAATCCGACAGAATGTCCTAGGTCCTACCAGTACCTTCCAGCCAGACGTGGAGGGGTCCAGACAATTCCCTTTGATGTATGCCGACAAGCTATATAAAGAAGGGCCTGCCGCGAGCGAGTCAGTTTTATTCTCACCTGTCTTGGATGTTCACATCAGTGCTTCAGTGCGACTTAGTGCAGTGCTGTAAAGTGTTTTTAGAAGAAGAACAGTGTTGTGCCGTGACTGTAAGTAAGAGTTTAGTGTCGTGACTGTAAGTAACAGTTTAGTGCCGTGACTGTAAGTAACAGTTTAGTGCCGTGACTGTAAGTAACAGTTTAGTGCCGTGACTGTAAGTAACAGTTTAGTGCCGTGTTTAAGACAGTACAGTGCCGCGAAGTAAAGGACAGTGAAGTGCCGCGAAGTCAAGGACAGTGCAGTGCCGTCTTGTTGTGAATTTCAGTGACCATGAGTGAATTATTGGGCTCATTGAAGAACAGTGACGCTATCAGTGTATACTGTAAGTAGTAATTAAGAATAATTACCAAGTGTATTGTACATTGTGAAATAAATTGTGCAATGATAAAAACTGTGAAACTTGCGAGTATTTAATTTTGCAATCCAAAAGAACTCTTATTAAAAATGTTTATTACTAGCTTTGGTAATAAAAAAACGTAACAACTGGTGTCAGAAGTGAGATTGCAAAATTAAAATCAACAAAAATGAAGTTTGAAGAAATAAAAGTGGAACAGCTGAAGAGGGAGCTGGCTAAACTGGGTCTGTCAACAACAGGAAACAAGGCTGAACTACAAAGGCGGTTGACAGATGAATTCCAAAGACTAGGAATCGACATAAGTACACACGAGTTTGACGATAAAGAAGACATTGCTGTAAGTAATCCTATCTCAAGTAGCAATTTAGATTTAAATTCAATTTTAGACGCCATGATGAAAAAAATAACAGATAATAACCAGAAACTCTTAGAAGCTTCTTGAGTTAATTGCGAGAGGCTAGAAGAAAAATTCCAGGAAGCTTCTAGAAGCAACAGCGAGAAAATCTTAGCGGAAGTAAGGCAAGAATTTCAAGAAGTTTCTAGAGCTAATTACGAGAGATTAGAAGATGCTTCTAAAAGTAACTGCGAGAAAATCTTAGCAGAAGTTAGACAATAGTTCCAGGAAGCTTCTAGAGCTAAATGCGAGAGGTTAGAAGAAAAATTCCAGGAAGCCTCTAGAGCCACAAACCAAAAACTCCACGAAATATCAGAGGTGTTGGACAAACGAGTGGGAGCGATAGAACAGAGGGTCGGCGAGTTTGATGAAAAACTCTGTGGCATTAAGAAGAATGTTGAAGAGAAAATGACCAACCTAGAACGAAAGATAGACGATGAAATACGTGAGCTACAATTCCAAATGGATAATCTACATGTTCGAGAGGGTTCGGTGAGGCTCATTTCAGAACAATCCAGCAAGATAAATACCCCAACTTTTGACGGTAATGTACCATTTAATGTTTTTAAATTCCAATTTGAGACGGTGGCCAGTAGAAACGGATGGAATAATGAAGAGAAAGCGGTAGAATTGATTTTGGCACTGAAGGGAACCGCTGCAGAAATCCTGGAGAGTTTACCGGCCGCTTGCAGAAATAATTATGAGGACATCATGGTGACCTTACAGCGCAAGTTTGGCGGTGAGCATAAGCGAGAACTGTACAGGATGGAGTTAAGGGGCAGAATGCAGAAACCGAACGAGACGCTACAAGATTTTGCCATGGAAATCGAACGTTTAGTGCAGCTGACTTACCCAGGAGAAAATCATCCATTCTTGGATCAGTTCAAGATTGAAGCATTTGTTAATGGTACGTATACCCAGATGTTAAATTTGCGGTGTGTGCTATGCAAAAATCATCCTTTGCTGAAACCATCGCTTATGCGTTAGCCCAGGAGACCGCTAAAGTAATTTCAAAACCACAAGTCTACAAGGTAAGACGTCTTGAGGCTGACATTCAAAATGACGCACAAATGTCAAGGAGTGACATAGAAGAATTAGTCAAGCGAATAATGGAGGAGCAAAGGAACAGATCACGCTCAAAGTGCTTTAACTGCGGCAAGGCCGGCCATTTTCAACGCAACTGTAAATCACCGAAGAAAAGGTCAAGATCTGTTTCGTCACCAAGGGAGAACAAACGGACGAATAACCCCAAATCTCAAGAGACACCGTTAAATTAAAACGAGCTAGCACTGAGGGGCAAGAGCTAGCTCCTACAACCGTTGGCCCCACAATCTCCATTTCCATAATACAACAACAAAATAGCAACCTCATTAACGGAAGGAAGCCGATCCTCACCATAGACACAGGGGTGTCGCAGTCAATAATTAGGCCCGATTTGGTAAAAGGATTAGTGGAACCACTAAACGACGTTCGACTGCGCACCGCTACTGGGGAATCAGCCACCGTCTATGGAAGAGCCAAAGTTCGACTGACTATCGCCAACACTAGCGCCGATCATGTATTTGTTGTCACCGACATAGTGGACGAAGTGATCATCGGTGCAGACTTCATGATAGCCCACGGTATCAATCTGCACATGGGTGAACAAGTTATGATCTGGCGCAACGTCGAGATACCCTTGGATGTTGGATATGAGAGCAAGACCACAGTAAGGAGGCTATTTACCGTCGGACGCCAGAAATTACCACCCCAGTCGGAGACCTTAGTATGGGCGCATGTGGAAGAAGATTGTGAGGATAACCGGTTGTGGGTAGTAGAACCTAAAGAACTTAAAGATGACATTATAACAGCTAAAGCCCTCGTGAAAACCTGCGACGATGGACGACTTCCGGTGAGAGTACTTAACCTATCCAACAATGAGAAGATCATTATCAAAAATTTTGAAATAGGACAATGTAAGCCAGCCGAAGCAATAATTAACTGTGCCAAAAATTCAGGATGCCCGAAAATGACAGCCAAGGAGCGCGAACTACTTGCAGAAGAAGAGGAAAAATGGATGAAAGGACTGACATCGCCTGAAAGAAACAAAGCAAAGGAGTTGCTAAGAACACATGCCTCCGTCTTCTCCCTAAGCAATAAAAGCCCAGGTAGGTTAGGTTACGGGTTTATGGGCGATCAACTACTAGGTTATTACGCCCTTCAACTATTGATGTTTATGTTACGTAGTATGTAGAAATTTAGAAATGTAGAGGGTTATGTGTGAAGTTGGATGATTTAGTGTTTTTTTTTTTTTTTTTTTTATTTTTTTTTTTTTTATTTTATTTTTTTTTTTTTTTATTTTTTTTTTTTTTTACCAAAATTCTTAATCACTATACTTTAATAATATCATAGTTTAATAGTTTTTTTTTGTTTTTTTTTTTTTTTACAATATACTTAATTACTATATTTTAATACTACCATGGTCCTTATAAACTAACATAGGAATCTTTATATTTAATCATGTAGGTCTTTTTATTTGCATTTATTTTCTACCTTCATTGTATGGGAGGATAGTGTGTCATAGCATATTGTAGAGGTTTGTGTCCTTTAATATTTTTATCATTTTGTCGATTGACGCAGATGAATCTTGGAGTGCCATTGTAATCGACCGGGGCATTTTATAATTTTTGAAATGTTTCGTGAATTTTTTACAATCTTCTATTATATGTTTGATGGTTAGGGGGACTTTGCATATTTCACATATTGGTTGGGGTTGTTTGGTTATTAAATTTATATGAGTGAGATTGGTGTGTCCAATTCGCATCCTGGTCACAGCTACTTCCTCCCTTCTATTGCCTCTCTCTGAACTCAACCATGGCTTTACTGAGGTTTTTATGGCTTTTAATTTATTGGTCAGAGGTATCTCTTCCCACATTGCTTCCCAGTTCTTCCTTACTCTGGTTTTTAGCCAAACATTAAAATCCCTAGCTTCGTATATTTGTAGTGGAGGAGAATGCATATTTGCAGCTTTCTTGGCTGCAAGATCTGCTGCCTCATTTCCTAGGATGCCTGAGTGCCCAGGGGTCCAGAGGAGTTGTATAGTTTTATTGAGGGTTGTTAAAATGTCTAAGTAGTGATGAATTTTGTTGATGGTTGTAGATGGTTGATTGAAGCTGACTATACTTTTTAAGGCAGATTGGGGTCCGAACATATTAAAATATGTGATTCATGGCTGTCAATAGCAAGGTAAAGAGCAGTGACAATTGCCTGTAGTTCGGCTGTGTATATCGATGAGTATGGTGGCAGTTTATATTTCTTCGGTTCCCCATTTTTGACAACTGCAAAACCTACATTATCGCCTTGCTTGGAGGTGTTTCCATGGTGGCTTCGGTGGTATGAGATCAGTTTGGTCTATGAGGATATTATGCAGTTCATCTATTGTAAGTTTGTGTCTAATTCCTAAGGGAGCTGTGCTTCTGGGATTTACTTCATAGTTTCTGATGTGCTGTGGATAAAATATGTAATTGTATGCTGGATTTGTTGGATGGAGCTTGATTTTTGATAAATAAGAATTAGTTAGATCCTGACGTCTAAATACAAGTGGTGCTATGGAGGCTTCGGCGCATATGCTTACTATGGGGCTGGTCCTGAAGGCTCCGGTAGCAAGTCGGATTCCGGTATGATGGATCGAGTCCAGGAGTAATAGTTGGCTTATTTTGGCTGAGGAGTAAACTACGCTGCCATAGTCTAACTTGGAACGAATTAGGCTCGTATAAATCATCATCATGGTTTTTCGGTCAGCCCCCCAGGAAGTCTTGGCTTCCTTCATAATTCTCAACCTCTTAAAGCATTCATCCCGTAGATACCTAATGTGGTTTTTCCATGTTAATTTCCTATCAAGAAATAAGCCCAAAAAGGCTACTTCTTCATAAAATTCTAATGGATGTCCATAAAGGTGGAGTTCTGGAGCAGGTGTTGGTGTTCTCTTTCTTGAAAATATTACACATTTAGTTTTTTCTATGGAAAATCGAAGATTTTGGCATGTTGCCCATGCTTGAAGGTTATTCAAGAGATTCTGGAGTAGTCTTCTCATCCATGCTGGACTCTGGAAACGGAGTAGAATTGCTAAGTCATCTACATAGAGGAATGCTTTAAAAGGTCGTGGAATTACACTCACAATAGAGTTGATGGCAATTGCAAATAAGATACAACTCATTACACTTCCTTGAGGGATGCCTTTTAGAATTTTCTTCCTGCTTGATATAGTAGCTCCCACTCTGACACGGATGTACCTTTCGGATAGAAATTTTTTTATGAACTCTGGAAGTGCTCCTTTGAAACCCCATGTATGTAACTGGTTGAGGATTATGTTTCTATCAATAGTGTCATAGGCCTTTTCTATATCAAAAAATATAGCTACTGCTTCTTTTTTGTCTATAAAAGTATTCAGAAGTTCAGCTTCCATTGACACTAGATGATCTATAGTGGATCTTGATTTTCGGAATCCGCATTGAATAGGAGATAACATGTTATATTTCTCCAGCACCCACATAAGACGTCTACTTATCATTTTTTCGTACAACTTTGACATGCAACTTGTTAAAGATATAGGCCGGTAGTTGCTGATGATTAGCCTGTCTTTTCCAGGTTTCAAAATTGGGACGATTATGGATTCTTGCCAAGTCATGGGATATGAACCAGTACTCCAGAGTTTGTTAAATATGGTCACAAGAACAGGTTTTGCTGTGGAGGGCAGATTTTTTAACATAGTATTATGGATATCATCTTTTCCTGGATTGGATGGTTTCAGTTCTTTTATTGCATATTCTAATTCATTGTGTGTGAATGGGCAGTTATATTCATAGCGGGATTCATTGTCTTGGTATGTTGGTTCTTTGAAATCTATTTCCTGAGTTTGGGTGTTATGGTTGGAGACATCATCAGGGTTTGATATGGCAGCAAAATAGTTTACAAAGGATTCAGATATTTTTTGTGGATCAGTTACTATTTCACCTTGTATATTCAGGATGGGAGTTTCTATGGTGTAATTGCTAGTTATACTTCTTATATTTCCCCAAACTTTTTTTATTGGTGTGCTTGTGTTAATGGATTCAACATAATTTTTCCATGAGGATTTCTTTTTAAGTTTTATTAGGTTTCTTACTATAGCTTTTTCTTTCTTATATTTTATTAAATTATCTATTGTTGGTGAGTGCTGGAAATGTTTTAGAGCCTTGTTCTTTAATTTGATTGCTGCCCGGCATTCTTTGTCAAACCATGGGGCATGATTTGTTTTAGGAAATCCCTTAGTTCTTGGAATGGTCTCTTGTGCGCTTTGTATAATAGAGTTTGTAAAGTAGGCTACCATTTCATCCGTGCTCTCAGGGATTTGTTGAATTGATGTGGCCATTTTTTCTTGGAATTCATCCCAGTTAGCTTCTTCTGTGATCCATCTCGGGTGCCTTTAAGTCTGGGTATCTCTTCATTGAGATACAGCAATAGTGGGAAATGATCACTTCTATGCTGGTCATTACAGACATCCCATGTGAGTTGCATGTCTAATGTTGGTGAAACAAATGAAAGGTCTATGGCTGATTGTGAGCCTGTCCTGGGGCATATATGGGTGATGGCGCCTGTATTTAATAAGATGGAGTCTGTCGAGTCAATTATTCTTCGGATTGTGTTGCCTCTAGTGTTAGGTGTTGCTGGACTCCAGGATGGATGTGACCCATTCATATCTCCTAATACTATATACGGAGCTGGAAGAGTGTTTATGAGTTGTAGGAGTGCAGCTTCATTTATATTTTCAGTTGGGGGCAGGTATATATTACAGATGGTGATGTAAAATTTTAGTTTTACTTTTGTTACTAAGGCTTGAAGTGGTGTATCTATTGGTACTTCCTCGGAGAATAGGTCCTTTCTCACAGCTGTAGCTACTCCTCCGTGGGCGTGTTCTCCGTCTTCTATATCCTTATCCTTCCTATAGATTTTGTAGTTCTTAATGTCTAGTGCAATGTTCATTTTAAGTTTTGTTTCCTGCAGGCAAAGTATAGGTGGGTTGTAGTCACTTAGTAGGATTTTTATTTCTTCATATTGCGTTCTTACCCCATTACAATTAAAACTTATGATAGGCATGATTAACAACGTTTTGTTTTGAGACCTGCTTCTTAAGATTAACAATTTTTGTTTTCTGGAGTATTATTACATTATATTTCTTTTTTAAATATTTATTTTGACTGATAATTGAGGTGATATGGATTATATGGTAATTAGAGTAAATAGGTAATATTAGGTCGAAAGTGTATAGGTGTAGGTGTATGTTTGAATTTGTTGTTTGAGTGTGTGTGTAATCATGATGTTGCATCATCATGTGTGAGTTATAGTGTGTCCATATCATCATCGCTTTTGGATTTATCTCCTTTCTTTTTTCTATTTTTTTTGTGATACTTGGGTATCAAAAATTGCTCAGTGTTTGCCGGTGCTTTAAACGCTCCCGGCGGATTCTCACTTCCGATAGAGTGAGAATCTGAGCTAACAGAAGGGCTGGGGGAGGGAGGAGGGAGAGAGGGGATAGGGAGGCTGGGTGGGGAAGGACTAAGGGCCGGGGAAAGAAGTGGAGGGGCCTTATCAGATCTCGCTAATCCAGTACCTAGATCAGTGGTTGAGCTTGAAGCTGTGTTTGTCTTTGTGCTATCTATCTGTGGAATAAATGACTCAGTTTGGCAGGCTACAGAAACCCCTACCAATTTCCTATTTCTTGTAGCGTCAGAATAGCTTTTATTTACTGTAGTATGGGCTGTTTCTTTATATATTCTTCTAGCTACGTTATAAGGTACTTTATCTTTAAACTGTATTGTTTTAATTTGCTTTTCGTCAATTAGTCTGGGGCATTTTGTGTCAAGGCTGTGATGATTTTCACCACAGTTTACGCACTTTGGTACTATAGATTCACACGGCATACCGGTATGCTGTGCTTTGGAACAGAATCCGCATACGGGGCTTTTTGTACATTTATCTGAAAAATGTCCAAATTTTAAGCATACCCTACACCTTATGGGGTTTGGTACATACATTTTAATTTTTATTAACTGAAATCCTATTTTTATTGTTTCTGGGAGGGAGGGCAGAGAGAATGTTAGTACGTACAGGTGGGTTTTCCTTTCTGTTCCTGCCCGCTTACTAATTATTCTCCGTATCTCCTTTACTTTGTGTGTTCTCAGCTCTTCTAAAATTTCCATTTCATCTATCCCATCCAAATCAGGGCAAAATATGACCCCCTTACTTATATTTAGTGCTTCATGTGGGCGAACTGTTACTTTGCTCGTTCCAAAGCTCGTTAATTTAAATAGCTTTTCGGACTGCTCTTTTGAATTTGTCTCGACTAGAATTGTTCCATTTCGTAATTTTTTTACATTTTTCGGTTCCCCACAAATATTACTAATCGTTTTGTAAATTAAGAACGGTGAGACAGTTTTTAAGTCTCCGTCTTCTTTTTTCTCTATAATTAAAAATTTATTAATATTTAAATTGTCATCCGGGTTTTTAATTTCTCCGAGTTCTATTGCATTTTTCCAATTCCGTTTAATCCTTTTTATTTTAGGGGATCTAGGGTCGGGAGGTTTATTCATTTCTAATTAGCTCTTTTATTTTAGTAGTTTTATATGTTTATTAGTAGTAAAAGAAATAAATATTTGAAAAGTGATAGCTGTAGTATACTTAATTCTTTGAGAATTAATTAATTTAATGAAAAAGGAAGGCTCTGAGGCCTTATTTAATTAATTTTAGTTCTACGTAAGAGGAAATATTAAATGAACAAAATATGATAATAATTAATAATTAATTTATATATTAGATTAACATTTAGCTGTCCGGGGAAAGGCAAGTTTTGCCCCGAGATAATTTTAATCCGCTTCTAAGCTGCGATGTTGTCACGTCGGCAGCTCGGACTCGACTCAAAAAAACGACGGCAGCACCAGATTCTGCGTCGACTACAGAAAACTCATTTACGTCACCAAGAAAGACAGCTATCCGCTGCCAAGAATTGACGACACCTTAGACACGTTGGCTGGAACGAAATGGTTTTCTACCTTGGACTTGCAAAGCGGCTACTGGCAAGTAGAGATAGCCGATAAGGACATAGAGAAAACTGCCTTTAGCGCAAGCAATGGCTTATGGCAGTTCAAGGTGATGCCATTTGGGCTCTGCAACGCCCCAGCTACTTTTGAGCGTTTAATGGAACGTGTGCTAAAGGGTCTCAATTGGAAGACATCCTTGGTGTATCTAGATGACATAATCGTTATGGGGAAGACTTTTGAGGAACATCTTAAAAACCTGGATGAAGTATTTAGTCGCATAACAGCAGCCGGGCTGAAGTTAAGCATAAAGAAATGTGCTCTGTTTCAGAAAGAGGTCAAATACTTGGGACATCGGGTAACAGCAGAGGGCATCTCCACTGACGAGGACAAAATACGGGCAGTAAAGGACTGGCCTCGACCACGAAATCTTCACGAGCTGCGTAGCTTCCTGGGGCTTTGCACATACTACAGGAGATTCGTGCCAAACTTTGCCCAGGTAGCTGCCAGCTTGCACGAGCTAACCAAAAAGTCGCGACCGTACCACTGGAGTGAGGCAGCGGAAGATGCGTTCCAGAGGCTCAAGGAACTCTTGTGCACAGCACCTGTCCTTGCTTATCCAATCGCTGGACAGAAGTTCATAATTGATACGGACGACAGTAGCTATGGAATAGGAGGAGTGCTTTCTCAAGTAGTTTATGGGGCAGAAAGAGTCATTGGTTACTTCAGCAGGGTACTCTCCAAGCCCGAAAGAAATTATTGTGTTCCCCGACGGGAGCTTCTGGCAGTGTTAGAGTGTGTCAAGCATTACCACAAATACTTGTATGGTCAACACTTAAGTGTATACTGTAAGTAGTAATTAAGAATAATTACCAAGTGTATTGTGCATTGTGAAATAAATTGTGCAGTGATAAAAACTGTGAAACTTGCGAGTATTTAATTTTGCAATCCAAAAGAACTCTTATTAAAAACGTTTATTACTGGTTTTGGTAATAAAAAAACGTAACAATATTAAATCTAGGACTTACCTTGACTAGTTTATCATAGCGTTGTGCTGGAATCAAAAGCCTACCATCTTCCAAATTCATTTCTCGATTTTCAAGTAAGTTATTTAATACCGGAAGCACATTTCTCTCAGCCTTTTCAATACCTTCTAGGACAAGGACCCTTCCCTCAAGAGCGGCACGAACTGCACTCTGCAATACGAACCATCAATTAAGTCAACAATGTATATAATATTGTATAAATTGTTCTCCTCATGGATCTTTCTAGGTGCCCAGAAATTATTCACATTATTCTCTTATGTTATAAGAAAGAATATTTACTGTTCAAGGCACTGATGAAAACTCACCTTATAGCTAAATCTTACAACAATTTAAATTGGAAGAAAATAATCATCGTATCAGTTGCTTCAAGACATGACAATATATTTCAAAATAAATACATTCTTTTGAAAGCCAACCCCCCCCCCCCTTCCAAGGCTCCCAGTAGATTATTACAAAACAAACAATGAAATAACCGTGAATATTGCCCAAAACAATAATAGGAAAAATATATGAAAAAATGAGAAATAAATAGGTAAATATGTTGGCCTGATATACCTTTGTAATAAAGTATCAAGTAGTTTTCATTCTAGGTGATTTCCAAGGTTTAGAAAGTACGTTGTTACTCTGTTTTGATGTACTATGTCAATCGCCTTTTTAGCAGATTTCCCTCAAGGGAAATCTGCTATAGAGGCCGTACTCATGACGCTAATTTTGAAATGATTCTTCAAATGTCCATCGATCCTACCTAGTAGATGACGAAAATGAGGTCCGTTCAAAACTGTATATATATATATATATATATATATATATATATATATATATATATATATATATATATATATATATATAAAATTGTAACCTCTGTCTGTACAGTGATTTTTTTCGCGAAATTTCACTATAACTTTTCGTCATAGACACCACATCTGCATTTTGTTTCTTTCGTGTATGTTTGTTTGTTTGTTACCTTTTCACGCATAAACGGCTGAACCGAATTTTATGAAACTTGGTATGTATATTACTACTAATCCAACTTAGACTTTAGGCTATATTAATTTTCTCTGAGACGAACAGGAGTGGGGGTTATAAGGGAAGCCTGAAATTAAAAATAGCGATATTTTGTTTTCTATTGGTTTTCACCAAATATGCACATAACAAAAGTTGTTTATTTTGATATTTAGAGTAACTTTTGTTATATACACTTTTGTCGTATATCGAAGTTTAAATGCGTTATACGCTAAAAATTATAGCGGGAGTCAACAATATTATTTGCCAAAAAAGACTCAACCGAACTAAATAAAACTCGGTATGTGTATTATCAGTGAGGCCTTCATTATAATAAGCCATACCAACATTTCTATGGACGGGCAGGAGTGGGGGTTATAAGGGAAGCCTGAAATTAAAAATAGCGATATTTCGTTTCCTATTGGTTTTTTCGCAAATATAAACATAACAAAAGTTGTTTATTTTGTTATTTGGAGTAACTTTTGTTATATACACTTTGGTCGTATACCTAAGTATAAATGAGTTATACGTTAAAACTTTAGCGGGCACTAACGGCTGAACCGAACTTAACAAAACTCGGTATGTCAATTAGCATTAATTCTTCCATGATTATAAGTTATATTAAAATTTTTAGGTTCGAACGGGAGGGGGGTTATAAGGGAGGCCTGAAATAAAAATTCACCGTATTTACATGTATAAGAGACGGGAAATATAAAAATATCGAAGACTGCCGTTCCAGTGTTTAGGGTTAATACCCGTTGTTGGCATTTGTTAATAATAAAATTATTTTTTTATGTAAGACTTCACTGTCCTGCATATTGTCATATTTCCCGTCTCCTGTGCATTATGCATAGATTTGAATTATTAAGGAGAAAATATTGACATACATTTGAATCATTTTTTTCATTTGAGGTACCTGGTAGTTCATATCGAAAAGAAGTGTTGAGCAAATTTCTCTAAATAACAAAATAAACAACTTTTGTTATGTGCATATTTGCCGAAAATGCAATAGGAAACGAAATATCACTATTATTAATTTCAGGCCTTCCTTATAACCCCCACTCCTGCCCGTCCCTAGAAATGTTAGTATAGCTTATTATAATGAAGGCGTTAGTAGTAATTCACATGCCGAGTTTGGTTTAATTCGGTTGAGTCTTTAGTGCCAAATAAAATTGTGGACTCCCGCTTTAGTTTATAGCGGATAACTCATTTATGCTTCCGTATACGGCAAAAGTGAATAATTACAAAAGTTACTCTAAATAACAAAATAAACAACTTTTGTTATGTGCATATTTGCTGAAAAAGCAATAGGAAACGAAATATCGCTATTTTTAATTTCAGGCCTCCCTTATAACCCCCACTCCTGCCCGTCCCTAGAAATGTTAGTATGGCTTATTATAAGGAAATTGTTAGTATTAATTCACATAGCGAGTTTGGTTTAGTTCGGTTGAGTCTTTTGTGCCAAATAAAATTGTTGACTTCCACAGTAGTTTTTAGCGTATAACTCATTTATACTTAGGTATACGACAAAAGTGCATATAATAAAAGTTACTCTAAATTACAAAAAAAACAACTTTTGTTATGTGTATATTAGCTGAAAAAGCAAATAGGAAACGAAATGTCGCTATTTTTAATTTCAGGCCTCCCTAATAACCCCCCCATCCTGTTCGTTCTAGAGAATATTAATATAGCCCTAAAGCCTAAGTTTGGCTAGTAGGTAATATACATACCAAGTTTCATAAAAATTCGGTCTCAGCCGTTTATGCGTGAAAATGTAACAAACAAACAAACTACTAAACAAACAAACAGACACCAAAGAAACAAAATGCAGGTTATGGTGTCTATGACATGTTAAACGAAAAGTTATCGTGAAATTTCGCGAAAAAAATCAATGTACAGACAGAGGTTACAATTTTATATATATATATATATATATATATATATATATTAAAGTATAATATATATATAGATATAATATACAAGCTCAGATACCCGGCTTCGCCCGGGAATTCATTTGAGGCTGAATTGGTGATGGTATTTTTAGCAAGGCTTTACATTGCAACAATATTTTGACATTTACCCGTCCCAGTGTTTAGATTGATACCCTTCTTTGCCGTTGGATTTGCTAATAATAGAATTATTTGTTCGATAAGGCAACACAGTCTTCGATATTTTTATATTTCCCGTCTCTTATAACATGTAAATATGGTGAAATTTTTATTTCATGCCTCCCTTATAACCCCCACTCTTGCCCGTACGAACCCTAAAAATTGATAGTAACTTATAATACATGGAAGAATTCAAGCTAATTGACATACCGAGATTTGTTAAGTTTCGGTTCAGACGTTATGTGCCAAATAAAATTGTTGACTCCCGCTATAAGTTTTAACGTAAAACTCAATAATACTTAGGTATACGACAAAAGTGTATATAACAAACGTTACTCCGAAATAACACAATAAACAACATTTGTTATGTTATATTTGCGGAAAAACCAATAGGAAACGAAATATCGCTATTTTTAATTTCAGGCTTCCCTTATAAACCCCCCACTCCCTGCCCGTCCCTAAAAGTGTTGGCATGGCTTGGTATATTAAAGGCGTTAGTGCTAATACACATTATACCGAGTTTGTATTATTTCGGTTGGATCTTTTTTCCTGCAAATAAAATTGTTCACTTCCGCTATAGGTTTCAGCGTATATCTCGTTTATAATTCAGTAATACGAAAAAAGTGTAATATAACAAAAAGTTACTTTTAAATTACAAAATAAATCTCTTTTGTTATTGGGCATATATGTGCTGAATAAGCATTAGGAAACGAAATATCGCTAATTTTTAATTTCAGAGGCCCTCCTTATAACCCCCCACACTGTTCGTCTTAGAGAATGTTAATATAAGCCTAAAGTCTAAGTTGTGGCTAGTAGCAATATACATACCAAGTTTCATAAAATTCGGTTTAGCCGTATATGCGTGAAAAGGGTAACAAACAAACAAATAAACAAACAAACAAATAAACAAACATAACAAACAAACAGACACCAAAGAAAGCAAAATGCAGTTATGGTGTCTATGACATGTGAAATGAAAAGTTATCGTGAAATTTCGCGAAAAAAATCAATGTACAGACAGAGGTTACAATTTTATATATATATAGATATATATATATATATACAGATACATAGATAGATAGATCTATCGTATATATTTGTCTGTTACCGCTCTAGCGGTCGCAATTTTTGTATGATCGTTACCAAACTTGATATTTAATCACTTTATGTAAAAAGAAAGATCAAGGTTGTTAATGACTGAGATCGGACCAGGGGAGAAGAGGGGGGTTTAGAGGGGGGGGGGAATTCTATAGAACTAATCTCATTGCAAATTACGTGTACTAAAAATATTGTTATATAAATTTATTCTCTATCTTGAATATTAACCGAGGTAAATACCTGCAAATGCATTTTTCTGTTTTCAGCGTTGAGCAAACCCCAAGTTCTGTTCATTTTGTATAAACAAAACTCTGTTATATAATAAACCACTTTATTCGAAGCTTAAATGCCAAATATTGTTATCAAGAGATCTTTAATATACCAGATACATGCAAATATGTTCTGGTACGCCCCCCCCCCGTCTTAAATTCAAGGACTACTAAAATTTGACTGATTGAGATAAAAATTATTCTGATACATTATATTATACAGTACTAGATTTAGTAAATAATTTTCAATAAAATTAATATGTTATATTCTGATACATTTCGGTATTTGTTTTTCTTTCAAGTGAGAAGTTGGCACATTGTTTATGAATTATGGCTGATTATTTATGTTTCAGACGCTTTCCGTCTGGAGGTTTCTTATTATTGTTTGTGTTAATTTACTTGATATTGAGGGTGCTATTGTGTTACCACGAGGGAAATCTGCTGAGTTTACGCAGCCCCTGCGTGACGGACTTTTTTTAGAAGATTTCCCTTTAGGGAAATCAGCTATGGAGGTCATACTCATGACGCGAGTTTTGAAAAATGCCCTCAAATGTCCATCGATCCTACCCAGAAGATGACGAAAATGAGGTCTATATTAAAAATTATATATATATTTGTCTGTCTGAAAACGCTCTAGCGGTCGCAATTTATGTTTGATCGTTACCAAACTCTATATTTAATCGTTTTATGTAAAAAGGAAGATCAAGTTCGTTATCGGCTGAAATCGGAATCATTTTGTAAATTTGAAATATCTCCGTTACTATAAGTGGGATCGAGAACTTGTATAGAACCAATCTTATTGAAAATTAAATGTTCTATAAATATTGTTCTATACATATTTTCTGTATCCTGAATATTAACCAAGATATTTGGATTTTTTAGTTTTCAGCCTCAGCAAATCCCCACTTGTACTCATGTTAAACTAACAATACTCGGTTATGTAATAAAGCACATTACACGAACCTTAAATACTAAATATTGTTTTCAAGAGACCTTTATTATACGAGATACATGCAAATCTTTTCTGGTGACCGCCCCTACTTAAATTTGATTGGTTGAAATAAAAATTATTCTTATTCATTACAAATTACAGAACTAGATATAGTAAATAGTTTTCAATCAAATTAATGTTATATTCAGATATATTACCGTAATTGTTTTTCTTTCCGGTAAGAAGTTAGCAGATCTGTTTGTTTCAATTTCAGATGCTTTCCGTCGGGTGGTTTCTTATTATCGATTGTATTTATTCGCTTAATATTCACGGTGGTGTTGTGTTACTGGTATGTAGATTTATCTGTTGTTAAACTACATGCGGGAAATCTGCTTAGTTTACGCAGTCCCTGTGTGACGGACTTTTACTTCTTAGAAATAGAGAACAAGTGTTGAGAGGAGATCACAAGTTTGCTATACCATCACATGGGAAATCTGCTTAGTTTACGCAGTCCCTGTGTGACGGACTTTCTATTTCAAATGAGGAAAAACGGGGGACAACCTGCAAGTATTAACACCTAATGTACAATCTACCAACATTTTTCAAAGTGAAATTATTTTTATATTTTAACTAAAACAAACTAAAAAAAAAATGTAATACTGGTTTCCCAAAACACAGTTCTGGTATTTTGAGCAAACAGAAAATCTTCACCTCTTTTTTTAGCATTATAGGATGCAATTCCGTCTAAACAATTTGAATTCCGTTTACTGAAAAACATCTGTAGTACCTAATCAATGATTTAGAGTTTAAAATAATTTTATTTGGTTTACTTGTTATTTATTCACGTCCACGTTATACTACTAACAGGGGGAGTGCACGGCCTTCCCCCAATGATTTGAATGAAAATCTCGCCGGGAGCGACTATTAAAGTTAGGTCGGGAGGGTTGGGGCAGAAGTGATTTTAACATATTTGTGCATACCCGCCATAATACGTCTAGTTCTATCATTTCTCCTGTTACACTAAAATAATTTTTCCTCACTTCAAATCCTACCAGTGTTAAAATCCAAAAGTTTTATACATACACTCAGAATAATGAAGTAATCTTAATCATCAGGAAAAGCTAATAGCTTAACTCACCCCCCCCCCCTCTCCTCCCTAAACCCAACGAGCATCCCACTTTTTTAAGATATCAGCTCTGTTTACATTAAATTATGTTAATAATACTAATTAAATTTTCTTCACAATAAAAAAGTGTTTGTTGTGGGAAAGAGGGGGGGGGGGACATGACAATATTCTTTGACAATATTCAACCTGATAATGACTGTTAAGTTTAATGAATGTGTATTAATCCATCTATGTAGTAAGTTGAATAAATTCATACATAGATACGCATTGATTCCTATAACAAATCGTCTATGCAAATTACTTTTTTTATAAATTGTTATACGATAAAGATGCATATAACAAATGTCACGCTTATCTCAAATTAAACGTCTTTTGGCATGTGCACGTTCCCCAAAAAAACAATAGAAAACGAAATATGACGATTCTTCATTTCATGCCTCACTAACGACTCCCACTCCTGTTCGTTCCTAAAAATGTTAATATAGCTAATTGTTTTAAATACGGAGTTTCGTTGATTTTGATTTAGTCGCATAACATTATTGACCCCTTCTATAGTTTTCGTGTATACCTCATTTATACTTCGTTATACGGAAAAAGTGAATACATCAAAAGCTACTTTAAATAAAAAAATAAACAACTTTTGTTATGTGCATAATAGAAAAACCAATAGGAAACGAAATATCGTTATTTTTAATTTCAGACCTCCCTTACAACCCCCACTCCTGTTCGTACCTCGAAATCAGGGAGGTGTTTAATACCTCCGGAGTTTCGTTTAGCCCTTACAACCTCCACTCCTGCTCTTCCCTAGAAATAATGGTACAGCTTATTATCATGCAGGAGTTGTGCTAATTCACTTACGGATTTTTGTTTAGTTCGGTTGAGTCTTTTGTGCCATATAAAATTGATAACTTCCACTATTGTATTTAGCGTATAACTCATTATACTTCGTTATACGAAAAAGTGTACATTACAAAAGTTACTCTAAATAACAAAATAAACAAATTTTGTTATGTGCATATTTGCGAAAAACCTATAGGAAACGAAATATTACTATTTTTAATTCAGCCCTCCCTTATAACCCCTACTCCTGTTCGTCTCAGAGAATATTAATATAGCCAAAAACCTAACCTGGGTCAGTAGTATTATACATACCAAGTTTCATAAAATTCTGTTCAGCCGTTTACGATTCTATAAAGGACATACAAACAAACATTCATTTTTATATATATATATATATATATATATATATATAGATGACAATAGTGTTAAAGAATAGAATGAATTTTAATACAATTCTCTCTAGATGATATTTTCAATTCTGTTCAAACAAATACGTGAGGTTTTGGAGATATCCATCTATAAATATATATAATTTGACGGGTCTCATTTTTGTCATTTTGTGGATAGGGATCGATAGACATTTCAGGAAAATTTACAAAAATCGCGTCATGGGTACAATCTAAGTAAAAAAATATTTTACGTAATACTAGGCAAGTAACTGACTGACGTCAAACAACCAAGAACTTAGATAAGAAAGTAAGGACTCGTCAAGGTTCCTGACAAAAAATCGAACCTTTTCAATGTAGATAAACCTCCACCAGTAACTTCGAGGTTACTGGTTCACTAATAAGCTAGAGGTATATAAAATATGATAATACAGTACTATAAAAGGAAAATTTTATTTCTTGGCGCATAGAATTCTAATCGAAAATAAGGAAAGACCAAAGTATTATAGTTGCAATCCATCTTCTATAAGCAGCATTGATCGATTGCAGAAAATGTGGACATTTACAGATCCCGCATATATTAAGCCCAAGATATCCACAATTATTCAGAGTATAAAAAACACAAACATATTCACAAAACGTTAGCAAAAATACGTTTTTGTTGTAAAATTACATGTTTAGAAACAAATTAGTTGAGTATTTGTTTATGTGAATGCGTGCTAGCCAGTGCATTTTAGAGAGATACGTTTTACATTAGATATATATATTCATTTTTAATTTGTATGATATAAATGTATTTTATTTACCTATTATTTTAGATTCTTAAACTTTGAAAACTATTTAAACTTTTTATTAATATATAATTTTCGTTTTAAAAAGTTGATTCTAAAGATTGCGATGGTCGCACAGATAATATTTTGAAGAACAATGAAGATGAAAATAAGAAAAAATGCTTTATGCTATGAAGGACGTTGGCATTAATGATGAGGAAAGTTATTTTCGTTCCAGTATGAACATTCTTCTTCTTATTCTGGACCCAATCTTTATATATATATATATATATATATATATATATATATATATATATATATATATAATTCTACTGTACATGTGTATGTCACTGAACTCCTATACGGCTGGACCGATTTGAATGGATTTTTTTGTATGCATTTGGGTGTTTCAAACTTTATTGAACCTGCCCTATCGTACGTATCGTGGCTTATTTGCCACCACTTCAGGGGCTATCCCTTTTAAAAAAATATATATAAAAAATTAATAATAACATTAATTTAACACATCCCTTAATAATTCTTTTGCAATATATTGTATTAGTAGGTATGATACGGTATCATTTACCTCCTCTGTGAGAACAGTCGGAACGTAATGTAAAGGGTAAACGAGCACTTCAGAAATGTAAATAGCAATTTATAATTAGATTTAATAAATATATCATAGTTGTAGGCACCTAATTTACAATATATTGCAAAAGAATTAATAATGGGTGTGTTAAATTAATGTTATTAATAATGTTTTATTTTTTTTTACAAGGGATAGCTCCTGAAGAGGTGGCAAATAAGCCACGAAACATGTAGGGCAGGTTCAATAAAGTTTGCACCGGAAAAAATGTTTTTTATTGGAGACCCTTGCCATCAAACTTGAAGAATGAACATTCTTCCATATTCAGTAGGGACCATACGCGCCAGGTACTTAGGGACAGGCATGGAAAGATGAAGATAAAGCTTCGTTTGTAACGACAGATATATTATTGGAATGCTGGTAGTGACAGAGAAGGGAGAAATAAGGGGATAGAATACAAGTTAGGGGAGAACTGATGACGAATAGGGGTAGAAATACATTTCGGTAGGTTGATAATGAAGCAAGTGCAAGGTTCATAATGATAAGGAAAATGAGAAAATAGTAAAGTTGAACCGACTTACATTTGATTTGTGAGTGCAAAAATCCATTAAAGATAATCGTATTTCAATAGTTGCTTGTCATGTAATAGTATTCACGTAATCATAATTATGTAATTGAAATTATGCTATTAGAGGGGAAATTAGTAGTTTTTCAGTTCATTCTTCTACCTAAAAAAAAAGTATCTATCTAGAATCGAAATCGGTATTTGTTAGCAAAACCATACTTGAACTGAATACTTTTTCTCTCTTTATATATAACATAAATATTTGATTTTAATCTCAAAATTATCATAAGAATAATAAAATGAAAACTTTCTTCGACCAATTCCTTGGCAATTTAGATTGCAGTAAAATGTAACGGTATGCACGCCCGCGTGAGTGTGTGAGTGTTTGTGCGTGCGTGCGTGTGTGTGTGTGAAATTCGCAGGTATCACGTGACACACCTATCTCAATTTTCTAAGACTGGATTATGGAATCTATGATTAATGGAAAATGTCAGTTGAAATGAAAGGTAGTACTCGTATCATCGTCGGAAAGCGAATAATATCACACTGAATACGATTACATGACTTCAGATAGAGCGAACGAAATATTCAAATAGTAGTAAATACAATTACGATTATAATCATATCTGAAATAATAAAGTTTACTCATCTCTTAATACGGGTGAGACAACTACTAAACGCACGCACGCAGACACCCGCACGTGCAGGTACACACTAGTGAAACAGAGTTTTAACTAAATAGAATCTCCCAAAATTACAATAATTTGCGACATAAGGAATTGAAGCCTCCTAACGTATATTTGAACGAATATATTAGAATTACTATTTATATGGTCTATTTTTTTCTAACGAAATATTTGTATGGACTGACCTAACCAACTAAAGTTATAAATAAATGACTAGACACCACACTCATATGTTCCACATTAATTTTAGATATTGGAAGCTGCCCAGGATTTCAAACTAAAATAAAAAAGTCAACCAAAACATTGCGAAATTATTTAAAGGTAAGTGATAACTTATGAATTTAAATACCAAATCATAAAACGTTAGTTCTATATCTTAAATTAATTGTTGTAATTTAAAAAAAGTACGTCACGCAGGGGCTGCGTAAACTAAGCAGATTTCCTACGTAAAGTTTAACAATAGACAAATCTGCCCAATAACAACTGTAATAGTAAGGGATCTCTAAACTTATTTACGGGAAACGAACAGTTACAGAAACGGCCGCTAGCGCTCTCGGCGGAAAATACCAAACATAGCCGACTCCTGCCGACCACACACAGAATATCTCGGTTAATTGTCAAGATACAGAATAAATGTATAGAACACTATACAGTATATTTAATAACACTATATAGTAAATTTAATTTGCAATAAGATTGATTCTATACAATTTTTCAATCCGACGCATAATAACGGAGATATTTCGAATTTTCAAAAATCCCCCCTCTAACCCCTCCCCCTCCCACTGGTCCGATTTCAGCCATTAACGAACTTGATCATCCTTCCTTTTTACAAAAAACGATTAAATTCTGAGTTTGGTAACGATCAAACAAAAATTGCGACCGCTAGAGCGTTAACAGACAAATATATATATATATATATATATATATATATATATATATATATATATATAATTTTGAACGGACCACATTTTCGTCATCTCCTGGGTAGGATCGATGGACATTTGAAGAAATTTTTCGAAACTCGCATCATGAGTACGACCTCAATAGCCCTTAAGGGAAATCTGCTAAAAGAACATTGCTTTGTATGTACATAACGTTTTTATTAACATCCAATTTAAGCTACTGTGGCTAATTGGGACGAGTTATCTGCAGATTATCACTCTTTTCTAGCAAGGGTGCGAGTAAGGATTTTGTTCGATGAGTGTGTCAATGAATAAATTCATTACATTCGGGAACCGATTGCGCGACTCCAAGATTATCAATGTATTAAGTCATACGACTCTAGACATATTGCTAACTGGATCACCAAATTATCTGGCATAAGATTTCACTCAGAGGAAATCAGACAACGAGTCTGTACTTACTCCAGTCTGCAAATGGGTAAGCAAATAATGATCTGGCGCATCGCAGAAATACCCTTGGATGTTGGACATGAGAGCAAGCACACGGTAAGGAAGCTACTTACCGTCGGACACCAGAAAATACCACCTCAGGCAGAAACCTTTAGTATTGCTCGTAGAAAAGGGAGAAAACACAATAACACTGATGCCCTTAAAATACGGGCATGCAACATAGAATGCAAGTATTGTACAAAAGCCGAGAAAAAGGAATGATGTGCGACTTACCCATATTGGCACAGGTGAAGACTGTCGAAGGAACAGAATGATGACCCTATTCTGGCGAAGGTTATATCGGACAAGGAGGACCACAGAAGACTGGGTCCATGGGAATAGCCTAAAATTGGTAAATGGATACTCATATACATTTTGGGAAAGTGCAGATGCCAAAACCGATGTGCAGATGACAGAACCAACGATCCTCATTGTCGTGCCATCTTCCAAGACAAATGAAGTAATAAATCAGTACCATAATGGTACCAGCGGCGGCCATCAGTAGAAACTCTGGAAAGGATAAAACAGCGATTTATTAGATAGGATGTCAGCAGTCTGTAGCCGATCGAATAGATAACTGCGACCAGTGCTTTGAGGCCAAGGGTAGTACGAGAACAAGCTTCAGAAGTACACCGCGAGCGGATAGTCATCGATGTTGCTGGTCTATTCGTTTGTAAATAATTGGGTGTGACGATATGGGGTTCTAATAGAACTGCATTCTGACCAGGGACGAAATGTTGAATCAGCCAAATTTAAAGAGATGTGAGACTCATATGGCATCAAAAACAGCAACACCACTTCATCTATAATCTGATGGTTGTAGACTAATTGAGATTTCAGGACACTGGGGTGCTCCGGACCTTCCCAGTCTGTTGGCATGGTAGAAAGATTCAATCGAACACCGGAGGAATATCTAAGAAAAGTGATCAGCACACACCAAAGGGATTGGGATGAGCATATACCCAAATTTCTGCTGGCATACCGGCCAGCTGTCCATGATTCCACCTCACGTACTACAACACAAAAATCGTATTTAGAACAGATCTAAAACTGTCAGCTGATTTGAAATTCGGTGTCAAATCCGGAGTGTCCTACTAAGACAATGGAAACACACCCCAGGCAAAAGAACCCCTTCATAAGCTCCCGCATTAAAATAGCCAGTGATAAGAAGAAAGCCAGGTATGATCGAGCAGCAAATAGGGAGGGATTTGCCGAAGTACAAATGGTTCTACTATTTATTTATTTATATATATATATATATATATATATATATATATATATATATGAACGGACCTTATTTTCGTCTTATACGTAGGGTCGGTGAACATTTTTCAAAAGTCATGAGTGCAACCTCAATAGCTCAATTCCCGAGAGGGAAAATTAGCATTATTTAATGTCTTTATTTAGTAGCCAATGACGTAAGAGCATTCCTTGAGTTTGAGATGAGTTTTGAAATTTATCGAAATTGCGTTATGAGTACAACCTCAACTGCTAATTTCCCTTGATGAAAATCTGTTACTTTAGCCGTTTTGTGTTTGTACTGACTATATAAAAAGAAGCTGTTTTACTCACTTGGTCGATGTATAGTGATGTAGCAGACTGTATTTCTCTTCTCTGCTTCAGGTCTGCCTCTGTCGTGTCACGTGAGAGGGATACGAATTCTAACTCGCGACCAGTAACTTCTAGGAACTGCATAGCAAGCCGCCTTTTGAAAGGACCTGGCCTCCCGACTAGGAATATGTCCTGGCTTAGTTTGTCCTTCTGCAGCATCCATCTCAAATGGTGTAGAGTATCTTGGTCGAGCTCGTCCGGCACTGAATGCAAACCAAACCATCATTTTATACATTCTAACAGCTATGAGGGACTGGAACGAATGTGAGGTGAAAATTCTTACAAAATTTCGTTGGGACTAAATGCGGGTTTTTGGGCGGAACTAATACCTTCTTCACGTCTCCAATAGTCACAGAGGTTTCATCTGAAATAAAAGCAAAAAATAAAAATAGAACATTTTTCTAAATATCGAATCAAGTAAGAAAAAAGTAATAGAATAATAAGTTGTAAGTACGAAACGTGAATAAACGCCATCAATTAATCCAAAGATTAAAATTTTTTATTGTGTATTACACACGTTGCATTAGCTCAAATTCTCAGTGAATGCCATTGGAGCACGAGTGGATAGTTCATTAATACAATAGTCAACATATGTGCATGTACTATGTAAAAGAAAAGAACGAGTTCTCGTTAACGGCTGAAATCGGACCAGAAGGAAGGAAAAACGAAAATTCAAAAACCTATGTGATTATGAGTCAATCGAAAAATGTTCCATGATCAATCGTATTGCAATTTTTTTTTCTTTAATTGGTCTATACATTTTGTTCGTAATGTTTACTTCAGGAAGAGGGATGGGGGATTAAATAAGAATTAAAATCAAATATTGAAAATATTTTCTTTATAATGAGACGGAGCGATAAATGTTACATAACAATCTTATTAAAATTTAAATTTTGTAATAGTTGTTTACATTTTTTTCTATAACTCAAAGATTAATGCGAAGCATTTGCACTTCAACTTCCTCGTATGAAGTAAAGGAAGTATTGTAATCGTGAAAATTTAAGGTTTTACGGATTTCAACGGAATTATCTGTTGTCGCCGTCTCAGATCCAATTTTGACTAGTTTCGATGTGCGTGTGATGTTTTTATGTATTATCGCAATAACGAATGTTGAAATTTCATATTTGGGAATAGAAGTACACAACTAGAATGACGTCTAGTTGTGTACCTCCCATTCGACTAAAGCAGAGGGTGTGGGGTTAGACGAGGGTGAAAACAAAAATTTTCAAATTTTTTCGCACTTTTTAGATGTACAAAAAACATATATCGGACATTTTTGGTTACCATGAAAAAAATCTATAAATTATGTTATATCACATATTTGGATCCGATGCATTGGAATTTAATTGGTGTACAAGGAAGCAACGTGGACACAGACATCACGACTCTCATTTACTCAATACGCAACCCTACTATACACGATTAGCTCACAGAAAACATTAGACAAAAAAAAGGAAGCAACGTGATGTCCACATCAACTTTTTTTATTTTCCAAACAAGATTACTGACCTACATTCAGATCACCTTCCTGTAATATGCACTTGGTACCCAAGAGCCTTAGCCTTAGGCCTGCATAACCCATGGGCCCAACTGATTCCATAATTGGAGAGGGGTGGGAAAACGAGTCAGCTCCAGGAATATATTTTAGAATTTGAAGTGGATTTAGCAATGCTATCAACATGGGAAAAGAAGGGAGTGATAAATAAAAAGAAGGGAAGATGGCGATGTTTCCTAAAATATTGTTACGTTTATTACAAAAATTATAAACGTTGAAATTCTTGTCTGACTTCAGCTATGATTTTCTCGCTGTTGCTTTTAGAAGCTTCTTGAACTTTTTCTGTTAGCCTCTCACAATAGCTCTAGAAGCTTCCAAGAGTTTCTGGTTATTATCTGCCATTTTTTCCATCATAGCGGCCAAAATTGCATTTAAATCCAAATTGCTGCTTGTGGCATTGTGTAGGCCATAGAGGGTTTGCTGCTTGTAGCAGGGGCACATACAGCAATATATTCTTTATACTCAAACACACATGTCTCGTCATTAGTATTCATCTGTCAACTGCCTTTGAAGTTCAGCATTATTTCCTGCTGTTGGCAGATCCAGTTTACCCAGCTCCTTTTTACCTCTTTAAGCTTTATTTTAATTTTGCAATCCCACTTCTGACACCAGTTGTTACGTTTATTACAAAAAAAGTCCGTCACGCAGGGGCTGCATAAACTAAGCAGTTTTCCCATGTGAAGTTATACAATGGAGAAATCTCCATACGAGACCCACGCAGTTACGGAAACCACCCACATTTAATAAAAATGCAAATATCTCAGTTAATATTCAAGATAGAGAATAAATGTATAGAACAATATTTATAGTAAATTTAATTTGCAAAAAGATTGGATCTATACAATTTTTTGATCCGACGTATGGTAACGGAGATATTTCGAACTTTCGAAAATCACCCCTCCCACTGGTCCGATTTCAGCCATTATCGAACTTGAACTGTCTTTTTGCATAAAACGTTTAAATATCGAGTTTGGTAACGATCAAACAAAAATTGCGACCGCTAGAGCGTTAATAGACAAATATATATATATATATATATATATATATATATATATATATATATAAAATTGTAATCTCTGTCTGTACATTGATTTTTTTCTCAAAATTTCACGATAACTTTTCGTTTCACATGTCTTAGACACCATAACTGCATTTTGCTTCTTTCGTGTATGTTTGTTTGTTACCTTTTCATGCATAAACGGCTGAACCGAATTTTATGAAACTTGGTATATATATATTACTTCTAACCCAACTAAGACTTTAGACTATATTAAAATTCTCTGAGATGAACAGGAGTGGGGGTTATAGGGAAGGCATGAAATTAAAAATAGCGACATTTCGTTTCCTATTGGTTTTTCGGCAAGTATGAACATAACAAAAGTTGTTTATTTTGTTATTTAAAGTAACTTTTGTTATATACACTTTTTTTCGTATAACGTATTATAGACGAGATATACGCTAGAACCTATAGCGGAAGTGAGTAATTTTATTTGGCACAAAAGACTCAACCGAACTTAATGAAACTCGGTATGTGTATTAGCACTAACACCTTCATTATAATAAGCCATACCAACATTTCTAGAGACGGGCAGGAGTGGCTGGCAGGAGGAGGGGGCTGTAGGGAAGGCCTGAAATTAAAAATAGTGATATTTCGTTTTCCAATGGGTTTTCTGCAAATATGCACATGACAAAGTGGTTTACTTTGTTATTTAAAGTAACCTTTGTTGTATTCATAACAGAGTATAAACGAGATATACACTAAAAAACTAAAACGGGAGCCAACAATTTTGTTGGACACTAACGATTGAACCGAAATTAACAAAACTCGGTATGTGAATTAGTAATAATTCTTCCATGATTATAAGCTATATTAAAATTTGTAGGTCCAAACGGGAGTGGGGGTTATGAGGGAGGCCTGAAATAAAAACTCGCGATATTTCATTGTCTATTTGTTTTTCGATAAACGTGTTCATAACAAACGTTGTTTACTTTGTTATTTAGAGTTACTTTTGTTTTATACATTTTTTTCGGGATTAATGTATGAAGCAAGTATTTCGCGTAGAAATGTTGATATGTTCAACAATTCTTTCCAATATGAACTACCAGGTACCTCACCTGGAAAAATTAATTCAAATCTATGTAAATATTTTGTCCTTAATAATTCAAATCTATGCTTAATGCACAGGAGACGGGAAATATGACAATATGGAGGACAGTGAAGTCTTTTCCTTGAATTTTATTATTAACAAATCCACAGCAACGATGGGTATAGACCCTAAACACTGGGGCAGATAAATGTCAAAATGTTGTGCAAAGTAAAGCCTTGCTAATAAAATACCTTCACCATTCAGCCTCAAATGAATTCCCGGGCGAAGCCGGGTATCTGAGCTAGTATATATATATATTTTGAACGGACCTCATTTTCGTCATCTCCTGGGTAGGATCGATGGACATTTGAAGAAATTTTTCGAAAATCTCGTCATGAGTACGACCTCAATAGCTGATTTCCCTTGAGGGAAATCTGCTAATAATAAACGTTGATTTTTAGGGATCTTTCGGATTGCAAAATTAAACAAACAAACTTTTGGTATTTTTATCACTACACAATTTATTTAACGATGCACTACACACTTGGTAAATTATTCTTCACTACTATCCACAATATGCACTGATTACTTCACTTCTTACTTCAAAGTAAGAACTCACGATCAGGCGAATCACTGAAGTTCACAAAACACGGCACAGCACTGATCTTCACAAAACACGGCCTAGCACTGATTTTCACAAAAATACAGCACTACACTGATCTTCACAAAGAAACACTACACTACAGAAACTAAAAGCAATGTTCACTATTGCTGCACTGGCTTCAATATTATTCACTAGTAATTAGTTTTATTACTAATTACTAGTGGTTCTTAGTTTTAGAACTAACTGAATGTCCGGCAAGCAGGGACGCATTATAGGCGGGCGCAGGGGAGTGCCATTCGGCAGGTGGCGCAGATCGTGACTTTTTTGCGACTTTGGCGCATAACGGTCCATCCATTACCTAAGTTGAGCTTTGTTTTCCATAGAGAGCATCTCTCTTTTTTTTTTGTGATTTATTTTTTATTTTTTTTAGTGTTATAAACAACATATTTTTTTCAAAAATGGCCGAGAATTGTGCTGACGGCAACATGTTCCAACACCAACCCTAGGAAATCAGGGAAGTCCAGTATCTTTTTACCAGTTCCCGGATAAAACACCAGCAAGTTAGGAAACAGTGGGTAGAGTCCGTAGTGTAGACAAGGTGATTTGAACTTAAAACCTGATAAATCCACTGCGTTATTGTTCAGTAACATTCCAAGCGACAGTGATTAATGAAAGGAATTTACAAAAAGCAGAATTGTTAGGCTATGTTTCCAAATAGAGTTTGAAATTAAAAGAAGAAGCTGTGCCCCATCTGAATCTACCAGTAACACACTGTAAGTAAACAAACATCTACTTCTACCTGTCTGACCCAAATCGTGTGGAAACAACTAGACAATGTAGGAGTGAAAAGCGTGATAATACGTAAAACAACTTAACTTGAAATATGCCGCTGTGTACACATTAATGAGATTTTTCTCCCAAAAAGCAGAAAAGTGAATTTTCAGAGCTAATACAGATTAAAGCCCAATTGTAATGAAAGCATTTCATTTAAAGACAAAGGTTTCTTTCTAATTTGAATCCAAGTTAAAGTCTGTGCTGATGCAGCGTAAATCATTTGAAAAGTAAAAACATTAATTTGAAAAAACAAGTTACTAGATTGCTATCAAGAAAATAAAATAACCAGAGCTAAAAAAAAATGCAAAAAGAAAGAAAAATAAGCCTGTGAAAAGAAGAAATGTAAAAAGATTTGTCAACCGATATTATCCCCAACTCAAATACAGTGCTTAATACATACAAAAAAGTAAAAGTAATGTCCATTTCATTTACATGTTTCTGTTCATCTTACACAGTTATATACTTCTATGGGAACCAGTGCGGTATAAATTCAATTACACTGCCAAATGTATCAGTAGCAACAGTTTTGGACAAGGCGGACTTCATGCCAATGACAAGCTTTAAAAAATAAAAAGGTGAGGACTTAAAAAAATTTAAAAAAAGACTTATTATCTTGTAGAGTGTATCCTATAGAGAACTATAGGAATTATTTTTCCCATGCTCCATCATTAATGTCATTACATGTTTCTTGTCACAGTTATTTATTCTATGGGACATAGCGGTATAAATTTCATATCACTCCAATGGTATCAGTAGCAACAGTTTTGGACAAGCGGACTTCATGCCAATGACAGCTTTTAAAAAGGTGAGACTTAAAATTTAAAAAAAGAATTATTATCTTGTAGTGTATCCTATAGAGAACTATAGGAATTTATTTCCCATGCTCCATCATTAATGTCATTACATGTTTCTTTCACAGTTATTTATTCTATGGGACAGTGCGGTATAAATTCATACACTCCAAATGTATCAGTAGCAACAGTTTTGGACAAGCGGACTTCATGCCAATGACAGCTTTTAAAAGGGTGAGACTTAAACTTTAAAAAAAAGAATTATTATCTTGTAGTGTATCCTATAGAGAACTATAGGAATTTATTTCCCATGCTCCATCATTAATGTCATTACATGTTTCTTTCACAGTTATTTATTCTGTGGGACTTCAATACATAGGCTCCAACATCAGTGCCATTCTCTTCACAAGGATCCAACTGGAACCAAGGCATCCCTGCGACTCGAAATATATGCATCTTTTTAGGACAAGCAGGATTACATGCCAATGATTTCCTTTAAAAATCTTGTACCTGAATGGACTAGTTGATGTTTAAAATAATTTACTAACATATTCTATATAGTAACTGGTATCTTAGTTTATTGCTTGGTTTGTTCAATGTTATTGACTTTAATTTCTTTGTATAATATTAGGCATAACTATTTTCATGTTTTGAACATTTTATCTTATTATAGTAAAATTTTTATTTATTTTTAATGGAATCTAATTTGTACATGGTTTATTTAAAGTAAAATATATTCAGCTAAAGTAATTTGTACCATTTATTGACCTATACCATTTTATAAATTTTGTATTCACCAAATTAATCAGAAAACAGCGTATATCGGTCGTTTTTAAGCTGGTTGGGGGCGTGGTCTGGAATCGAGTGACGTAGCAGGCTCGCTGCATTTTGATTGGCTATTCGTCAAATGGCACTACCTTATCTTATACGTATCTTGGGCGGGCGGAGAGTTTAAAGGAAAAGGGTACAGACTGGCGACGCCTAGAACATTTCTTCGTACTTCTTAAATACGTGATTAACTCTGCGTAATTTTTCAAATACGCAGTTTTCGCAAAAATATGTATTAAACATTTGTTACACTCTCAAAGGGAGAAATATTCATTTTAAACACATTTCCTTGAGAGATGTCGACATTCATTAAAAAGTCCGTCACGCAGGGGCTGCGTAAACTAAGCAGAATTCCCTCGTGAAGTTTAGTAATAGATAAATATACATACTGCTAACACAACAACACCGTGAATAAATACAAACGGAAATAAGAAATGTTTCATCCAATTTCAATAACCTGCCGACAGGAAGTGTTAGGTTAGAAATGTAAACAAACGGGTCGGCCCGCCTCACACCGGAAAGAAAAACAATTACTGAAATATATCAGAATATAACACATTAATTTTATTGAGAACTATTTACTATATCTAGTACTGTAATTAATAATGAGATAGATTAATTGTTATCTCAATCAATAAAAATTTAGTAGTTGGGGGGGGGGTGGGGGGGGGGGGGGGTGGGGGGGGGGGGGGGTGGGGGGGGGGGGGGGTGGGGGGGGGGGGGGGTGGGGGGGGGGGGGGGTGGGGGGGGGGGGGGGTGGGGGGGGGGGGGGGTGGGGGGGGGGGGGGGTGGGGGGGGGGGGGGGTGGGGGGGGGGGGGGGTGGGGGGGGGGGGGGGTGGGGGGGGGGGGGGGTGGGGGGGGGGGGGGGTGGGGGGGGGGGGGGGTGGGGGGGGGGGGGGGTGGGGGGGGGGGGGGGTGGGGGGGGGGGGGGGTGGGGGGGGGGGGGGGTGGGGGGGGGGGGGGGTGGGGGGGGGGGGGGGTGGGGGGGGGGGGGGGTGGGGGGGGGGGGGGGTGGGGGGGGGGGGGGGTGGGGGGGGGGGGGGGTGGGGGGGGGGGGGGGTGGGGGGGGGGGGGGGTGGGGGGGGGGGGGGGTGGGGGGGGGGGGGGGTGGGGGGGGGGGGGGGTGGGGGGGGGGGGGGGTGGGGGGGGGAAAATAAATATCTAACAATGAACATAATAAATGTACTTAAGTCATATCTTAAAATAAAATACAGAGAGTGAGAGATCTATTGTGGTATAGGAATATATTACTGACCTACTTGCATGCGCTCATTGGGAAAGACAGCAAGCGACTGGCTGGGACGCGGGAGATAACGTCGAGGTCCAGTACCCCCACCATTGCAGACTTATAACAATCGGTCTTCTTGTTCAAAGAGCGACTACCAATAAGTTTCTTATTCAATGCGATCTCCAGCCCCTCCAATGCACTTAGTTTCAGAGAAAATAGGATGCGCACTAAGTAAGATTGGAGTGGGAGTAGCATATAAGAGCGGACCGAATCTGGGCGATATGCTATGCAGGGCTAAAGACCTTATCGATATAAAAGACAGGTCTGGTGTGTACAAAATCGTGTAAAATCGAGCTTACATCGGCCAAACAGGAAGAAAGATAAGAACTCGGTGTAGAGAATATGGCTATCGCTCAGATTCCGAATTTCTCTGCCATCAAGAACAAGTGGGCCATAGCGAAGGAGCCCATGAAGTGTGCTTATTACATGAAGCCAAGAAAGGTAAAAAACTAAGTGCATTGGAGGGGCTGGAGATTGCATTGAATAAGAAACTTATTGGTAGTCGCTCTTTGAACAAGAAGACCGATTGTTATAAGTCTGCAATGGTGGGGGTACTGGTCCTCGACGTTATCTCCCGCTTGCCAGCCAGTCGCTTGCTGTCTTTCCCAATGAGCGCATGCAAGTATGTCAGTAATATATTCCTATACCACAATAGATCTCTCACTCTCTGTATTTTATTTTAAGATATGACTTAAGTACATTTATTATGTTCATTGTTAGATATTTATTTTGTATTTTATTTATTGATGTTAACATGTTTTATGACCCTGTTGCAATGTATAGAGTTTTTATTAATGTTATTGTTTTTCATGTGTAGCTCTGAAGATGGAGACATTAGTCTTTGAAAGCGCTTAGCGCTGAAATAAACAAATTGTGAAGAATTGGACGTTTTTTCTCTCTCTCCAAGTAAACATTCTTCACTTCCAACAAACACTGCCGTGGAATATATATATATATATATATATATATATATATATATATATATATATATATATATATATATATATATATATATACAGTTTTGAACGGACCTCATTTTCGTCATCTCCTGGGTAGGATCGATGGACATTTGAAGAAAATCGCGTCATGAGTACAACCTCAATAGCTGATTTCCCTTAAGGGAAATCTGCTAAAAGTAAATTAGTTCATAGTCAAACAAATCCTTGAACTATATCGACTAATAAAGTAGGATCACAAAGTAAGTTAGCGTTATCCAAGTTAATAACTGTAAACTTTCCATCTGCAATTAATAGGTCACTGGAGCTGTGCTTGATTTCTCTGCGGAGACCAGCTACAGCTCATCTCCTTGCTGGTTACAAATGTAGAATGCAAATAACAGCTTATTAGAAGGTGGCACCAGCAATTAGTGAGCTTAAATTACAATTTAGCCAAAATGATCATCATCTTGATGATGTGTTTGCTTTGTGGAATTAACCAATACAGCCCCAACCAACGTCACCCTCCCCCCCATAAAATCAAATTTATTCTTTTTTCTTTAACTTGTAAACCTCTCAGATATCCTTCCTTCAACAAATACCCAGGGAAATGAAATAAAAATAAACCAAGTCCTATCCATTAATGTTCTACTTGTTTCGGTTTTTATATAGGTCTTCCTGTCGCTTTTCTTCACTAGGACGTATAATTATACAAATCATAACTAAAGAATCTAATGAAATAAAATGACTTTTTCAAACATGGTTAGTTTCTCCACTTTCTAGGCAAATCACAAAAATGAACATAACACAGTGCCTCCCAGAAGAAGTGTCTGATATCACATAGAAATTCGGCTGGAATGAGTGATATTCAGAAACTCAGTTGTATCCTATCCAAAACCGTGTGAGGCAGAGCCTGTCTGTATATCATCTCTTTTACGTCATATACTTCAATATAAGAAAAGAAATCATTGTAAATACTTATTAGCATGTCTTTAAAAGTTTAGTCGTCCATTCGTCTGCCCATTTCAGTATTTATATTATTGTGCTCCGATTATTAGTTTTATGTGTTTACATTACACATTCATAAGGCAAAATGTTTGTGACCTGTAAAGAAAGATACATTGCAGTGAAAAGTACAGGGTTACAAATAAAGCCATTTATGGGGGCTGTTAGGTGAGAATAGGAAGCCGGTGATTGGAGTATAGACTAGCAGGGTTTAAATCCGTTCCACCAAGAGCTGCATAAAAGTTTTACTTCTCCCTTTTATTGCAGGCCCCTACTCAGGAAAGTATTGATCCAAGCAAGGATATCGTCTTCCTTACTACCTTTCCTACCGCAATCCTTGTTCTGTCCCATCGCCTCTCCTTATAGCCGAAAGGGATTCCGTTCTGCTTATCCTATCTGTCTGTTCTGCTTATCCTATCTGTCTGTTCTGCTTATCTCCAGTAATCACACATTCTTTTTGCGCAGAGCATGGCTATAAGGGGAGAGTGTAGGGTTCCAGTTTTAGGATGACGCAAGGAAATATTTTGTACTTAAACTTTGCCCCACGTACAAGCCTAATACTCGTAATACCCTCCTTCGTTTTGGCATGTTCAAAGGTCCTGCATAGTCGATCTACAGCTGCGCAACATCTCATTACGTTCTTAATCAACCCGATTTAACAATTCATACTCAATAGCAAAGTGCCCTTAAACTCTGAAAGTGCTATTGGTCCCTTTTCTTTTAAAGTTTCATTGGTTATTGTGTTTGTTCTTGATTTTTTGGCCTTAGCCTCTCATATTATAATATTTATGAATATTACGTTTACATTCTAATACGCAGAGGTTTGGTTGTCTACATCCCAAAAGATTATTCAGTTACCAATGGTAAATTTTTGGACGAGCAGCTTTCCTTTCCTACCCTAGTAATATTGGTGGGAAGGGCAACACTCCATTGAATGCTTGTTATATTTGTTTCTACGAAAGAAAATTAGCTATTTCAAAGCGAATTCGAATTGTGATGGAATTGAGTGAAACTGTTACATTATATGTTCTAATACATGTACCAAATTTCCCACTCGCTGGAACGACACGTCACCTATGGCATGTTGTTTCTTTGTCTATTGTTTTCATAATAAGAAGCCTGGGCAAACTAGACTTGGAATCCAAGCTGGACATGAGTTGTTTAGTGATACAGTTTTATTAAGTGAATGGTGAAAAGAGCAGGGTGATGCAGGAGTCAAGAGGGGCTTAAGAAGTGTTTGAAAAAAAAAATACAAAAAGTTGGGTTAATCTTCAAGTAAAAAAAAATGTAAACAATAATAAGTTAGTTTATATAGGCTAGTTTGAAACTGAGCTTTCGTTGCGATTTCTTTTACGAAATATAGCACTCAGTCCTGAGAAAATCTTTCTCAATTGGTTTGTAGGAATCCCTACAGGGCCATTCCTTCAAGCAGAAGTTATTTAATTGCGACATCAGTTGACTTCCGAATCAGGAGAGGAAAAAATTAAGTGGCACTCTGGGAGGCAGTAATGAACTGTACAAGCTGAGGTAAAATTTTATTATATTTTAAGAGGTTGAAGGAGAGGGAGTGAGGGGAAGAAAGGGGTGAGGAGAGAGGTCTTGAGAATTTTTTAATTACAACGGAAATTCTTGTCCCTGGAGAGCGGGACCACGCTATCTCCCGGAGGGCTTAAGGCGTAATGAATTGGGGGGGGGGGGCACGTCTCCCCTTGCCTTGTTAATTATTTAATGTCTAAGAGCCACCCTTAATTTTATCCGGCCGCGCTGTCTCTGTTTTAAAAGCAGCCCTCTCTCATTACATCCCCTCTGAGCAACTTCACGCTTTTATGAGAGCTACCTCTTTCCGTTTATGGCTATATTAGAGAAAAGTTAATTGCTTAACCACCTTTTGTCTCGGGAAACATACTGACAAATAGACCGGAAAAAATGTTTTTTATAGAATTGGTATGGTTTGGAATGAATGAATTCGCACAATTATGCCATGGTATAATTCACAGAATGCCTACAATATTTTTTTGCGGAGCTTCCACGAACTCTAATAGTTCCCTTAACATTTTGTAATATTTCCGATTGCACTTTTGTTCCTATAAATTCATATTTACCAGGTCCTCTAAAGTTTTAAAGGACTTGAACTAGTACGTTATTTCACTTGTAACCCAAAATGCTGGGTAAATTCGGTTACAAACTATGTTTAATAATCACGAAAACTCAAAACTTGTGTTCACGGAAGAATCAAGTCAAACCTAAAATTACCTCAAGACCGCCAATATCAGCTATTATATGGCGCAACAAGCCGGGTGAGGCTATCCTCGAGTACGAGCTGATAACGGTAACGTACGGCGTGAAGACCAGTGCTTATCAAGCTCTCAGAGTTATCAGGCAACTCCTCCACGACGAAGGCTCCAAATTCCCCTTGGTCACGCTACGAAATTTCGAAGATATGTATGTGGACGACTTGGTCAGGGGAACGGACACAATTGAGGAAGCAATACAACTTCCGACGGAACTGATCGCCTTATCTGCTTAGGAAGCTTTCATCTGGGCAAATTGGCGTCAAAGGTCTCAGTACTTGTCCCGAACATCATGGAGTCCGTCCAGACAGTCAGCACGCTACCTTCAGGCGACAATTATTTTAAGATCCTGTTACTCAGCTGGGATTAAAAAAACTACACCTTCTGGTACCCATCTCACACGACCAGTGTCATCCCTCACCCCATTATTACACCCTGAAGGGAAGGATTCCTAGGATGAAGAAGAATTTCGTTTTTTTTCCTTATCATTCTCTTCGATATCACAAGGTTCATTATTTCTTTCTTTATTTTTCCAACTTGTAAATATTCTTTTTTTCTTAGAGGATTTTTATTCTTTCGTTCAATAACACCTCCACACTCACTCTCACAAAAACACATAACAGACGCCACACAAACACACACCACAAATGGCTCTGTGCTTTAGATTTAAGTTAGTTTTTTATTTTTTAATTAGCCCTAGCTAATTCAAGGTGGGCGGTTTGTTCGCGGAAGAATCAACTCCGCGAAGAGTGAAGCAGGCGCGCGACATCGGTGACGTCATCCACCGCCACTCATCCTTGCCCTGGACTGGGGACCTCGCTGCCAGCGCATCCAGCCACGAGGGGGGCCGACAGGAAAGGGCAAGAAGACGGGACAAGATGGGGGCCTAGTGCGGCAAGTAAAAAGGAGCTCTATTATCATCGAGGTGAAAAACCCCCTAAAAATGCAAGAGTAGGCGTAAAAGGGCCCGTCGGGCGATGAAGCGGGGAAGAACCAAGGAGGGGAAGAAACAAGGAAAATAAATAAAGTGAGTACTCACATTTATATCAAAATTCATCACACATCGAAGCCAACTGGCATAAACCCAATAATGGGCATCACCACAGCAACCAGCTCCACCACCAGTTACAACCAACCCACAGCAGCTCACCAATTGGAACATTATTAGATTTTAAAAGATCAACAATTTCCTTATTATTTGTTCCCATTAATATTGATATCACTTAATTATATCTTATTATATCCATCCATGCTTTATAATTTGCACTATCTTTCACCATACAGTCCACTCTCTCAAACACACAAAATGGGGCGAAGGAGCATCTCCCTATACATCTTTTTATGGGAAGCCTCTTCGATCCCCAAACAACTTGACTCAAGAGGAGTTCTGCTTGTAATAAGAAATATAGTAAATTTGTTGGAATAGTTTATCCTCCATAAATGATAAAATATTAATTATCTGGTATGAAGATAAAATTACTCTAATTTAATTTTACTTGCATAAATAAAATTGCATTGCTTTAAACCTTGTTTTAAGAAATTGGTTACATAAGACGAGAAAATAGACTGATAAGTAACATTTATATTTATTCATCCTATATACCTATATATATATATATATATATATATGCGTTACCTAAGATGGTTTCCCATGTTTGCAATGGCTCTCTCATACCATCACCTTCCATTTTGTAGTCTAATTTTCCCTTCCTAAGAACCTTATATGAAAAAACCTTGATTAAGCTGGGAATGAGATAGCTATCAATAGAATCCATACAGACCAATGTAGTGAATTTGAATAGTCATGAAGTGTACACTATTTGATGGCGCGTTGCAACCTCCCAGTCTGGTTTGGGGCATCATAATATACGACCTGGAACAAATCTTCTGAACCCTATTTTTGAATACACGAGTGGATAATCTACTCCTGCCTCTCTTGCGTTTGAGTTTTGTCAAATAATGACCAAATTTAATTGTTGTTCGCCAGCAATAAGGTACTTACGAAATTGACAATTCGTCGACGACATTGGTTGAATCGTCGCTATGTCCCCCATCACTGGACCCCAATTTCCCGTGTTGTAATGTTTCTGCGTGGCCATTTATTATGTTATACTTTTTTTAAAGTAGGAAATTATATTTTTCATTGATTATTTAACACTCTGAGTGGGAGCTTCTGATCCTAATTATTTACCCAGCTGATGAATTCCATTCAGGCAATCTCCTGCAATACTAGTGAAGAATAGGAAAGTACGCAGAAAGTAATATTTCTCTTAACTTAAAACTGCAAAGGATCTTAAGGTCTCAACTCAGATATCTTTATTATCTTTTTTTAACTAGCAGGTGTTTTGCCTTTCTGAGTATTAACAATGCTAAATATATACACAGGTTGTTAATACTCAGGAAGGTGAAACGTCTCCTAGTTGAAAATGAGTATAAAGATAGCTCAGTTGAGATCTTAAATGCTTTTTTTTCTTCCCTCAAATACTTTAATTAGTCTTAGTAAAGATAAGATACAACTGCAAAGTAAATTTTATTCTTAGTAAATATATTCTAATCACAATATTTAAATATATTTTTTGGATTGACATGATTACCCACTCCTAGCTAGTAGAGATCCCATGAAGTTTATACCCAAGAGGTATGAAATGTGAACTGTAGATTTTCGAGCGATAACCTAAACCATCTTAATTTCATTTTGGGATCAGCTGATGCGGCATCCGGCCATTTACAAGCAAATTTGGGATTTGAGCTCATATATTCTTGGTGCTGAAGTTATACTAGCACATACTTTCATTTAGCGATTCCGTCAAGAATATAAAGTCCTATTGTAACGTTTAGTCTCACCACAATAGGGCTAGAGGGAGTTTTGCAAGCCAATGTTTAAAGAAGCAGGAGGTCATGCACACACACTAAACCGTGGAGAAGGCAGCTTCTATTTATTCTAGCCAGACTAACTTAAACTTACAAATTCGGTGTGCACACAGTGTATTTTTATTTGATACATCAAAGCCAAAATTAAATTTAACTTCGATATTGTACTAACCTTTTGTAGCGATCCATTAACTAGCTAGACGCCACACGCGACTCTAGCGCGTACTGACGATATTATTTAAAAAAAATTTTTAAATCATATAGCCTTGAAGAAACCAGGTATTGATTGAAAAATACTGTATTCAAAAGCCAAATGTATGAAAATTCTTTAAAATATTGGTATGCTGCCTCTAAATCTATTAATTATAGTTATTAAAATTGTTACATCACAATATAAAAACTGGAGATGTAAATGTCGTCAAAAATATATTTATCTACATTTAAGGATTTACCCGCTTTTACGCCACACAGGGTAAAATTCCTTGATAAAAATATAGTGGCACACAAAGAATACTTATCATTGGTAAACGTTTGCATTAAAACAGTGACAATCAAGAGAATGTTATTTTCTGTTTCTTATCAAGAGTTTGTGACAGTTGACATTATTAAACAATGAATTTTATTACTATGACTCTTTGTCATAAATTATAGGGAAGAATTAATGTTATGTTAATTTGAGATTTCTGGCAATTTACCTTCTTTTAGACATTAAGGCAATTTTATTTTGTCAATATTTACATTAAATATAATTTATTGGATTTAGTATTGTAATTAATTAGACTAATATCTAAATAATATTATTTACCAATGTATTTTAGGAAATATTATTATTTTTCCATACATATTTTAATGTTATTTTATATTAACAACTTTAATAACCCAAACTGGACCTAACTCTTGGCTATATGCTTGTAAACATAAGCCAGTTACCAACCTATATATACTATATAAATATATATATTCACGAGATAAAAGATGTACTTTTGTTTGGAAGTATAATATCTTCTAAACAATATATCAAAGCGAGGAACTGATGAAAAACGACTCCGCCTTCTATAAAGAAAGTATAAAAGACGGCTTGAAGAGCTATATCGGTATTTTTTAATTTCCCTTCCCAGCGTATTTTTTATAGCTCTTTCCTTAGATGGGGGAAGAAAGCTCTATAAAAGAAAAAGGAGAAGAGATGAAGAAAAAAAAAAAAAAGATTCCGAGGTAAATCCAATAGCGCCCTCAAGTATGTCTTGATTAAACTTCTTTTGCATCTGACCCAAGGAGGGGATCACTTGAATATTTCGGAATTAAAAAATTCCACCCTTTTGCAACCCTTTCCGGAGGTAGTGGGGGAAGGTTATTTAGCGGCTAATCTCAGTGGGCTACTCCTGCCGTAATGAACTTTCTAGAATATCAAAGAAAATATTCCTACCTCTACTACTTCTCCAGTAAAGACCTCTCTCAAAAAAAGAAAAAAAATTAGGGAGTTAGAAAGATTTTTCGTTTTCGTTTCTTGATCGCATTCTCAGTTGTTAAATGTTTGATAATTCATTTCACAATATTAGGGTAATCTATGAAGAAGGTACAGACAGAATGATTAAATAATACATAAGAATAACTATTTTTCTTCATTACTTTCTTATAGTTATTTCCATGTATCTTATAATTTTATTCTTATACATTATATAATAAAAGGGTTGTATTATCTTAGCACCCGAAGAAAACATTGAATACAACTTTGTTCAGGCATTCTGTTTTATTAGAAAGAGATTCCGTTTTAATAGTCTGTTTTGAAGTGTAAAATATCAAATCGCTCATATCATTAACACTCATTCCCTTAATACATTTACCACCAATTCAATTCAGGGATTTTCATGAAACACAAATGAGGACTAGCGTCCGACAGGCGGAAGTGAAATCTTCCAAATTTATATAAGTGAATAATGCTTTAGGAGCGTATTCGTTATTCTAAACACAATATGGTCTCCACACTTTCTCCGCAAAACAAATAATAACGAAGTTATCGACAAAAATTTGTTATCACGTCGACGTAAACGCCCTCTCCAAATTGAAAATTTGAAATCTCAAATAGCCTATGTTCTACCTTGGAATAGTTGACTCACAAATATAAAAACCTATAGAAATCCTCCAAGCCGTTTTTGAGTGGTTGAGTAACGGGCCGACTGAAAGACTAACAGGCAGGCAAGATTTTCAAGTTTGTTGCTCTGAGGAATTATTGCTTCTGATTCCTTTATGAGCTCCAATATTACCAGTCGGCCAAAACTATGGTAATTGGACGAGGATTTTCCAACACTAAATCATCTTAACCAATCAGCTTAAGAGACACGAGCAAAACCAACCGTTAGTTCTTCCTTCCTTAGGATAGCATTCGCTTTGTGCCCTGATGATTTCCGCCTTGCGCTCATCACATCGCGAATTTATTTTAGGCGCCCTTGTAATATATTATTGGGAATGGCAAGTAATTGAAAACATAAAGATAAAGCTGTTTAATAAACACTGGGGCGGGGAAATGTCTAAATATTGTGATAAATAAAGCCTTGCCAAAAAAATACCATCATCATTCAAAAATGAATTCCCGGGTGAAGCCGTGTAACTTAGTTAGTAACTAACTAAAACTGAAAGATGTCCTTAATTTACCTAGAAAACTTCGTTTTTTTTGCTAGTCAACACTGATTTTAGTCCGATCCCTGGCTTAGACATTTTAATCCCTTATGGAACGGTTCCTCCTTGCCTGCATTTCCTAGGGGTTTTTTTTTATTTGGTGAGTCTTTGTATATACGGAGGCATCCTTTTTCTTTTCAGTGTAAGGATTCTAGATAGGAAAATAGATGTCCAATTTGTACAGACCGCAAACAAAATTAAACTCCCTTTAACAGAATTGTAAGTTTTTCTTGCAGAACATTTTCATTATTTTTTTCCATGGCCTCTTAGAAGTGAAAAGATATGAAAAAGAGAGTAGGTCTTCCAAGCATTCTTATGAGTCGTGGCGGTTGAGGCAACCTAGTACATCAGAGATTCTCACAAGTCACCCAAAACGTGAACTATATATGAGCACTTACTGAGTCTTGAGTAAAACCTGAAGGAGTCTGTTCATTAAGCTACAACTGTTCCCCACCGTTCAAATAGAAGCCAAGCATACTCACCTCGTACGAATAGAAGGATGAAAAGGATACTCCTGCCACCACTCCAAAAACATGAACAATAATTTCAAACAATAAAAATTAGCCTTGGGTTCCTAAATATCCCGAACTACATTAATTTTGATCTATCGAGGTGGGGTTTTGAAACATATCTGGACACAGTATCATCTATAAAAGCACTCTAACTTTTGTTGGACACCAATTGTGTATGTGACATTTAAATTGAAAACTAATGACATGTAATTTTACTAAAGGTCGAAGACCTCATCTTTTTTTTTTTATTGAACTTCTTGCAAGACCATCCGGTTCACAAGGACAAGCATTTGTACCGTCTCACCCTGCATAACCAATATTGTTCTGCAAATACTGTTGTATACATGTTTTCTCTAAACGTCATTGTCCAATTTAAATTTCAATATATGTTTAGTGTATGATTATATGACATCACCTCTACAGCATGTGGGAACTTTACTTAGTTTTTATGTCCTAATAATGTACAATGGAGTGGTTTATAGTTATTTTATGTTTACTATTTAATAGCTGTGTGTGTGTATGTGCGTTAATACTGAAGTCATATTTGAGTGTTAATAGATGTATAGATGGAATATTAAGAATAATATGGTGTATGGGGTGGGTAGTGGCATGCAGTTCTTCAGCTGTGGGCTTTCTTGTAGCGAATTTCATTATAGTCGGAGGGCAAGCCAATAACTAGGAGGATATTGGGGGCGCTGAGTCAGAGCTGCTGGCAACAGATGGCCTCTCTTTTTCATAACTCGCTACACACATACATGAATAGCCTCATACTCCCCTTCATTTGCTCATAATAACGTTATTTTCTGCACCCGCTCCCTTCTTTAATTCACTAAATTGTCATCTTTTGTTATCATGTCATCTATTAAATAACCTTACCCCTCGCAGTATCTCCTAATGGTTTATTTATTAAATCCCATACGCATTAAAAAATAAAATTTACCTCAAAAGCCTGTAAATGATCGAGCTAGTCGTTTACATCCCCCTTTCATATGGCGTTTTTATCTAAAGTTACTCGGTTATTTTATTTGCGAAACTCCTCATTCTCTATGAATATTTTATTGTTTCAATACATTAATAAACGTGTAATGTATAATCTGCAACCTTATTCATTCCTAATTTTCTTATAGATTTTTTCAATAATATCTTATAGATCATTCTTTTAATATCCACAACATACGATAACAAAGGATGAGGTCCGGTGGGGTGCATACACTATATACATATAAATATATGTAGAGTATGTATATATACACATACGTGTGTGTATCTAATATATATATATATATATATATATATATATATATATATATATATGTGTGTGTGTGTGTGTGTGTGTGTGTGAGTGTGTGTGTCATAGGAATATCTGAGTCTCAAGATACAGATTTGGCTGCATCAAGTCGGCTAGATCAAAAATGAACCCTAAAAATACACTACATAAAAGGCAACAAAAAATGGACATTACCAACAAAAGGCGTACACCGAACCTGATATGAGAGGTCAACTCTCTTCTATCAAACCTGGTATCATCCAATTGAAAAAAAAAGAAAAAAACAGTTCATATTTCCCATTAGATTTTTTTCTTGTTTTTTCTCTTCTATTATTACATTTTAAAATTCTTTTTAATTCTTCTAAAATTAAATCTTTTTAACTCCAGCTATCATTTTTGACTGTGTGTGTGTATGTGTGTGTGTATGTGTGTGTGTGTGTGTGTGTGTGTGTGTGTGTGTGTGTGTGTGTGTGTGTGTGTATGTGTGATAGAGATTTGGGAAGAAGTGGGAGCATATGATTGTGAATGTTTAAGATATTACAAAATTTAATCTGTTCATTTTATTTATGTACATACTACTTATTATTTATTTGATTTTTGTTTTAACCATTGAAGGTATATAATTGTTTTCGTAATTTTATTAGTCTTTATAGTTTTTAATTATCTAGTCTCTTTATAAGATATTTTCTTTTCTTTTTTTAATTTAATGTTTCGTTTACGTTTGTTTAGTTTTTTTATTTGTTGATGCGTGTTTTTTTTTGTCTCTTTGGTTGCGTTTTGTTATTTGGTTGCGTTCATAGTTTGTTCTTTTCTAATTGTATTGTTAAATTGTTTCTGTTACTGTTTTCATTTTTTATTTCGTTTATGCTCATTGTTTTTTGATGAGCAATATCGCCTCGCAGCGAATGCTAATAAATAAATATTATTATATTTTTTATGTAATAAATAACTGTTACATTGTACTCGCATTATGTTTATTAATAAAGATTGCGCATAAATAAAGTTTTGTTTTATTTTAGGGCTCCGTCCAATATTTTGCTTTCCAAAAGGGCTCCGTCACAAAACAGTTCGAGAACCACTGGTCTATACTTTATTTAGTTGTGTTTTCTACTGGGCTTTAAAAATGGACTTCTCTTCGTTCTACCGTTGCCTACTCAGCTTGTGAGGCAATTGAGTAGCAACTTGAATTAAGATGGCGAAAAAGGCAAAGAGTGTGTCAAACTGGTCACTTGACCTTCCTTGCAATGGCCCTTCATAGGCAGTAAAGAAAAACATTTTTTTTTTCAATCAAGGAGAGACCATGAAGAAAAGACTCCATTCTAAAATCTGGAGTAATATATTTAAAATGAGCTCTCGGGAGGAGGGTTGGGCCTAATTCTACTAATAAATGATTCATGAAAGGGAAGCTGGCTGCCAGGGGATGTTTAGGCATTAAACCACACGGCCTCCGAATATGCATGAGGGGCTACGAAGCTGTTAAATTGAGCGGAGGGAAAAAATGGCCAGAAACAGTGGGGAGGGGAAATAGAATGAGCGGAAGAAACGCTTTAGTAATTACATGAGACTATCATTCCCTCTCTTCTCTCTATGTACTGGAAACCATTAACACCTCTAACAAGAAATTTTTACATAAACTCAACAACAACAAAAATGTTTTATGTGACGTCATCAATGATGATTATATTTTCTAGGGAGTTCAATATTTACTTGATTCAAAACATGCTCAATATTTAAACGATTCATACATAGCTAACGATAAAATTTGTTATTGGACGTAAGCAGAACTGGAGGAGGGAGGGTTTAGAGGGTGTTAAATAAAAGGATAAAAAATCGAAACATTTCCCTTATTTTGACTAGAATTTAAAAATTATACATAATCAATCTTGTTAATCATTTAATGTTCTATATTGTGTACAATAAACTTACTCTAATTTGAATAATAAGACAGTTATTTGTATTTTAGCACATTTCCCTTAGGGGAAATCAGCTGTTGAGGTTGTTCTCATGAAGGGACTTTTAACAAAGTTCTTTAAATGTCCATCGATCCTACCTAGGAAATGACGAAAATGAGATCCGTTCAAAATTGTATTTATGTATATATGTGCGTGTGTGTGTGTATGTTAACGCTCTAGAGGTAGCAATTTTTGTCTGACCGTTACCAAAATCGATATGTAAACATTTTATTAAATATAAAAATCAAATTCGTTAACGGCTAAAATCGGACAGAGGGAGGGGAGGGGGCTTAGAGTTGAGGAATTCCGAAAACTCTAAATATCTCCGTTATTAAGCGTCGGATCGAAAATTTGCATAGAATAAATCTTATTGCAAATTTAATGTTCTATAAATGTTGTTATGTATTTTTTTTTTCATTATCTTCATTATTAACTGAGATATTTGCAGTTTTCGGCCTTCAGTAAACCCTCACTCCTACTCCTGTAATATTAACTATACGCTGTTATATTATGGAGCACATTATTTGAAGCCTAAATGCCATATAGTGGTGTAGTGATTTGTGTTTAGATATAGAACAGCGCACTGAATGAGAGTGAGCGAGCGGGGGCAAAGGCAAACAGACTGCTGACAATGGGCTACTGGAAATGGGAGCACATTGTATAGCTAGCTGAGAGTGAAGAGTTTTTGTGATACGCTAGTGCTACAGCTCTGTCTGCTTGCCTTGGCCCCAGCGGTATGTGTGTTGTATTTTAATTAGTGTTAAGTCTTAATATATGTTGTAAGTAGTAATATACATATGTGTATACGTATATATATATATATATATATATATATATATATATATACAGACATAAACACACACACACACACACACACACACACACACACACACACACACACACACACACACACAAAAATCTATATATATATATATATATATATATATAGGATATTAGAGAAGTTAGCATATATGTATTTATTTTATAAATATATGTATGTACCAACCAGCTGTGTGTGTGTGTGTGTGCCATTTCCGTTCAGCCAACCTGACATCTGTTGCTCCAATTTTCCAATATAATTTGCTATTTTGGGATAAATGCAAATACGTGACGCACGTGGGAAATCTGCTTAGTTAACGCAGCCCCGGTGAGACGGACTTTTTTTTGGTTTTATCCCCAATCCTACTGATGGGATTTTCACTTAACAACAATTAAATCAATAACTATCTCATGTTCGTCTTTAATGTGAAGTTACGATAATATAGGCGTCTTATCAGTGTATGTATGTATGTATGTATATATATATATATATATATATATATATATATATATATATATATAGCATTTATGTAAGTATGCCTTATTCGTTTAATGAATGCTATATTTGATTCCCCCCCCCCCCAATTTCCCACAAACAAAAGAACCACAGAAGAAAATATTTACAAGAATAAATTAACAAAGAGTAATACAGAATTGAAAACAGATAGTCCACTCTTTGTATTGTAGTCATAAACTACTCGTCTGTTCATTCTCTAGCATTTTTATTTGTTATTTTTCAGATCAAAAAATAATATTTCTCTTTCACAACAAATTTAAAAGTTTTTAAAAGACTTTTAAATTTGGTCAGCTGGACCTTTTAAAGCCTGCTGATTGTTCTAACGTTGAATCAAAATTTTAAATTCCCCGTGGATGTTTAATAAATATAAATAGATTAATGGTAAATGTTATTTATTGACCTCCACTTCGTAGTACTACGGCTGAAGGGGACGGGTTATCTACAGGCTGCTAGGTTGGGATTAAGAATTCATTTAACAAGTTCAAAACTAAATAAATTCCTAGAAATAAAGAAGGAAATCACTACGTTCGTATGTTTTGGAATGCGTTTTAAACAAGCACATAATCAATGAAGTGAGTGGTAAATATTTATTTTAAATTTTAAAATAAGCATTAAATGAGCTATATTTCAACAATATTCATTTTTATTATCGTCCACGTTATGCTACTGAGCCTAACTGGAAATATTAATAAATTAAATAAGTATTAATCATTATTTCCCAAGAACAAATATCTATTTTTTTGTTGTCTGTACGCCGGTCAAAATAATACATACTATACCCGCATATGAGTAGTGTCATGCACGGATTAAACCAGTGTTTGTCGGGATTATAAACAAGACGGCACAAAATCATTAATTTTTATGGATTTATACACTATACCAGGCTTCGCCTGGGAAATCATAACACACTGAATAATGGTATTTTTATTCGGGCGAAGGTTATATTGTTTATAAAAATCTGCATTCTTCCTTCATTTATACAAACTTCAGTTGTAAGAATCCAGGAAAAATATTGGATTTCATTAGTTCATTTAAGATTATCTATATGCATTCTTTATATGGTTTGGTATTTAACACAATAAACAAATAAATTTGGTAAATGAAAGCTGCACTAACCTTGCCTGAAATCTTGAGGTGTGTGTCGACACACATTATAGTGTAAATTGAAGAATAATTAAGTAAATTTTGCAGGCAACACAGCAAGTATTGATTAACCTCTTCCCTCCTCCTAATTAGTAAATTAAGCTCAATTACCGTCAAGCTCAATTTCCATAGAGATCAATGAGAATGGTTAATCACCTTCTTAAGCATATCCAAATTACTAAGGGGTTTACGAATGTCTTAGCTTACTATAATAAAATTAATTACCTACTCAATCTTAAAAGGTATTGAATTTCAAATGTTTCTACTAAAACAAAATGTCCGCCAAGCAGGGGCTGTGTAGACTAAGCAGGTTTCACACGAGCTGGTATATGACGCTATTCTCTATTGGTATCTGTTCTCTATTTCTCATTTAGCATGTAGTCTATATACATAGGAATCGAAACACCAGCTGGGCATGAGGTGTTTAGAGACTTATTAACTCTAAAGTCAAATTGCAACACTAGAAGTGGGGGAATTTACTAGAGACTGAATAGTAAAAAGTCCGTCACGCAGGGGCTGCGTAAACTAAGCAGATTTCCCACGTGAAGTTTTACAATAGAGAAGTCTGCCTAATAACAACTGTAATAGAAAGAAACCTGTAAACCTAAAACATTATTTAGGGCGTAATAACCCAGTAGTTTCTAGCCCCGAAGCACAGTTAACCTAACCTCTAAACCTATTCACGAGGGACGGATAGTTATGGAAAAGGCCGCCAGAGCTCTCGGCGGAAAGTCCGAACATAGCCTACTGGTACCACACGCAGAATACAAATGCAAATATCTCGGTTAATATTCAAGATACAGAATACATGTATAGAACAATATTTATAGTAAATTTAATTTGCAATAAGATTGATTCTGTACAATTTTTCGATCCGACGAATAGTAACGGAGATATTTCGAATTTTCGGAAATCCTCCCCTCTAAACCCCCCCTCCCCGTGGTCCGATTTCAGCCGTTAACGAACTTGATCTTTCTTTTGACATAAAACGACTAAATATCGAGTTTGGTAACGATCAAACAAAAATTGCGACCGCTAGAGCGGTAACAGACAAATATATAGATAGATAGATAGATAGATAGATAGATAGATAGATATATATATATATAGATATATATATACAGTTTTGAACGGACCTCATTTTCGTCATCTACTAGGTAGGATCGATGGACATTTGAAGAAAAATTTCGAAAATTCCGTCATGAGTACAACCTCAATAGCTGATTTCCCTTAAGGGAAATCTGCTAAAAATGAAAATATCTAAGTTAATGTAAGAGAAACAAAAAAAAATCGTAAGAACAACATTTATAGGAAATGAAATTTAAAATAAGATTGATATTTACAATTTTAGTTAGCGGTGTAGAAGACAGGATAAGAAACTTGTGTCTGGCGCTAGTACCTATATGTATCTCTATATGAGAACACAAGAAAGTACAAAAAAAATAATAGAACAACAAATGTAGACCATTAATAGTTTAACATTTTACGGTCCGACTCATAATAACAGAAACTTTTTAGCAGATTTCTCTTAAGCGAAATCAGCTATTGAGGTCGTACTCATGACGCGACTTTCAAAAATTTTCTTCAAAAGTCCATCGATCCTACCTAGATGACGAAAATGAGGTCCGTTCAAAATTATATATATATATATATATATATATATATATATATATATATATATATATATATATATATATATATATGGACTCATTTTAAACTATCGATACTCTGCAAATGATGTCCTACAGGTTTCCTCGTAGCTCAAATATTAAGCGACGTTTTTTGTACTTTCTTGTTTTCAGCTTCAGCTTAGAAATATATGGTGAGATGAGATCAATAGTGCATTATACCCGCACGTGGGAATTCTGCTTAGTTTACACAGCCCCTGCGTAACGGACTTTTTATACATGAGGAACTTTTATTAAGTAGGTACATATTTGCCACCAAAGAATGGTAAACAACATGTATATTTAAAACAGGTTAGCCATGTACTCCTGCTTGGGTGGCCTCCTTATCACTCTACCTTGTGCAAAGTACAATTCCCCTGGCCAGCCAGTCGGGCTCAGTTCCATCAGCGAAGGTGCACACTCTGCCTTTCTACATAGAGCAAGGTATCTGGTCCATAAAACACCAGCTGTTTACATTGCTTATGATGCTAGTCTACTCACTCTATCACATATATTCAATTTTATATATAACAATTGGAGCGTTGACCGTTTTGAGTTTTTACACTATTGCTTTCCTGGAGAGAATCTTAAATCGTTTTTTTTTGTTGGCTTCTGCATACATTCTGGCCTTTATGTATCCTTCTATACCATTGCCTTCTGGAGCTATCCCTCTTCAGTTCTCGAATACCCTACAACTAGGAAAAGGTGAGCTCCCTCATGCCATAAGTGCTCTCATTTCTCCAGTTGAAGTTTCCTTATTGTTGGTATTTCTGATACTATTTTGAGACTTATTTTCCACTCTTATAAATTCCTCCGCACCCCGAGCCTATGCTTCAATATTCCTACCATTGGTCAACACCTCGTTTGCCTGCTATCTTTGGTGTTTGATTATTTTATTTGGTACTACCAGGATTTGACACTATTATTCTGTTTGCCATGTCGATGGCGAAATAAGCAGTTTACGTGATAATGGATCTCAATGTCATATACTATATCTTACCTCAGAGTCATTTGGTGACCCTGATTTCGGCCCCTTCTAGAGTCATCCGAGTCTTGTTTTGTTTCTCACAGTGTAAAATGTACTAGCCGGCTTTGATTGAAAGCGGTGACACATCACCGCCTTTTTTCAAAGCATTTATCAAGAGAAGAGCTGATATTTGATCGTCTGTATCAGGATATGCTCTGATGCTATTCCAGAATCCCTTAATTTCTCTCTACAAATCCCCCAAAAAAGGTTGATTGACACAATTTTATAAATTGTTGAAGAATATCTTGTATAACTTCCTGCTCTTTTTCTTTTTTTACAAAGTTGACTAACATCTATTTTTTTGGAGTAGACATTGTATGCAATATCTGATTTTCTCTAGAGAGTTCCTCTTCGTTCGGTTTAGAATGTCGAGCTCATAAACATTATCAAACCAATATTTGATTACTTTTCATCGCCTATTTCTGAGCGCCGTAGAGTCCTCTCCAGTCACATTTCTTATCCTCGTCATCCTTTCTTTCATGCCAAACAAATAAATTCTGTAGTATTTAGTACAACTGTCATTTCGTAATCTTTGGCTTCTTATTAAATGTATGTACGAATACTTCCAAACTTAAATGATGATAAAATAATCTTTACATTTTGGAAAGTCTATTGGTTACATTTTTTGAGTCGAATCTTTGTTTTTTGGAGCCATTTAACACTGAGAATATTTTATAATATCATTCTAGAATGATTTTTTATCTTTTTAGTGGCGCAAATTCGATATCTTAAAAGTCATAAAGATTAATCGTTAAATATTTTTGTGATACATATCAGAGATAGTCTATGTTTAAAGCTTTGGAGTTAGGAAGAGACACACATTACCAGCAACTGCTACAATACATGCTCAACATTATCTATTTTAGATTTCACAAGTTTAGCTCACCAGTTTGGGTGTAGCGCTAATTGTTATATGTAGAAGTTAAGAGAATGCATTAATGATTGAGCGATGTGAGTTGTATGTAAAGGGTCCTTGGCGAATAACTATAAGCCACAAGCTAAGTGGCGGCTGAGCAGGGACCGTTGATTAGGGGTGGCTGGGACAGGTGATAGTGGCTGAGGGAGCTACATATTTGATTGCGGCTTTACCCCGCCCTTGTATTATGTACAATATTTGCTCCTGAATTATGGATACAATCCTGGCTGGCTCTAATCCTGCCAAACTTACACTACATTACCCCTCTAGAGCCACCCTCCTCTCATGCATTATGTATGTCTCAGCCCTAGTGGATTTCATGTCTGATCCCACTCCCTATCCGCTTGGGTCCTCTTTTACTCCCTTTGAATCGTTCATAAAGGGGACCTTTAGGCCCAATTGGATTACATTAATGTTTGACTTGATGGTTTCTTCTTTTTCTTCCCATGGCTTTGTTTTGGCTGGAAAATCTTTGGTTCCTTTGCCCCTTTAAAATTGATGTGCTTTCTCTGCTGCTTTGGGACTCATAAATAATTCCTCCACTTATAGACCCATATTTGAATAGACATTTGAAATGAAAATAATATATGAAAATGAACTGATAGCAATATTTAATATTTCATAATGTGTAATAACTCTCCTAATTCGAACATTATAATGTGAAAGGTACCTTTATTTAAAAGCACAAATCCGAAATAAATAACAATAGACCCAGCACGTTTATTTGTGTGTTGACACTTCAATATAGACACTTCCAATGGCAGAACCCTCACTAAATGTTTCCTTGTACACTGAGTGTTAATTAGAGGTAGTCCCGACTGCAGAAAATTAACAACTTTCCAATGTGCAGGATGAACCGCTAGTGACATTATCTCAAATTTGATTCTAGATTTGTTCCTAAATATGAAGGCTATGTAAACATAACTTGAAATGCATCTAGGCTATTTTATAGTCGGTGATACAATTGCTTAGTGGAAATCCCAAAAGAAGGATTGGGGGTTACGGGGGGTTAGCCGTTGACTAAATAGACAAAAAAAACTTAATTATCCAGTTAAGTTTTCCTCATCTCCCAGTTAGTATCCATGGATACATATTCGTAGCCACCAGAGCTAAAAGAACAAAGCTTACCCCCAGTATTTAGTTCAATATATTAGGTAAATTAGAGGAAAAATACCAAATTCAATAATACCTGAATTTATATGTAAAGTATATTTATCAACTCTTAACCTCCAAGGTACTGCTTAAATTGTGTTTAATAGCGTTAAGTTAAGTAACACTTGAAAGTGTATCACCACTAGCCTATACACCAAGAAAATAACTCTACAAATACCGCATTAAATTAGTAAGGTATGAAAATATATTCTATGCTACATCCCTGTAAAGGTGTGTTGTTACCGGAACTGCATAGAACATGTACGAACTGACAAACACACAGTGGCTAGAATAAATGCCCTTATTGACAATAGTCTACCAGGTTATTTATAAAATCTTGGAGAAAACATATGAAGGATGTTTAATGGTGGAATTTTCAGAAAGGCTACATGGGATATAGCAGTAAATGTGACGGACTAATTGTGAAAGTAGCCTTTCGGGAATGCCTAGTTACAAATAGTCTTTATATTGGCAAAAACAGGAAAGAAATTCAAAATATCCAACATAAACTATACACAATAGTCCGATCGCCTCTTTAACTCGTATCTTAGCATGGCTTAGGCCTGTAAAGCTGTTTTCAGAAACAGGAAGTCATTAGTGCTATTGAAGACAAAGTGATGGCTACCAGATCCATAAGAACATTTGTCCCAGACATAACTGAACAGTGACTCATTACCAGTGGAACACTGTGCGATCTCCTAGTCTCCCAGGGAGTTTGCCTGATTAACAGCCCATATAGAACCACTGTTGTATATCATAATTAACTCCCTTCATATTCGAGCAAAAGAAAATTGCAAAGGACGAAAATAGCTTGTAATTTCTTTACATGATTTTTCGCATAACATTTTTCAGTCTGGCGCATAATAAAATATTTAAGAAATGCCAAGTTTACCCAGTTAACAAACCCCAATTGTCCAATAGTCCATAATTGGTCATTAACGAACTTGATCAAATGGACCATTTGAACATCGAGTTTTTAACAAAAACTGTTGCCGGTTGAGCAAGCTGTGTGCATGCATTGATGGTGAAATTTATTAATAGTTTGAGAGCAATGTGTTTGATTATTATTCATCTCTTTACTGTGCCCTGCCTCGACTAGTTAATGGAGAACAATGTGCATAGAGCAGGCTATAGTGCCTGTAGATAAAGCGGCACAATTGAAGGTTCCCGGAAATTTATTACTGCTAACAAATTGGGGGCGGTGAATAGTGGTTAATTGATGAGGGGATGAGCCATTACAATAATGACTAGTGTAACGGATACACTAATGGATGAGGTATTATTTTATTGGGGTCGTTGGTTAATACTACATGCTGGCAGTGTTTGCCATCCTTTCTGCCCTCCCGACACTGCAAATATTGACCACTGCTTCCACCCAAACACACCGCTCTCACCCCCAACTCTCCACTCCATCCGACAACACTAAATCCGGTTAATTTGCGGCATCACGCCGGCTATCCCTTCCTCCTGTCACTAGGATTTTATCACTCTACCTACTGATACACTCTAACAGCAAGTCTATTTTAATATAATTCTCTTTACTGTTGGCAAGTCCCAAACCCCTAGGCCAGGTTGACTTTTTCTAATTAGATTGACATCGGTTCGCCATATTGCAGACGTCACGCCAACCACATATTAAGCTGATTAGTCGGATTGGATTATTTATTTTTTACATATAGACTCAGCCATGCATTTGCGATTGCTCTCCTGGCAACCTAGAATGCCCCATCATTTTGAAATTTGTCGAAAATCAAACGGGTCATTTTAATTCAAATAAATAAATAAACAAATTATTTTACCTATGCCACCAAAATTGTTGAGCACTGTTGTTTGTTGGCTACTCTTTTCCAATTTCGAATTTCAGAAAGTTGCCTATTTATGTGCCTATCTCATTTCTACAAACTACTTGTATACCGTGTCTCACAGGCGGTTTTGCGAGTACCACTCTTCCAGTTGCACAGATGTCATCAAGCTAGCCTCACAAAAGCATTGGGTCTTTTGGGTTGCACTTTAATGGGTACGGTTATTTTTTTAACGCATTTTCCCCCTTTGCAGTGCTTTCCTGTTATGGCAACTAAAAATATATTCAAGACAAACTTCTGGTTTCATTAAATGCTCTTAAGAACTACCCTGTAGCTGCATAAAATGTGACCGTTCAAATTTATATGTAAATTAAAACACTATATACATATATACACAGACTGGGTGCCCCAAGTTCCCGTGCCATCCTCTTTAAAATCGTTGATTGTATTAATAAAAGACCGAGACTTGGTGTGCCATAATTGTGACCCCTAAAGAATCGTTTTCTACCTACTTAAAACAATACAAAGAAAAACTTTACTATAATAGGATGAAATGTTCATGACATGAAAATAGTATTGACTAATATTATCAAACAAAATAAAATTAATAACATTAAAACTAATCGCGTAATAAAAACAAAATCCAGTTACTAGAATGTAAGTTTTTGAATTATTTTAAACATCAACTTGTCTATTCAGGTTCAAATTAAGGAAAAGAAACTTTACTAATATTCTGTTTCTTCATCAAAATATCAATTATACTATTTCTATTTTGTTATTATTATTATGCATAGTTAAATAGTTGTTAACTTCATTTACTTCTTTATAACACTTTTATTTTATTTTTTATTATATAAAAGTTGTAATTTGCTGCTTTCTGTTGTAGAAATTATTAATTTGTAAATTGACTGAAAGATTTCTCATTATCGTTTGTATTTATTCATTTAATATTCACGGTTGTTTCAACAGTATGGAGATTTATCTATTGTAGACCTTCGAGTGGGAAATCTGCTTACTTTAAGCAACCCCTGAGTGACGGATTTTTAGCAGATTTACCTTCAAAAATCAGCTATTGAGGTTGTACTCATGCCGCAATTTTCCAAAACCTTCCTCCAATAATTATATAAATATATATATATATATATATATATTGTTGCGTGAAATATTGGCAGAGAGAGCCGCGTGTTTGATCTAATTAGGGCCAATCTAAGTAGGGCCGCCGGCAGAATCTAATTAGGGTCTTCGAGGAAGTTCTGGACCTTTTCTTGGCTAGCCCCTTCTACAGGTATTTATAAGAGACCCTGCCAGTACTTAAGTTCAGTTGACGCTCGACGGTCTTCGAGGATGTTCAGCGCTACAGTGCGACTTAGTGCAGTGCGGTAAAGTGTTGTGCCGTGAAGAAAAGTGTTGTGCCGTGTCTGTAAGCAACAGTTTAGTGCCGTGTTTAAGACAGTGCAGTGCCTCGAAGTAAAGGACAGTGACCGTGAGTGAATTATTGGACTGTGTAACCTGAAGAACAGTGACACTATCAGTGTAATTCTGTGAGTAGTAATAATTAACCAAGAGTATTGTGCATTGTGAAATAAATCGTGCAGTGTTAAACTGTGAAACTTGTGTGTGTTTATATATATATATATATATATATATATATGTGTGTGTGTGTTTATATATATATATATATATATATATATATATATATATATATATATGTGTGTGTGTGTGTTTATATATATATATATATATATATATATATATATATATATATATATATATATATATATATAACTGTTAGCGCTCTATCGGTCGCAATTTTTCTTTGATGGTTATAAAACTGGATATTTAAACATTTTATGTAAAACTAAAGATCAAGTTCCTAAATAGCTAAAATCCGACGAGTGGGAGGGTGGGGGTTAAAGGGGGAAAATGTCGAAAATTCTTAATATCTCCGTTAATATGCGTCCAATCGAAGAATTGTATAGAATCAATCTCAATGCAAATGTAATGTCCTATAAAAGTTATGTACATTTTTTCACTATCTTGATTATTAACCGATATATTTTTATTTGGTTAGTTGCAAAAAAGTTACGATCTTCACATCTACAGCATGGCATCCCCCTACACCATCAAAATAATGTCTCCACAGCTGTGATAAATTTATACTATAAGAACGCATTCCATAAATCCCCCCCCCCCCACCTCATCAAACCTCATTGTGAGCAGGCATTCTGTTGAGCAGGCATTTAGGCCATATTTCCAAACTTTTTTTTAGTTTCCGTTCTCTGTCCTACCATTATCACCTTTTCTAGATCAAGATTTTTATTCAAAATATTTATTTATTTTTACAATTCATTACACTTAGATCGGCTGAATATTATTTTCTTTATTCAACTTACTATTTTCATTGTTCTTTAAATTTTTTAATTTATCTTTAATTATTTCACATTAAATGTTCGAGGAATTTTATTTATCTTCAATTATTCATTGATGAACTATTGTTTGTCAATTATACAATGCAAACATAAAACAGAACATTACGGAATAAATAAGAAGTAACCATAAAGGAGCCAGGATAACTTATTTTTAAAGGAGCCAGCTTTAATTATTTCTTTTCTTTAAAGTATTATTTAACTAAAGGTTATACAAAACACACTTAGAAGGCAAAACGACTTCATGGCAGTAATTTAAAAAAAGGAAGTACAGATAAAGAAAAAATACAAAATTATCCACGGTGTTAAAATAAAAACCACGTTTGGTATGCTAAAATGCCCATGAGGGCTTTTAGTGATAAATTGGCGTAATTTAATTCTAACATACATAACGTCTGTGCTCTTTGAATGAAAATACTCACAAAAAATAACTTTCCCATTCCATCTCTACTGAAATAATGCAGATAAAAAATGTAAAAAAAAAAAAAGAAAGGAAAAGCAAAATTTGTTTTGCGAGAGAAGGGGTGATGGGAAGTGTGATTTAGGTGGCTGTGGATGTGGGGATTGGAGGTAAAAGCCGTTTAAACGGAGGGGAGGGGTTTAAAGGGGAGGGGGTAGCGTAGTACTAATCTAAAAAAGGCATCCATCATATGTTGTCAGCGGAAACAGTACTATGCTCTCCCTCTTCGCTCGTTCCCACTCACTCTCTCGCCCTCTCTCGCTCTCTCTCTCTCTCTCTCTCTTCATACACACACACAAACTTTCTTTTATTCATTCTCTACAAACACGAATAAAAACTTTTCAATTAATGCAAACAAAAAATAATATCTTTTTTTCGAATTCATTAACATGATAAATATTCCCATTAAAAAATTTAGCTTTTATCTCAATATTAATCCTGTTATTTGTAAAGAGTGGCGTACAAAAGTTTTAAGGAACTGTAACATTGGTACAGATCTTATACAGACAAAGTTTGCCCAAACATGTGCATTCCAAAAATAAAAAAAAGTCCGTCACGCAGGGGCTGCGTAAACTAAGCAGATTTCCCACGTGAAGTTTTACAACAGATAAATCTACATACCGGTAACACAACACCATCTTGAATATGGGGGGGGGCATCAACAAAACGTATTTGCATATATCTCACAAAGTAAAAGGTTAGAAGGCAAGAACGGAGAGAGGTTAGGTTACAAGAGTGCCGAACAGTTACGGAAATGACCGAACTAATCCGACTAATATCCTATAACACTGACTTATAGCCGCACACACACTTATTAAAAATGCAAATATCTCGGTTAATATTCAAGATAGAGAATAAATGTATATAACAATATTTATATTAAATTTAATAATCAATAAGATTGGTTCTATTTTTCGATCCGACGTACAGTAACGGAGATATTTCCAATTTTCAAAAATCCCCACCTCGAACCGCCCCTCCCACTGGTCCGATTTCAGCCGTTAACGAACTTGATCTTCCTTTTTACATAAAACGATTAAATACCGAGTTTGGTGACGATAGAGCGACCGCTAGAGTTTTAACAGACAAATATATATATATATATATATATATATATATATATATATATATATAAAATTGTAACCTCTGTCTGTACATTGATTTTTATCGCGAAATTTCACGATAACTTTTCGTTTCACATGTCATAGACACCATAACTACATTTTGTTTCTTTCGTGTTTGTTTGTTTATTTGTTACCTTTTGACGCATAAACGGCTGAACCGAATTTTATGAAACTTGGTATTACTACTAGCCCAACTTAGACTTTAGGCTATATTAATATTCTCTAAGACGAACAGGAGTGGGGGTTATAGGAGATGCCTGAAATTAAAAATAGCGATACTTCGTTTCCTATTGCTTTTTCAGCAAATATGCACATAACAAAAGTTGTTTATTTTGTAATTTAGAGTAACTTTTGGTATATGTACTTTTGTCGTATACGGAAGTATAAATGAGTTATACGCTAAAAACTATAGCGGGAGTCCACAATTTTATTTGGCACAAAAGACTCAACCGAACTAAACCAAACTCGCTATGTGAATTAATACTAACGATTTCCTTATAATAAGCCATACCAACAATTCTAGGGACGGGCAGGAGTGGGGGTTGTAAGGGAGGCCTTAAATTAAAAATAGCGGTATTTCGTTTTCTATTGCTTTTTCTGCAAATATGCACATGACGAAAGTTGTTTATTTTGTTAGTTAAAGTAAGATTTGTTATATTCACTTTTGTCGTATAACAAAGTTTAAACGAGATTTACACTAAATACTAAAGCGGGAAAATGAAAAATTATGATATTTCGTTTCCTATTAGATTCTCGGCAAACATAAAAGTTGTTTGTTTTATTATTTAGTGTAACTTTTGTTGCATTCACTATGTTCGTAAAATGAAGTAAACACGGGATATACGCTAAAACTATAGCGGGAGTCATTAATTTTATTAGTGCTTATTTAAGTGTTTTTAATGAATGAATATTATGACAAAAGATTTTATGTTTTAGTCACATATGATAACTCTATATATGATTCGGATTAGTGAGGTTATATATCTCCTTCGTCCCCTTCTCATTTATTTATTTCTCCTAGAAAATAACATTGCTATTTATTTCCAATAGAAATGTAAACTATAAGAGCATTTCCGTTATTTAATTTGTATAATGTATTTATGCTGGATTGGCACAAAGAGTGATAGCGGAAGTTATGGGATCATACTCTTTGGTTCTGCTATTATATTATCTTATTTCCAATATCTTGATGTTATTGAAACAAATATGTATCATCATAACAATTAGACGTTAATGGTAATGTTATTATGAAAAAAGACAATATCCATTTAAATTAGATATGATTTAAAGTACTACTTATTTTTTAGGTAGATAAATTATTAAAATAATACTTCCAATCAATATTTTAAGGAAAACTATGGAGATGCTGGAGCGGAAGGAGGCCAGACCCTAAACAGTTAATTGAGTTAACTTATTTCCTGTGAAATGATTTCCACTGCGCTCTACTATTACGAATATAATCTAATTACAAAACTATGCTTAAACTGTATGAGCTCGGATTGGTTTTTGACAGGAAATAAGTTTCATTATAGAGGATATTTAATTTTAATAAATGCTATCCACGATTATGGTTTGAAGTATTCAAAAAGGTGAGTTAAAAAGTGGAGAGAGAGAGATCAGGAACACATTTTTATTTATTCTTCAAAATTAAAATTTCTCATTAATACATCGCCCGTCTGACCCTCACAGGAAACAATGATTAGGGCCTTATTTTCATTTATTCTTATTTTCTGTAAGCCGCCTGCCTGACCCTCAAGGGAAAACAATGCGACCAGACGGGAAGTGTAGTAAACATTGAAGCCTTGCTTAAAAAAAAAAATACTATCATCATTCAGCCACAAATGATATCCCGAGCGAAGCCGGGTACCTTAGCTAGTATATATATATATATATATATATATATATATATATATATATATATATAATTTTGAACGGAACCCTCATTTTCGTCATCTCCTAGGTAGGATCGATGGACATTTGAAGAAATTTTTCGAAAATCGCGTCATGAGTACGACCTCAATAGCTGATTTTCCTTGAGAGAAATCTGCTAATAAAACAGCATTGACTTATTTAAGCATAATTATGGATGGATAATGTTCGAGCTAACTGACCAGAACCGCAGAAGTTCTTCTTATGGCTTTGTTAGGGCTCCTCAATCGCGTACTCCATAGTTTCTTAAAACCTCGCACGTGTCACGCCGGAAGTGCGCCTACTTGGGGCTCCCTCTCCTCCCCAGCGTACCATGACATGTTATTTTGGCCATTCCATCAAAGTCACCCAACCGATAAAGAGCAATCTTCTTTTCTTTACTGCTGAGAAAACAACCGGTTTGCCGTGTAAAGTCAGTAGTTCGGGGTTGAATCTGGCCTTCTACCTTGTTTGTTTCTTTATTATTATTTACGTCAACTTTATGCTACTACGGTCAATCGGGACGGGTGTCTACAGGTTACCAACGCTTTCTAGCCAGGGTGGAGTTTATTTAATGAGTCTGTCACTAAATAAATTTCTAATGTCCAGGGAGGGAATTGAACTCGACACTCTAGGTCTACGTGAGATTAAGGCCAACGCTTTAGCTCACACGGCCAACCTGAGCCCCAGGCCTACTATCTTTACTACTCCTTCTGGGGAAACAAGTAAACTTTTAGGGGCTCTCACCTCACCTACGTGAAGACTATCTTTTCATCCTTGGAAAGAGTCCACGTTTCACTGTCTTACATAACAGTTGGCCTGAAGGTTGTATACCAAATTTGTATCTTCAAAGACTTAAAGTAAACAGCTCTTCTCAGGGATATTATTTTAACTTCATTCGCAAACCAGCCTAAAATATGAAGGTGTTTATTTTTAACGTGAAATAATAAAGATACGGAACAGATTGTACGAGTTCTTGCTGATTATGACATAGTTAAATTGCTTCGAGGAATATTTGAGGTATAATTAATTTTAAACTCAATGTTAGAAGCGAATAATATATACGAACCCCTGGTTCCTATTTATGTAGGAACACAGCAACGTGGAGGCATCATGAAATATAAAGTATGAAGAAAACAAATTACATGATGGAGCTCGAATAACGGTCAAACTGCTTGTCCATAAGTCCATAAGTTTGTCGTCAGAAGAAAATTGAATTTAGTACTCTTGCCTATATATGGCGGGGCAGGGTGTCAGTCTATGTCAGTGAGCCATTCATCACTCTACATCAACCACCGACAATTAGCAATCATCATGTCCACTCAACAGGCATACCTTCATATGGCGGGGCAGGGTGTTGTCGATGGTGAGCACTATACCCGCATTGGTACTGTGTCAGTGAGCCATTCATCACTGCATCAACCACTGACAATTAGCAATCATCATGTCCACACAACAGGCATACCTTTATATGGCGGGGCAGGGTGTTGTCGATGGTGAGCACTATACCCGCATTGGTATTGTGTCAGTGAGCCATTCATCACTCTACATCAACCACCGACAATTAGCAATCATCATGTCCACTCAACAGGCATACCTTTATATGGCGGGGCAGGGTGTTGTCGATGGTGAGCACTATACCAGCATTGGTACTGTGTCAGTGAGCCATTCATCACTCTGCATCAACCACTGACAATTAGCAATCATCATGTCCACACAACAGGCATACCTTCATATGGCGGGGCAGGGTGTTGTCGATGGTGAGCACTATACCCGCATTGGTATTGTGTCAGTGAGCCATTCATCACTCTGCATCAACCACCGACAATTAGCAATCATCATGTCCACACAACAGGCATACCTTTATATGGCGGGGCAGGGTGTTGTCGATGGTGAGCACTATACCCGCATTGGTATTGTGTCAGTGAGCCATTCATCACTCTACGACACCCACCGCCAATTAGCACACCTCATGTCCATACAACAGGCATACCTTCATATGGCGGGGCAGGGTGTTGTCGATGGTGAGCACTATACCCGCATTGGTATTGTGTCAGTGAGCCATTCATCACTCTGCATCAACCACCGACAATTAGCAATCATCATGTCCACACAACAGGCATACCTTCATATGGCGGGGCAGGGTGTTGTCGATGGTGAGCACTATACCTGCATTGGTATTGTGTCAGTGAGCCATTCATCACTCTACGTCAACCACCGACAATTAGCAATCATCATGTCCAATCAACAGGCATACCTTTATTGTTCTCAAATTTAAATTTGTAGCGTTCATAAGAATTGTTCTCCACCTTCCTTTGACTCTTCAAATTCTTCTATATATGTACTTGGATCATCTCTTGTACTTACTTTTTCATTTTAATGATGAGACCCTAGGAATTGTAATGGAATTTAGTTAGACGGAGAAGATTTGTTGCTATTTGTGGCCCATACTGTCGTGCGTATACGGCGGCTCAGCTTCACCTGTGGGTCGGGCCAGATCCGAACTTACTCGTCTCAAAATTACTCATCTGTTTGAAGTTCCAAAGCCACCTATTTTTTTATTCAGATCTTTGGATCACTGTTCGTTTTCCTTCCGAACCTCGATAGAATTATGTCCTCTCACTAAATTTTCCATTGGACCATTCTTTGTTGCATTCCACTAACGATGAGATTTTGGTTAAAACCAGGAGGTACAAAGAACTAGGAGAAAATGATAAAAAGGCTTATAGCTGAGTACAGACTATATCTTAGACAAAACGAAACTAATTTTCAGAAAATCCAGGATAACAGATGAGGTGATCATTATTTAAAAAAACTTCAGGACCTGCACTAGCTAGTTGTTAAATTAGGCTAACCTATTGTTAGTAACACAACCCCGCAATCAGTGCTCAGCTGCAATCGTATTCTCAGACCAAACTGAGTCTAAAGCAGAACTACTCAAGAGCCTACTCTAGAAGGTGCTATGAAACAGATGCCTGAAATGATGCAAAAGTGCTTTGTTGTGTAATTTTAAACACTTTAAAAAATGCTGCATTTTGCTATTAGTAAAGTATTGCCCTTTTCCCCATATTCTTGATTACACTCACTAACGCTATTTCCTTCTTATCGTATGGTGAGCCTGACAGAGCCCTATCCTTAAACCTACCCTCAACTTCTTCATGATTGCACAGACGAGTTACGAGAACAGGAAAATACGAGATACTAGTACTAGATTCAGTTGTCTGTATCTCAGAAATTTTGTAATTTATAAATTCAACAATAAATATTAGCGGTTTCCTTTAGAAAAAGGAAAATGACAAAAATGACAGTTATATTTTTGACAGTTCACTGTCTTGTGGTCGATATTTTCAGATGTTAAAACCAAACTACAAATTTAACTTTTATCCTGAAAAGAAGGATCAAGTTCTTTGGTAGTCAGAATCGGCCCAGAGAAAGTGGGTTAAATCGAAAATTCAGTATATCTCAATATTACAAGTTAGATCAATAAATGTTACATAACAAACCGTGTTGCAAATTAAATTGACTACAACTTTTATTCTATACAATGTTGTAGAGCTAACGGCTAATGAGATACTGGCCTTTTTAGCGATTTTTCTTTAGGAAAAGTAGCTCTTCGGATTGTTCAACAAACAAATATTCCCTGTGAGATACAAGACTAAAATATAATGTGGTATATATCTGAAGCAATTTTCTTCATTCGATTGCGATTTCATTGGCTAGCATTAGGTTTTTTTTTTCTTTTTTTTTTTCATGAATTTAATTTACTACTAATGATATTCCATTAAAACATTAATTTTAGTCATTTTTTGGGAGTTACTAACTCCAAATTTGCATTTAACTGTTGCATTTTGAATATTTACTATCTTCAAATGTATTTTATAGATGTTATTTATTAGTGGTTTTTCGTAATTTCACTAAGTACTTAACTCCGCAATAATATCTGGGGTCCCTTAGTCTTGTCAATTAATCTGATTTTATTTAACTATCTGTTGATCGCCTTTGCACAGTCCATAATTTCAAGACATTCTTGTTTTATATCGGTATGGTGTCGGTTCGTAGATAGGAATATGATTTGAAACTGAAATAAATTCTAAGCATCTTAGAAAAAGTGCTAATTACGTAGCTTCTGCTTGATGGGCTTTTTTTTAATGAGAGCATTCCAAATATGTATTAGAATGTGTGGGTCATTGAAAAAGCATTGAATCCAATTACATCTAGTGCTTGATTTCAATTATAGAAATTACCTCTGATTGAATGATGGTGTTACCAAACTTTTCCTAAACTTTAAGTAGCAATTTTTCTCTGAAGTATACGAACTCCTGTTATAGGTTTTATTTTTGTCCACGTTTTGAGGGGGCTCAAAAGTAAAAAATAAAGCTCCCTGAAATTGATGGCAGTTGATGGTTATTAAAATTATTCCTAAATGCTTCATTTGGCTTTAATCTAGATCATAAATGGTTGATATCCCTTGCGACTGATGAATGTTGGAATTCAAGAGAGAGCATTTTGTGATATAAAGCAAGGTTTGTGAGGTTGCCTGTTATCGTAGCAGGGGATGTTGAACCTATCGATCCAAAGGACAACTAGAGTGGATTGTGTGAGAGTTTGAGGTGGAGGGGATGAAAACAGGTAAAGTGCAAACAGGGTCCTGGTTCCATCTGACAAGTGCAAACCTCGTGACTTTGAGCTTACCGTCCAGCGGCTGGTGCCTCTTTCCAATCGTCCAGCTAATCGAACGGCCATCGCTGTTTGTCTGATGGCTATGATTATGCAAAGCTTCTATCGCAAACATTAATTAGAACAAGCCACCTCACTGCCAGATTTGAGGGGGAAATTCGTTTTCCATATTCCACTAGCTTTGAAGTATGTTCATAAATGACAACTGTACTATAATTCAGAAATAGTTATTCTTCTATAAACTATATAATAGAAATAACATTCTTTTTTTCGAGTTTGACACCTGAAGCTATAATGGTAGAAATAAAACTGAGAGAGTTAGCCACTGCAGAAAATATTTGAATATGTCACCTCATATGTTTCTTACTTCCCTACATTGTATGATGTATTGTGATCGCGAAATATTTCAGTTTTTAGATTTCAGCTGAAATGTACATTTTGAGCACCCTTGTTTAGTCCGTCTTGACACGTTTCGGAGTGGCATCAATAATTTAAAAACAACTACAACATTTGTATTGGACATTTTGTTATTAATGGTAAAACAAATCTTTAAGTGATGCTTTATTGTTCCTTTTGAGCCAATACATTGGAAGGGAGCTATTGTATGTCACTTGGTATATTTAATTTAATAGGAGACCAAGAAAGTCTGTGATAGTCACATGCTAACTAATTACACTGGATAACACAAATCAAGCAGACCTTAGAACTATTGAAATTAGTTAATGTATAGTGGATACAAGGTAGGAGAACCTTTATATCTACAAAAAAAAAGCAATAGAAGTAACAAGAAATACGATAAATTTATATAAATGTGAATTTAATTTATGGATCATACAAGTACTACTTTATATATTTATAATCAAATTATATAATAAAAGTCCGTCAGGCAGGGGCTGAGTAATCTAAGCAAATTTCTCCCGCAAGTCTTATAATAGATAAAGCTACAGACTGTTACCACTTAACATCATCTGAATATTAAGTGTATACACACACACACACACACACACACACACACACACACACACACACAAACACACTGTAATAAAAAATCTTTCAGTCAATTTCATAATGATAACAATTTCTGCTCGGGACAGATTCGACCCACGATAGTAGTTAAGGGTTAACTGTGTTTAACGGAAGTAATTTGCTTCCGTTAATTTTTAATGAAGTCTTCATTTAGTCTTTATTTATTATTTATGCTCCTTGGCTAATGAAAATAGGCTATATTACCTACTGGCTATTGGGCGTAGTGAGTGGAGAATTAACTAAAATTGTCATAAGGCTTGAGAGTTTTAACGTCAGGTTTCTCTCAGAAAGTTTTCAATTATTTTCTTTACTCGGTATACCCATGTCCAAATAAAAATATTTAATGAAACTGAGAGCAATGGTAAAATGCTAAATTAAAATTCTCCATTATGAATTGGGCTCCAGGGGGTTGGAAACACGTGTATGTGAACTCCAGGGGTTGAAGGGTGCATCAACAGTATGCGGTAAATTTAGAAACTTCCATGTTAGGGCAGAATAATTGGATGAATGCATTTTGCAGAATTTCGATGTAGCTTCATTTATTGGTATTTTGTGGGGAAACACGCTCACTCCTCTTTTTTGTGAAAGGAAGGACAAATGAATGTCTTTTTCCTTCCAAAATTAATTTATTACATTGAAAAGTACACTGACAGAAGAAATACGCTGTCTTTCTCTTCGCTTCACATTATTAATAAACTTTAAATGCATTGCTATTTATTATATCTTCTTCAGGAGTAAATGTCTTTGAATTAAATCACATACATTATACGAACCTTCCTGAGAGTCAAGTCAGTCTAGGTAGCAGTTTATATATGTTGTAATTCTGTTTAAATTCATTTGCACTTAAAATATCCCGTAATAATTAGAGAAACATGTAGTGTGTTAATAAAGCGAAGTGAGGTGTAGATAATGTTTTCATTCTTGAGCTTCTGCCAGCATTGTTACTGTTATAAATGAAATTTGGTCACACATTTATAACATTTATTCTAATTTAAGATTTTTCTAACGTTTATATCTCTATCTTGAATATCGTGGGAGTCACCATAATTATATTCGAACCACTGTTCCCCAATGGATTCGATTTCCTTCGCTTTAGTTTCCGTATTTTGTACGCTCTACACATCTAAGAAGCTGTCAAGATGTGTTCTTTAACTTTTGAGGTAAACTAAGAATAGTCCATATTGCGAGGGAAAGAGGTATTTATTTTTGATACCATGGTTCCATTTCAAACTCGACTTATCCTGATGTTTCAAGTTTTCCTTTCTCATGAAGGTTCTAGGACTTGAAATTACTTTTTTTCAACATAGTCTACTAAAATAACATTATAAGTGTCTCGGCAGTTGATATTACATGCTAAAACTGATACTATTCTTGCTCATCTGAATTCTTATGTGTACTTTTATGGATAACTAATATAATACTGATATGTTTACGAATTTCATTGAGTATTTATGTGAGATGAGGTGAACATAGGCTTGAGGCTTTGTGTTCGAGAAAAGATCTAAACAATAATAGTTGTAGAAAATTAGCATTCTAACATTAGTTATATCACCTTTTTCGATCCGACTCGTAGTAAAAAACGGCAGATACTTGTAATTGTCAATCACAACTCCGCCCTAACCTCTTCTCCCCCAAGAACGGTTTTAGCCATTACCTAATATAATCTTTAGGTTTCTATGAAACGGTGACATGTCGAGAGTGGCGATAATTAAATAAATTACATGATTTTTATTTTACGACAACAAATGTAGAAAAAAAAATTCAATGAAACGAATATTTGGTAGGTAAGCTTCGAATAAAGTGAGTCCATGACATAGCAACTTACTAATAATATGGAGCAGGAGTGGGGGGTTTACTGATGGGTTGATTACTGTGGATTTAAAAAATGCATCTAACTCGGTTAATACTCAAGCTACAAATACATGTATATAACAACATTTATTACATTAAGAATAAGATCATACATATTTTTTCGATCCAACCTATAGTAGTGAAAATATTTCGAATTTTCAAAATTATTCCCTCATTCAATCCCCTCCCCCACTTTTCCGATTTTAGTCATTAACAAACAATATATCATTTCTCTCTCTCTCTCTCTCTCTCTCTCTCTATATATATATATATATATATATATATATATATATATATATATATATATATATATAAAACAAAATTTGAACGGTCGTCATTTTCATCATCTCGCGGAGAAGATCGATAGAAATTTGAGGAAAATTTCGAAAATCGCGTCGTAGTACAACCTCAATAACTGAAATCTGTTGAAACGGGCAGTTAAGGTACTAACTTAAGGCCAGCGATGAATATTAAAGAGCCATAATACGAAGCGGCATCGTTGGCCAAAGGAAGCCACTTTTATTTTCTTATCCCCTTAATGTAAGCGAATTCATATTTTTTCAATCTCGGTGTTACGATGTGTTCTTGATTTCATTTCCGTTTGTTTAAGAAGGGGATTCACTTAACACGAAAATTCTAATTAGTCTGAAAACACAATTTCCCCCCTCACATTGGACTTTGTTTACTTTGATTTTGGTAGTTCCAACCAACACCATTTTCTACTTTACACAGTAAAAGAATTTATAAGATCCCAAAAGAGACAGCCATTCTTTTTATTCATTCCACCATAGCATAATCGCCCCTAAATCCCATCTTCGCAAAGTAATTTGAAAGAATATTTAAATGTAAAGGTTTCTTGGGGTTTAGGGGGCACACGAGATTTTCCTCTTTTTTAAATGAAATTCTCCCAGTGGAAGGGAGGGATCTCTCGGCTGGGGGGGAGAGGAAAGTGCCTTTGAAAGCGGTGTCACCCAGTAATATTTTTATTAGATCTCACCCTGCCGCTGGGGGAGGAAGTCAATAGGCCGAGCTTGGGTTGGGGCTGGCGGAGGGTGAAGAAGAAATTAAATTGGGTTTCGGGATCCAATTTCGGCAGAGTATAAATCCCACTTGAGGAGGATTCCTTCTAACTGACACCCGACCCACAGCCCCTTACATCTTCTTTCTTGATTAATACAACTCCTTTTTGTTTTAGCTCAAGACAGGGGCTTTTATCCCTCAAGAGATAACTGCCTTTTCGATTTCAATATTTTACAACTTATGGTCTCTTTTTTAATCCACGTATAAAAGCTGGTAACCCTCTTTAGGTTATAGGAATTGAAAAAAAAAAAAAAAAAAAAAGGAAAAAAAAACACCTCCAAACTTCTACTTCAGAGCTAAACTACTGCTTTAGATAAAATATTTTATACATTGAAAAGAGAAGCTCCTTGGAGAAGTTCCAGATATCTACAGAGTAATTGTACCTTGAATTTAATTCTTCATGCTATACTTATATAAATATGAAATAAATATAAGACCTATTACCGTTAATGCTTACATTTCACGTCCATTAGAACTGTATAGGTTCGTTGACTACCACCCTTTACGACCAGACTTAGTTAAGTGGGAGTATGCTGGGAAAATAAGGCTGAAGGTAATTATTGGGTGGATTATAAACTGGGATTGATGTGAGGTTCTGCTAGGAAGTGCATGTTTATCAGCAGATATTTTTTACATTGGACGTTCGACCTCAGTCTGGCAACTCTTTTTGCTACAAAATATTAATTGGTCAAACCGAGGTTCTATTCCAACTAAAGTCCCAAGAACTTTGTATGATCGCCATTCTACAGTGTTCTAAGTCTTGACCCATTTATTTTGGATGCAAATAAGAACTTATAAAAATCATGAATCCTTGATAGAGAGCATAGGTAACGATTGGTACGTCCATAATAAGTTCTACAAAAAAAAAAAAGGAATGTCCAAATTGGTATGGTAGCAATAAAAGAATACTTTGAAATATCTGATCAATTTTGGTGTGCTCAATTTCCTACTGAATTCTGTGTATGGTTGCCACCTTATCGGGTGACCTTTAGGTTTTGACGGTTAACGTTAGAATATTAAATTAATGTGTTTGTGTGTGTGAGAGAGACGTAAATGTTATACCATCTTTGTTGAATGGAAAATTGTTCGTGGGGCCAACCTATAAGAATCATCAACCACCAGTATTAAACAAAAAATCAGAACACGTCACTAAAATATGACTGTATAAGAGGTTAATATTAATATATAAAATTCTGACTGCCTAGGAGTATTAGAAATTTACGAATCCATTTTTACTTTCTTATGGGAAGGGAGTGCTGTAGTCACGAAAAAATATTGAATTTTCAGATTTCAAAGAAATTTTCCGTCAACTCCACCTGAATCCTTAATGCCAGCCTGACGTCTGTACGTACCTCGTATTATTCAAAATTGCTGAAATTTCATATTTAGGATTGTAGTGGCAACTAGTTCCATCAACTTCTCTTTTGATGGAAATCAATTAAGGGATGGGGAGATTTAGGGGGGATGAAATGAAAGAAATGTGAATATCTCTGCACCTATGAGAGATATTGTAGAAGTAGTGTCGGTTATTTCGTTTGAATAATTTTAAAGGAAGTGGAGCAAGCTACACTAAAGCTAATTTAAGTATTGCATATTTAATTTAATAGGAGTCAACAACAGATTTTTTTTTCAGTACATTGATATAGCTCAATTAAATTCTTAGCCCATATGGAGTCTATTTGTTTGTACTAAATTTTATCAAATCAGAGGTGAAAATGTCAAATTATTAGTAAGAGCAGGTTTGACATTAAATGACTCTGTATTATAGTACTTGAATCCCATGGGATCATTACTGGCACAGTATACTATTGTAATGGCGGTATAAAGACGACACAAGCTTGAAGGTTATTAAGAGATTCCTACTAAGTAAAGCCTCCTATCAGATTGTGGGAGCAGTATTTCAGAGGAGTCCGTGTAAGGTAGTGACACTAAACTGAGACGCTCGTGACCTGGGACTGGTAGCGTGATCCAAACCAAGCTCGCGTGGCTGACTCCACTTGTTACAAGGCTTATCTCTTATAATTAATTACAGGATCAGCGTCCCTCCATTAATCCAGGACCAGTTCAATCATTGCACCACCTTATAGCTATCATCACAATGTCAACATAACTCTAATAACGGCACCTGTCGTATACAGATCTCACCAAACTGAGGGCTTCAAACCCCTCTACTATAGCAACGCTTTGTTCCTTTTCTAAAACTACTTCTTGCAAATACCATTGATCAAGCTAAATAGCTTAATGCGTAGGTGTATATTAAATATTTATTAGTGGTTCTTGTGTACATGCGTATGTAAATGAAAATATTACTATAGCATTTCACAATAGATCAACAAATACCTCTAATAATGATATTAAACATACTTTACAATGCTAAACTTGTTTTAACAATACTTGGGATAATTCAACGACTATCTTCGGTTTCTGGTTATTGTAGGAGCTCGGTTAGCAATGTGAGTTAAGGCATAGGTCTTAATCTCACATGGTCAACCTAGAGTGCTGGGTTCGATTCTCAACAGGGCAATCTATTTAGTGCCGTACTAATTATGACCGTGACTAATACTCCCACCCAGGCTATAAAAGGACCTGCAGATAACGCGTCCCAATATGCAGAACAAGGTGGGCGTTATATAATGTTTGATTACCGCATTTCAGGCTCAATACAATAACTCACCTTGTTAATGTTTGTCGATACTGCAACACATAATTGTATTAGTATTCAAACAACGATTATCTCCATTGCTATTGAGGTTGTACTCATGATGGAATTTAAAGTATATATATACATACATACATATTTTCTGATCAATACCAAATTCGATATTTAAATGTTTTATGTAAAAACGAAGATCTAGTTCGTTAACCGCTAATATCAGACCAGTGGGGGGGGGATTCAAATATTGTTCTCATTGAACTTTTACATTCTTAGATAAATGCAAATGGGTGACATATCTGATTAGCTATTGCAGCCCCTGCGACACTGACTTTAAGTAATATAAGTAAATATCTTGTTTATAGGAATAGCTTAGTTCATAAATAAAAAAAATAAAAAAATCAATATTGACGTGAGGAGAATGTTGTGGAGTTTTCTTCTGAGGGAGGGCGTCACGTGGTGAAATATCCAGAGGATGGTGCTGAGGGCGTTTTATTGAGAGTGAAACGCGAGTGAAAACCCTCTAGAGTTAGGGTTGGTTTTCCAGGCCTGTCCCAGCCTTGTCACACTTCAATTACCTTACAGCCCGAGACCCTTCTACTGAATTAGTAAACTTTTTTAAAAACCTGCTAAACCATTTTTCAAGCCCTCGGTGGCACTCACTCTCTCCCTATATTTGTTCCAAGTGAGAGGAAGAGAGAGAGAGAGGGAGAAAAGAGTGAAAAAAATTGGCCCGGTTGAGGGGTTCCCCGGGGCACAGGGCAGTGTAATTTTTATCTGGAGGCTTTGGTCCCAGGAGGGCCCTTCCCCGCTTTGTTCTTCCCGAGCCCTGTATGAATTACGGGTTTTTTTCGCCATTCCCTCCTCCCTATCTCCAACCCACCCTCTCGTTTCTCGCCGATATTGGACCTCGCTTGAAAAATTGAACGCCGCATTATTTCGCCATCAATCCGACCCCCCCCCCTTCTCCTCCTACCAACTCTCAAATCCGGAATTATTGCCCGAGATCTACTCTCCCCACCAGCAGCCCATATGCTAGGATAAACTGGCAGTAATTCTCACTCAACTCAGGAAACAGTCGGATCTCCATCAAATACTTGTTTCTCCTTCTTCGCGCTAACGGACATATTACTCTAGTACGCCAGTTTGTCGAGGTTGTAATGTAATACTGACTGACTTTTATTGACTTTGTTAGTAGTGTCGATAGCATGCCAATGATACCAGCACTAATGAGAATGAATATAATGACGATTCAGGTGGTAAATGAACTCATTAAGTTTCTAATACTCACATTTTTAACGCTTTCTTGGGGTTATGAAGAAGTTAGACTTCCATGGGTTGTCGGTTGTCATTATTTTCCTCGATATGTACCCGAATTTTAGACGTACAAAATGATTTACAGCTCTTCAATTAAAATTATTTCATTTAAAAGTGATATACCCGTACAGCATTATTGTATTGTAATGTATAAAATGAAAAAAAATGTTCTTTGGGAATAATTGATGATTATTTTTAAGACATACAAAAAAAGATACTATAAACAATAATGCAGATAGTGGAAAGTGGCCACACTTCCACAGTAGCAACTTTTGCATCATCCTCAGTGAATCCTGTTGACACACCAAAAACCATATGTAACCTATGTCCCCAAAAACCTATGTAACAGTTTTAAAAAAAAGTATTACATAATCAAATGCATAACACAATCATGAAACACTATCTGTCCTAAAATAAAATAACAACACATTAAAACCACTCACACAATCAACGGGCAATTTTTTTTTAATAAATAAATAAAACCTTAAATCGAAACAATAAAAACACATAACCTGCACTATACACAATAACACAATGTAAGAAAATTCTTAACTGTACAAGAGAGAAGAGAGAGGTAACCTTAGGGCCAGACTGATGCACCGACGATGATGGACTTCATGGAAAGCTCTCTTTCGCTTCAATAAAAAGTTGTTACTGTGGAATTGTGGCCATTTCCCCACTCCCTGCATTATAATTCACTTCCATCGGCCAGAATATCAACAACGAAAACTACTTGTAATAGGATCCTATTTGTAATAGGATCTGTGAAATTTGCAATACTTTCTTTTTTCCAACTTCTAAGTTCATCCTCCCCCTTAGTGAATTTTAATCAAAAGGGAAGCTGTACAAATTTCAGCAATCTGAAGCTAGTCTTCTTGAAGTTATGGGAAGGAGTACTTAACACTTTCGCTGCGGATGCCCGAACCGAAAATCACTTTCAAAAAACGAATTTATTTTTTTTTGTTTTCTGTTTTAAAGTTGTTCAAACTAAGTAAAAACCTATTTGTGGTAATTTTTATGCATTTTTAACAACGATAATCGTATTTTTTTAAACCTCGCAACGTATGCGAGGTCCGCACATGGCAGTGAATTAGGTAGGCAAACCCTCAAGACAGAACATTTTGTGTGTATTTCCCTACCTTGTGCACTGTCGTGTGCGGAGATTGCATACGTTGCGTAGGGAGGAAGAAATACGATTATTAGGTTACAAATGCATATAAAGTAAACATAATAATGGAATAGATCTATATGAAAATCATATTGATCCAAAATGAACCTATATAGCTGAAAATACACCACCTGAACAGAAACTTTCGTTTAGGAATGGGAAATTTCTTTATTTCGTAATTGGTTAAGAAATCATAAATCGGGCCTGTCAATACCGCCCATATATTTATTATAATTAATAATTGCCTCGGGCTTCTCGACGGTCTTCCCCCTGCTCGTGACCGCCTTTATCTGGGCATCAAACTCCGATGAAATAATAATGACATCTCGTTTGTGGCGCCATTTGAAAACGGACACACCCTTAACAGTAAATTTCTCTTTTATCTCTCCTTTTTTTGAGCTTAGCCCCCACTATATCAGCTGGGTTGCCCTTCCGAGTCTTTCTCAGAGTACCAGTAAGATAGGTACCCTGATCCAGAAGCCGAGATAGTCATCAACCAAATGTCTGACAACTTTATACAAGTGTCCTTTCCCTCCAACTTGTAGATCCCTTGGCCCAGAGTAGAACGTCTTCAGCACAAGACCGTCAGGTTGAGTCAACATATAAATCTTTATTCCATATTTGTGGCGCTTATTAGCGATATACTGGCGAAAGAATAGCCTACCCCTCCAAAGCATCATGGACTCGTCCAAACTTAATTCTTTGAAAGGTGTAGTATATCTCTTTCATCCTCTCAACAAAAAAATTTAACAGAGGCCGAATTTTATACAGCGGATCATGCTCAACGTTCGGGTCTTGTGGTTCTGTGACGAAGTCCAGGCTTCTCAGTATACGGAGAAACGTGTCTCGTGACATCATTGAAGGGAAAGCAGGGGTACTATAGGGGAATATGGACCTCCAATAATGAATGAGCCTCTGATGGAGAGACAAGTTGGCCCATAAAAAATTAACCCCAAACATTTTTGAAACTTCAAACGACTTGGCCAGACGGTGGTCAGAACACTACTGAATGCTTGTGAGTGCGGAGGTTCTCCCCACTCCATCCTTCAGGTCTCTAGAACGAATGGAGGGCGGGGCGACGCTCCTCGCAACGTATGCGAGGCCCGCACCAGGGAGTGACTCAGGACCTCGCATATGCTGCGAGGCTCTGCAGTGAAGGTGTTAAGGCGAAATGAAGATGGGTTCAGGAAATGCCAAAACAGGTTTGCTCACGTAAAAAGGACAGTAAATCAATTAAGAGACTGACATCCAAAAATAATTTAATGATAATCCCCATGAATTTAGGTAAAACTTATTTTCTAAATTATAACAAAATTAAATTGCACATTTTATAGACAATGAGGTTACCTCGCCGACCACTCGTTAGATATAATTGCTCAAGTAGTGTATTTTTTCCTAAATTCTCATTGACAGTATGACAGTGTGGTAAGATTAGGAAGTACATTTAAGTTTCAGGTCGCGTGCTCTGTCTAATGCCTGTCATTAGTCTGTTTATACACACTAAAGGCTACTCCGAGGTGGGTCTGTAAGAAATCTGGTCCCAACTCGAATTCTTTCAGCTTTTTCTTAATATCTTAGTTTTAAATAGTCTTTGCCAAAGAAGGTCATAGAAAATCACTAAATGCCCATGTGACTCTCTTTCTTCCCTCATTTATTTCCCTGGATTTCAGGACTTCCTGCTTATGGAAACGAATAGAATAGAACATATATTTATTTGTTAATGATTTACATCTTGTACAAATTAAATAAACAAATAACAATTCTATCATTTTAAACAAATAATTAAATCCAAGTTCTTGAGATCAACAATAATATGAGAATAAAGAAAAACAAGAAAAAAAGCAATATAGAGTAAATAGTAAAATATAGTACATAAAAGATAACTAAAAGCATTCTATAAACCCTTTTCCGTCTTAATATAACATTTAACTGGAGTGTGGTCCATCAGCACTTATAGATTCCAGAGTATTGCATGCTGACGTGTGAAGCAGTAAATCTTGTGTTAGTTTTTCGAGGCTATCGATACTAAGTATCTCTTCAATTTTATGTACATCACTGACTGCTGAGGAAAGTGTTTGTAGATATTTATTTCTGTCTTCGATGAGCTTCTCACATTAGAGAAGTATATGTGGCAGGCTATTAGGGATGAACTGATTACAAAAGTGCAAGGTTCCTGAGCTTTGAATGAGAAAGTTGTGTTTCGTGATTGAAGTTTGGTGAAACGAATACTCAAATATAACCGAGAAGTCTTCTACAACTTTATAAACCGAAATGAATTTTTGAAGGTACCTTGGTATAGAAGTAAATAAAAATCTCCTAAGCGCGTACTAATCAAAAAAGTCCGTCACGCAGGGGCTGCGTAAACTAAGCAGATTTCCCACGTGAAGTTTTACAATAGAGAAATCTGCCTAATAACAACTGTAGTAGTAAGAAACCTCTAAACCTAAAACATTATTTAGGGCGTAATAACCCAGAAGTTTCTAGCCCCAAAAAACAGTTAACCTAACCTCTAAACCTATTCACGAGGGACGAATAGTTATGGAAATGGCCACCAGAGCTCTCGGCGGAAAGTCCGAACATAGCCTACTGGTGATAACACGCAGATTACAAATGCAAATATCTCGGTTAATATTCAAGATAGAGAATAAATGCATATAACAATATTTATAGTAAATTTAATTTGCAATAAGATTGGTTCTATACAATTTTTCGATCCAATGCATAATAACGGAGATATTTCGAATTTTTGAAAATCCCCCCCTCTAAACCCCCCCTCCCACTGGTCCGATTTCAGCCGTTAACGAACTTGATCTTCCTTTTTACATAAAACGATTAAATACCGAGTTTGGTGACGATTAAACAAAAATTGCGACCGCTAGAGTGTTAACAGACAAATATATATATATATATGTCTATATATATATATATATATATATATATATATATATATATATATATATATATATATATATATATAGATATATATATATAGTTTTGAACGGACCTCATTTTCGTCATCTCCTGGGTAGGATCGATGGACATTTGAAGAAATTTTTCGAAAATTCCGTCATGAGTACGACCTCAATAGCTGATTTCCCTTAAGGGAAATCTGCTAATTATGGTTATAAACCCCTCTTATTTCTTTATTTTTTTCCTATTCTTGATTATATTTTTAAATGGGTTTATTAATGAATATTCTAAAATAAATACACAAAAAATTACAAGAAAAAATAAAATAAAAAGCAATTCATTTTCCTTTGAATTCTGCAAAATACTACGCTTTAATGATTAATAAAACGGCGGGACTATTATTAGAAAATGTCTGGAACTATAAAACTACTTATAATGGTAGTAAACGTTTAATGTGCATTCCATAGGGAGAATTATTCCTCCTCTTGAGGAAGACCTTATAAATTCACTAATAAAAGCCGGAGGAAAATAAAGCGGTGAAATTAAAAAAGTGCTCATCTTGGCAAGAGCTGACCTAAGTCGTTTCAAGACCTCGTAAAACTCCTTCATTTTATTCTTCGCTTTACTGCTGCAATCACCGGCAGAGGTTATAGTTTATTTTCAGACCATTTGCACAACTATAGCATTTAATAGTTTGTGAATTTGCTTAATGAGTCTGCTATTACTATTTAATCCACTTATGTAAATTAAAAAAAGTCCGTCACGCAGGGGCTGCGTATACTAAGCAGATTTCCAACGTGAAGTTTTACAATAGCAAAATTTCACGAAAGCCGTACAGTTACGGAAACGGCCGCACTAGCTCTTGGCGGAAACTCACGACTAGACCTGAAGTTAGCCGATCTCACCTTGACCGATACAATTAATAAAAATGCAAATATCTCGGTTAATATTCAAGATCGAGAAAACATGCAAATAACAATATTTACAGTAAATTTAATTTGCAATAAGATTGATTCTATACATTTTTTCGATCCGACGTATTGTAACGGAGATACTTCGAAATTTCGAAAATCTTCCCCTCTAAACCCCCCTCCCCCTTGTCCGATTTCAGCCGTTAAAGAACTTGATCTTTCTTTTTACATAAAACGATTAAATATCGAGTTTGGTAACGATTAAACAATAATTGCGATCGCTAGAGCGGTAACAGACAAATATATATATATATATATATATATATATATATACACATATATATATATACAGTTTTGAATGGACCTCATTTTTGTCATCTTCTAGGTAGGATCGATGGACATTTGAAGAAAAATTACAAACGGAAATAAATGTTTCATCCAATTTCAATAACCTGCCAACAGGAAGCGATAGGTTAGAAATGTAAACAAACGGGTCGGCCAGCCTCACACCGGAAAGAAAAACAATTACTGAAATATATCAGAATATAACACATTAATTTTATTGAGAACTATTTACTATATCTACTAGTGTAATTTATAATGAGTCAGAATGGTTGTTATCTCAATCAATAAAATTTTAGTAGTCGAAAACTTTAAGATGGGGGGGGGAGTCACCAGGGCATATTTGCATGTATCTCGTATAATAAAGGTCTCTTGAATACAATTTTTGGTATTTAAACTTCCAATAATGTGATTTATTATGTAGCAGAGTATTGTTTACGAAACATGAGTAGAAGTGGCGGTTTTGTTGAAAACTGAAAAATGCAAATATCTCGGTTAATATTCAAGATAAAGACTAAACGTATATAACAATATTTATAATAAATGTAATTGGCAATAAGATTGGTTATATACAATTTTTTGATCCGATGCATAATAACGTAGATATTTCGAAAATCCCCTCTCTAAACCCCCCCTCCCTCTGGTCCAATTTCAGCCATTAACGAACTTGATCTGTCTTTTTACATAAAACGGTTAAATATCGAGTTTCGTAACGATCAAACAAAAATTGCGACCGCTAGAGCGTTAACAGACAAATATATATATATATATATATATATATCTATATATATATCTATATATATATATATATATATATATAATTTTGAACGGACCTCATTTTCGTCATCTCCTGGGTAGGATCGATGGACATTTGAAGAAATTTTTCGAAAATGCGTCATGAGTACGACCTCATAACTGATTTCCCTTAAGGGAAATCTGCTAATAAGAGAAAGAAAAAATGAATTCTGAGAAGCACTGTCCTATTTTATAATTAAATCACTCGATTGTATTTATCAAATTTTATTTGACTTGTTAAACAGAAAACATTAGATGAATTATTTCATTACAATCTCACCTATTATTTGATATCGTTGATAAGACTTCTTTCATTTTATCATCAATTAATTAGTAATTTACCAGTTAAAGAATACAGTAGTATACAAATGCGGTCCCTAACGCAGTGTCCCAAAACCATCCCTAACCAAGAAAACGAGCCGTTATTTGAGAACTATTTACTATTTACTATTTACTGAGAAGACGAAAACAATATAATAACTAAAACTTGCAATAAATGTCATGAAATAAAAAGCGAAGAATTATTTGCCGTTGATAAAAGATTGAAAAGTGGTTATCGTAATACTTGTAAAGCTTGTATTTATATTCAGTGGAAAACAAATTACTACAATAACAATAAAGATAAGATAAGACAGTATGTTGAAAATAATAGAGAAAAAATACGAGAATATTTTCAAAATTATCATGCTAAGTATAAAGAAAAATATAATGAGAATGCGAAGAAATATTATCAAAACAATAAAGAAAAAATACTTCAAAAAGTTCAATGTGATTGTGGAAAATATGTATCTCACATTTATTTAAAGAAGCATCAACAAAGAAAAATGTGTAATAGAGAAAAGGAAAATTCATATTTATTTTTAGCTGGTGGTGAGGGTGATGAATGGTTAATCACAAAACTTTTTTATGGCTCCTCACAATTTTATTTCTTATAAACGCTGAGCGCTTTCGGGGACTAAATCCCCATCCTCAGAGCTACAAAACAATGTAACACCATAATTAGGAGTCTAAAAATCAGTTGTTAAAAATGTTTTACATAATTGGTCATATAACAAAAACGTCTATAACATTATAAAATTTTTTACAATAATAACACCTATATTCAAACACATTTACAATTAAAATATAACACATTAAAAAAAAAAGGAAAATTGTTAAATATATTTTCATTTTAATTTTTTTAAATCTAATGTTTTTTTATTATATTAAATAAACTAAGATTTTCTCCTTACTAAATAAAACGTCCGTCACGCAGGGGCTGCGTAAACTAAGCAGATTTCCCACGTGAAGTTTTACAATAAAGAAATTTCAGAATAGAGAGTCAAACAGTTACGGGAATGGCCCGAACTAGCTCTTGACGGAAACTCACGACTAGACCCGAAGTTAGCCGGTCTCATCTCAGAAGCTGAAAACAGAAAAATGCAAATATCTCGGTTAATATTCAAGATAGAGAATAAATGTATATAACAATGTTTATAGTAAATTTAATTGGCAATAAGATTGGTTCTATACAAGTTTTCGATCCGATGCATAATAACGGAGATATTTTGAATTTTTGAAAATCCCCCCTCTAAACCCCCCCCCTCCCACTGGTCCGATTTCAGCCGTTAACGAACTTGATCATTCTTTTTACATAAAACGATTAAATACCGAGTTTGGTGACGATTAAACAAAAATTGCGACCGCTAGAGTGTTAACAGACAAATATATGTATATATATATATATATATATATATATATATATATATATATATATATATATATATATACATCTATATAGGTTATTCAAAGTTAAGAAAGCAACAACTCATTGATTTAATTAGCAACATTAACAACAATTTACATTCTTTTTTTTAATTAACTCTAGGTTCTCAAAAATTTAATTTTAAAACTTGGGAATGTATTGAAAAATCAAATATTTCTGAAATAACTAATTTAAGTTTTGATATTACAAATATTTATAGAAATATAGATAAACCAAAATTTATTATTGTTGCTTTTCAAACGGAATCATCAAACAAAAGATACATCTAAATTTGATCATGTTAATGTAAGAAATATTCGAGTTAAAATTAATGAATCGTATTATCCAGAAGAAATGTTGAATTTAGATATTAATGAAGGAAATTATGCATTACTTTACGAAATGTATAAAGATTATAAAAAGGCCTTTTGTTCAAATGCAAACATGTTTTATACGCCAAACGAATTTATTAAGAATCGTCCGATTTTTGTGTTAGATGTAAGAAAAGGACCTTTAAATACATCACAAAGTAAAAATAATATTCTTATTAATGTTGATTTTCATAATGAAACTCCAGCTAATACAAATGTTTTTATTGTTGTAGTATCAGAGAAGAATTTGCAATATGATTTCGTAAATAATAATATTATAGAAATGTAGATTTAGTGATAAATTAAGAAACACACTTTTCGACTGATTTGTTTATGACCATTTTTGGAAACACACTTATCGACTGATTTTTTAATGACTATTTTTTCCTTTTTTGGAAATTTTTATAATTTTAATTTTAATATTTAAATTTTTAATTTTTATAATTTTTTTCAACGATGTGTTTTTCTTAACGGCTCGTTTTCTTGGATAGGGATAGTTTTGGGACAACTGCGTTAGGATCCGCAAATGTATACTACTGAATACGATTGTTTATTTTATAAAGTTGCTGTATGTTTAAAATGCGTTTAGTAATCTTTTTCACCCTTCAACTAAATAAAATGAGAATATTGCATTTTTTTATTAACTACTTATCTACACACGTCGTTCATGTTAAACTAATATTCCTTTTAAATTCGGCCACTTCCCATATCCAACCAACAGATTACAAAAACTAAAGGTATTGTTATTTTTGAGTATCAGGTTAGTCATTTGAGTTAAAGCGATAGTCTTAGCACGATAAGTCCAGATTTATGGATTCGATTCCCCGCGAGCAATAGGAATTTATTTAGTGATAAAACTAAATAAAACACTAAGCCACGATAAAACTAAATAAAACTTGACAACCGCTACGTTAGGAGAAACCCAAGAAATTGCTGCAGTAGTTGTGGTACCGATTGGCTCCAAATGTTTTACTTTGACCAGTAAGATAATTTCCTTTTGAATGACATGTCTCATAGGGTATGGTATCTGCCGTGGGTAGCATACCTTGGAAACTGCAACTAGGCTCAAGGTAATCACTGTCTAAGTGCCACGAAACGTTCCTGAAAACCTTGAGAATACCTTGGTATTTTCACACCAAGAGACATCTGGAGGCTCCTCGGGGTCAGGTGAAGCTGAACATACTTGATTGTGGCAAGTCAAATGCACTTAAGAAAGTGGGATGCTGTTACTCACCACGAGAACTACAGGAAGGTCTAAAAACAGCGAAAAAATGCTTTAGCATGAACATCCTATCAAAACGTCTTAATCCACATTTCTGTATATAGCGTTGAATTAGAAATTTCTTGAACTCTGGGTGATCCTATTTTTTTCCGTACTTATAGCAGATTTCCTTTTTGGGAAATCAACTATTGAGGTGATACCGTACTCATGACACGGGTTTCGTAAAAGTTATTTAAATCTCTATAGATCTAACCTAGGACGCAAAAAAATAAGGTTCCTTCGAAATTATATATATATATATATATATATATATATATATATATATATAGAGAGAGAGAGAGAGAGAGAGAGAGAGAGAGAGAGAGAGAAAGAGAGAAAGAGATCATAAATGCTGGTGTTTTGTTGGTTCTGCCTGTTGTAAAAAATGAAATAATAAAACAAATGGTATGTATTTATATTATAAGAAGTAGATGACATCACAGGAAGTTTAGGACTTCTACAATCAATCTGTTCTCAAGATTAGGTTACGGTTTACTGCCATTTATTTGGTACTTTCTTAGATTAACATTCTATTTCTTTTGTAGATATATTAGAATCGGCTAGAGACTGCATATCCTGTTCCCAACTTAGTTACATAGTTACATGTGTAAGGAAATTATGCATCATACTTTCATATACTCGATCAGTCAACTTGTACCAACCTGAGTTATGCTTAATACCTCAGCCATCCACCAACAGATAGTCTAGAGTCATGACAGTTAGCTGCCAATTCTTGAATATTAATATATATATTGAATATATTGATTATCATGCGAAATTAAACAATATCTTTCATTTGTCTGAAGAAACTCAGTGTAATAGACTCTTATACTCTTAACTGTTATGCTCTGATGATGGCACCGTAGTTGGCGAAAGAGATTAGCTCTTGGAACCACAAATGCTTTATTTTCATGATGAATTTAAAATATAGAAAGTAACATCAGTTGCTGAGGTTGTTCTTGGTCAGGGTATGGATGTTGCAATAAATAATAGTCTTTCCCAAGGATTTCTTAACAATATTAGTTGACATGAATAGTTATTGTCTCAATAGAAAAAAAACATTTAATTTATAGCATATTTAAATAAACATTAATTTTATTAGTAATTATCAAAATATAAAATGCAGATGACACTTAACTTTAATGTTAAAGCAATTTTAAAAGCAACCTAGTGTGAGTTACTATTGTGAGTGTCCACGAGGAAATGGGAGCAGGGAATTGTGTCAGTTGGAAATGAGTTTAGGAAATGGCTGTTCTGGCTATTTAATGATGCAGCTTTGCCCTGCACAATTATTGTTACTTCCTAACTCTGTGAGAGACACTTGGAAACGTATCCTCATTTGAGTTGAACAATAATGAAATTTCTCACTTTTGATGGACTATTACAGCATTCGTATAAATGTAAGGTCCTAAATGTCACCAGCAAACAGTTTTCAGGTTGTGTAAGAGCTTCACAATTCATTATTCTCAATCAAACATATTCGTAAGACATCTTTTCTTTGTGTCATGTATTATTTCAATATGAAGCGTATCATCATAACCCATAAATGAGTTAAAAGATTTAAATAATTGGTTGGAAGGAAACCCTAAAGACAGACTACCCCGGACATGGTCAATGAAACAGACTCCAACTTCTCTTCCTCTCTACTTAAAAGTTTACTTAAAGTTACTTTAAAGTTACTCTCTACTAAAATGCCGCTACGTTTGAACAAAGCAATTCGAGGTTTCTCTTTAACGGAGGTATGCCAGCGAATAATAACTGGGGTATGAGTGGACTGTATAAAGAATGAATGAAATATAACTAATGGATAACATGATATACAGTATTTTTATGATTACAGTAAAATTGCCTGAAGGGCCATGGTGAATATTAATATATAAAATACGATGCTGCATTTTTTCAAAGGGCACTGGGCATCATGGCCGATGATGGCTGAACTTGATGTTTGTTTCTTCTTTATTTTCTGAACATATTTGTTATAAAATGAGGTACCTCATGTCTTGCCGCTCCCCGCTGTCATCTCCCTCCGCCCATCTACTTTCGTGGATTTCTACTCCATGGCGATAATTATCTTATTCATGCAACGAGAACTGTTGGTGGACCTTATGCCAGTGTTGCCATTTTCTCCAGACTGTCTTTTTTCTTCTTCTACCACGTGGCCATGGAGGTAGTCAGTGGGCCACGGGTTGATAGGCAACGGCGGGGATGGCAAGCAGGGCAAGAACTTTGACGTCATTTTTTCTTTTTAGAATAAGTGCCGTAAACAACGTTTTTGTCAGATAAAAAGGATTTCCAGAAATCTTCGAAACGCATCACGAAGTTTTATCCACTTTCACAATTCTGATTGTTTAAGCCCCTCAAAACATCAACAATGAAATCTGATAAGCAATAAATTATAACAAACCATTGCCCTCATATAAATTTAAAATCCGTCTTACAAAGGCTACGTAAACTAGGGGTAATGTCATTTCAAATTTTATTCCCTATGTTTTCTTAGATGAGAAGGATGAGTCCTATGTACACATGTTTGCCAATTTAAGCTAAATGTGGGTGTTTATTGACCTTTGAATAATTTACACAGTTGCTAGAATTGAGAAAAATGTTTTGAAAAACCAATGTAAATAATTACTTGATTAAAAGTTTTTCATACTTTTTTTTATTGTAGAACGTAAGCTATAATTTGTATACGATTATAATCAGGTTGTTCGCGGAAGAATCAAGTCCGCGAAGAGTGAAGCAGGCGCGCGACATCGACGACGACATCCACCGTCCTCATCCTTGCCCTGGGCTGGGGACCTCGCTGCCAGCGTACCAAGCCACGAGGGGGACCCACAGGAAAGGGCAAGGAGACGGGACAAGATGGGGGCCTAGTGCGGCAAGTAAAAAGGAGCTCTATTATCATCGAGGTGAAAAACCCCCTCAAAATGCAAGAGTAGGCGTAAAAGGGCCCGTCGGGCGATGAAGCGGGGAAGGACCAAGGAGGGGAAGAAACAAGGACAATAAATAAAGTGAGTACTCAAATTTATATCAAAATTCGTCACACATCGAAGCCAACTGGCATAAACCCAATAGTGGGCATCACCACAGCATCCAGCTCCACCACCAGTTCCAAACAACCCACAGCAGCTCACCAATTGGAACATTATTAGATTTTAAAAGATCAACAATTTCATTTAATTATTTGTTCTCATTATTATTGATATCACTTCATTATATTTTATTATATCCATCCATGCTTTATAGTTTACACCACCCACCCTTTTACCATACAGTCCACTCTCTCAAATTCAAAAATGGGGCGAAGGCCCCCTATACATCTTTTTATGGGAAGCCTATTCCATCCCCAAACACAGGTGATAAGATTTGAGTTGATTAATATTTTTATTTTAATTTTAGTTTCCCTAGAAAAAAATATAAAGAGCAGTGTCTGTATAAAATACTGTTAGGTTTATTAGTAGTATAAAAAGGGGGTTTCTGGAACACTTTGAAAATATTCAAAAATACCCTAAATCCCTAAAAAAATGATCACGTGATAATTTTAATAATTTCTCAAATAATCAGTAAAAAATCGATAAAAACATTGATTTTTTCAAACTTTTTTAAAAAAAAAAAATATATATATAAACCCCCTAAATCCTCCAAAAAATGATCACGATCAAAAATACCCTAAATCCTCCAAAAAATGATAACGACCAAAAATACCCTAAATCCTCCAAAAAATGATCACGACCAAAAATACCCTAAATCCTCCAAAAAATGATAACGACCAAAAATACCCTAAATCCTCCAAAAATGATCACGATCAAAAATACCCTAAATCCTCCAAAAAATGATAACGACCAAAAATAACCTCCTAATGATCACGATCAAAAATACCCTCCTAATGATCACGACCAAAAATACCCTCCTAATGATCACGATCATAAATACCCTCCTAATGATCACGACCAAAAATACCCTCCTAATGATCACGACCAAAAATACCCTCCTAATGATCACGACCAAAAATACCCTCCTAATGATCACGACCAAAAATACCCCAAATACCCAAAAAATGCTAACGTGCTAATTTTATTAATTTCCAAATAATCGCTAAAAATCCATAAAATTGTTTTTTCTTCATAATTTTTTTAAACATATATATAAAAAAATCTGTGAAAATATATAAATATTACTAAAATTTTATGATCTATTTATCTTAAACCTATATAAAAATAACTAAAATTTATGATCTATTTATCTTAAACCTATATAAAAATAACTAAAATTTATGATCTATTTATCTTAAACCTATATAAAAATAACTAAAATTTATGATCTATTTATCTTAAACCTATATAAAAATAACTAAAATTTATGATCTATTTATCTTAAACCTATATAAAAATAACTAAAATTTATGATCTATTTATCTTAAACCTATATAAAAATAACTAAAATTTATGATCTATTTATCTTAAACCTATATAAAAATAACTAAAATTTATGATCTATTTATCTTAAACCTATATAAAAATAACTAAAATTTATGATCTATTTATCTTAAACCTATATAAAAATAACTAAAATTTATGATCTATTTATCTTAAACCTATATAAAAATAACTAAAATTTTATGATCTATTTATTAGAAACAAACTTCTTACATACCCCCAAAAATTCCACACTTTTAAATTTAATAATATGCAACAACATAAATAAAATGTTTAACATAATAAATGGATGATAAGGAAGAATTTAACAAAAGTACTTTAGAAATACTTTATACTAATAAATCGTATTACCAAAGAATTCGATAAATGTTAAATAGTTTATTAGACGAAGAATACCAAGCAGAATATTTAGATGTAGTATTACTTAAAAATGGTTGTATTTATATTACTGTATACGATCCAGAAGAAGATAAATTTAAAGAGTTAAAAGATCTAGATAAAGATGTAAGATTAGAATATAAGAAAAAAATTATTAATTCCATTAACAAATGTTATAAAGAAGACGAATATATCGGAAGAGGATTAAATTTTAATAATCGAAAGAGACGAACATACTCGTATTTTAGACCTTTTAATACATAAATTATGCCTTGGGAAAGAGAATTCCATTAAATCTAATAAATCTTTAAAAAAATTAAAAATTATATTCGTATTAGTTAGAACGCCTAAACTTCGAAAAACCCATGGTTTAAAGCTAGAGATATTGCTGAAATTTTAGAATATAAAGATACGAATGATGCAATTAAAAAAACATGTTGATATAGATGATAAAATAAAATATGAAGATATTTTTAGACCCGACGATTCACCGGGTCTAACACATAATGAAAAAAGAAACAATAAGGAGGTTTGTAAATGAAAAATATAAAAAAAACCTTGGAAAATATTGAAAATATCCGGGGGAGAGAAATTCTGCCCCAAAATCATACTGTTTTTATAAATGAATTAGGTTTGTATTCTTTGATTATGAAATCAAAATTACCTAAAGCAATCGAATTTTAAAAATGGGTTTACAATGTTATCAAAACAATTAGAAAAACAGGAGAGTATAAATTAAAACAGTACTCTTCGTCTAATAAATTATTTAACATTTCTCTAATTCTTTGGTAATACGATTTATTAGTATAAAGTATTTCTAAAGTACTTTTGTTAAATTCTTCTAAAATTTTAAATTCTTCTCTAAGAAAAGAATACTTCCTTCAGTAAACCTAACTCTTAACAATATTCCAATCCCGTTGTCTAATAACATAAGAATATTAGGTCTAATCTTCGACTCCAAGTTAACATGGACCACTCACATGAAAGAAATCCTTCATAGGTGCAGAAAATCTCTGAATCTCTTAAGGATTTTGAGTAATACAAATTGGGGAGCTGACAGAAGTGTAATGCTCACATTTTACAGGTCATACAAAAGGTCAATTCTGGATTATGGTTGCATAGCTTACTCATCTGCCAGAAAAAGCACTTTAAAAATGTTAGAGACCATTCAAAACACAGGTCTCAGGCTAGCAACGGGTGCATTTCGAACAAGACCTACAACCAGCCTTTGTGTTGAAGCAAATGAATTACCATTGGATTACAGACGAATGCTATTGTCCATACATTATCTTCTCAAAGCAAAATTCTTAAACTCTCACTGTGTCCCCAACAATGCTGATGAACATACAATACAGAAGTATACAGCAAACCCATCGAGACAACAACCTCTACCAATCCGATTCCTTAAATACACACACAATACCTCTATCCAAAGAACAAATATTTACACTAAATATACTGAAACATACTATCCTTGGAAAACTGACAAACTGAGTTTTGACTTGACTCTAACACAGTACCCTAAAACTAACCCGACTTCTGAACATCATTACCAAAAACATTTTGCTTCTCTACTAACAGACAAGAAACATGACCTATTTATTTACACAGACGGATCCAAAACAGGCCAAGGAGTAGGGGCAGCTGCAATTGTTGGATCAGCTAACTTTCAAATAAAGCTGCCAGATGAGACTAGCATATATACAGCTGAGCTTGAAGCCCTGAAACTTGCGACAGACAATATACCTGAAACTACAGACACGGACATCATAATTTGCACTGACTCTCTTAGCTCATTACATTCACTAAAAACATATATAGTTCACATCGACTTATCTCGTACATATTACACAAAATCCTGACATTAAACAAAAAAATAACTATGTACTGGTTACCCGGACGTACAAACATTAAACAAAGAACACAAGTAGACGAACTTGCCAAGTCAGCTACTCAAAAAAGAACTCACGACAACACATACTGTATATATATATATATATATATATATATATATATATATATATATATATATATATATATATATATATATATTTTAAAAAAGTATGAAAAAAATCAATGTTTTTATCGATTTTTTACTGATTATTTGAGAAATTATTAAAATTATCACGTGATCATTTTTTTGGGGATTTAGGGTATTTTTGAATATTTTGAAAGTGTTCCAGAAACCCCCTTTTTATACTACTTTTATTACAAAAATAATAAACGTAGATTATTAGGGTTCATTTGGATTGCAAAATTAATCACACAAACTTTAGCGTTTTTATCACTGCACAAGTTATTTAACGATGCATTACACACTTTTTCTCACTTGTAATTGACCAAGTATTAATCACTAGTAATTACAATATGCTCTGATAACATTACTTCTTATTGCACAGCACAATAACTCACCATCACGCGAATTACTAAAGTTCACAAAACAAGGCACTGCACTGGTCTTTACAAAACACGGCACTCCACTGATCTTCACAAAAACACAGCACTGCACTGATCTTCACAAAAACGCACTGTTATTTACTAGTAAGAATACTAAGAACTAACTGACTATTGGGCAAGCTGGCCGATGAATATACAGCTGCAAGTGCGAGAAGGGTCCAGACTTTCCACCCCCATCGATAGAAAATTATAATGTGCCTGGCGCTGCCGCTCCCCACAAGCGACGCCTTAATATGTGATGGGGCCTTAATATGAGACGTCTTAATATGTATATGGAGTGCTTCTTAAATATGTGATTAACTATGAATAATTGTTTTGTTCGTAATTTCCGCTACAATCCATTTTCCTGTACTAAATAGCTGTTTTGAAGTACAGACTTAACAAGTTTGGCTTTCTACCTCCACTTCCCAGAAAGTTCTTGATCGGAAAAGAATAGAGTGTTTATTGAAACACTTATTAAGTAATGACCTTGGAAAAATCTGTTTATTATATACTCTATCAGTAATGTAATTTACTTAGGAGTCAAAACACAAATTCATAAATATTCTCTAGATAACACTCGTGTCATAATCAAACTGTGTTTGTGAAATTACGTTTAGAATATACTTTTCAGAATTTAAATCCAGTATTCAGTTTTGTGGTAGTGTTCAGTATTCTATACCTTGAAGCTAAATCTCAGTACCACCCACTTACTGTCATCGCTTTATTTTTTAATAAAAGAACTATTGCAATTTATATTTTAGATTCATTGCAATTCATTGTGCAGATCCATATCTAATGGATAAACCAGTTAAGAGAGTTAAGGCGTTCGCCTTTATCTCAATCAAACCTAGAGTCGTGAATTCGATTCTCACCTGGGCAACAGGAACGTCATTAATTAAAATTCTTAGTCCCACCCTGGCTAGAAAAGGCGATAACCCGTGTATAACCTGTCCTAATTAACCTCATTTGCATAAAGTGGACGTTGATAAATAACACATAAGATAACTTATAAACTTACCCCAATTTTGTAAAGCTTTAATTAAATGTACTGACAGAAGCAAGATCCAAAAAAGCCAAGTACATGTAATTTATAAATTATTTGAAACAGATATAAATCCTTTTAACTGTAATATAATGTGCCGTTAAGAGGATAGCTAGGGGTGGGGTCTATCTGTCTGCCATTACTCATGCCTGCCGTGTAAGGGGAGGAAGTAATGAGATAAGTATAAAAAACTTGGAATGAAGGAGAACAGATTGCAGTAAATTATCAAACTACCCTTATCTCTCCCCTATCCACCCTCTCACGCCACTAAACACCTTAACCCTTTTAACAGCCCCTAATCCCTTTCCTATCAAAAACTATGTTTGTATTTCAATTTAGCCTTAACGAGGATAAGCTGAGAGGTTAGCCTTCAACTCAATTAGGATTGGTTCAGAGGTACTGAATTTTATTTGATGTTGGGCTTGCTGAATGGAATCTTTAGTTCACACCAGACCCTCTCTTCTAGGCTCGGTGAATTTAATTCATTGGTAGAATTTTGAATGGACTCAGTTATAATTTATTTCCTTATAGTTCAGGATTAAGGATAATAGTAACGTTTTGATTTATTTTTATGGGATTTCTTAGGTGTGTGATGTTGGTTAACAAATCTCCGAATAAATCTAAAACAAACAATACTTACCTATACGAACATAATCAATAACACAGAAACATAAATTGAACATCTAAATCGCTGTAAATAAAGCATGTGTCACAATACCTAATAGGGAAAACCTAATTTAAAAATATGCTTATAACAAAAAAGGAAAAATGATACATATCTAAAAGGGATAATGTAAATTTCATATAATTATAATAGCTAAAATATTATATGAACACATCGGCAGAAGGCCATTTTGTAGACGAACTCACTTCTGTTTGTCAGGACATTCATCACACATCCTCTTTACATGATTTATTTCTTCTGAAGATCATTGGGTAAGATTTAACAGAATTAAATTCAGGGCGGAAATATTATGTAAATTTATGGATTTATTTCGTAACTAAATTATTTGAAAGGGTACAATTCATTACCTGATAACTATTATCCATTTCTGGTTTAATTTTGATGTGGCTCTCAGAACGGAAGGTATTATAGGTATATGTTAAGGAGATTAATATTGTAGAATTAGATGAAAAAGCTACAATGATCCCAGAGACCAACTAACTGAACTATTGTGCCTTGCACTTACTTAATCAATGATTAAACATCACACACCATATGCTTTCCTTTACCAACATTTGTTAAACCGTTCACATTGATTACCGGATTATCTGAATATTACTAATATAAATTTAATATATTTAGATTTTTGGCTTAATATATGAATATATTCAAGTATTAAAACTGTTTAGCTGCTGATTCCCTTAACTTAAATTAATAACTTAAAGCCTTAGGAACTTAAAATAAAGTTGTAATAGGTGTATGAAGCAGTTGATACGTGAGCGATAACATGTGTGCTAGGTCTATGTTTGTGGATGAGCGGCTGTGTCGGATGAGCCAGGCTGCTAGGAGGGGAGTAGTCGATTGGAGGGGTGGCTGGAACCCGGATGGGATATTCATGTAACGGTGAAGGAAACCGTGAAATGTATTCGCTGCCTCTGTTTACACGAGCCCTCGCCAAATCCCCAACTCTACATGTGCTACACACCGCCGCCAGATACTCCCCCTTGTTTCCCCTCCGTCTTCTCTCCAACACTACCAGCCAATTTCTCTCTCTCATAAACTCTCTCTCTCTCTCTCACTCACTCTCTCTCTCTCTCTCTCCCTCACTCTCTCTCTTACTCTCACTCTCTCTCTCACTCTCTCTCCCCCCCTCACTCTCCCTTACTCTCTCCCCCCCCTCACTCTCCCCCCCACCTCACTCTCTCTCTCCCCCCTCACTCTCTCTGTCTCACACACTCACTCTCTCTCTCACACACACTCTCTCTCTCATCTCACTTTCTCTCACTCTCACTCTCTCCCTGTCTCACACACTCTCTCTCTATCTATCTATTTCTCTCTCTCTCTCTCTCTCTCTCTCTCTCTCTCAATGTGACTTTTCATGGGCCTTGACATTTAAAAACAAGTACTAAAAATATTCACAATATAATGCTGGTTGAGTAATTCCAGCAAAAACGAGCGATTTTAAAAACATGAGTATTTTATTTTACTACTTTAGAAAAGGATTCCTCGTAGCTGATGAGGTGGTACCACTAATGCAAGCGATGGATTAAACCTGGAGTGAGACCCTTACCTGATGCCACATTGTAGTATTTCCAGGATTCCTCGTACTGATGAGGTGGTACCACTAATGCAAGCGATGGATTAAACCTGGAGTGAGACCCTTACCTTATGCCACATTGTGGTATTTCCGGGATTCCTCGTAGCTGAGGAGGTGGTACCACCGATGCAATGATGGTTTAATACTGGAGTGAGACCCTTAGCGTATCCCAAAATATGGTATTTCCGGAATGCCTCGTAGCTGAGGAGGTTGTACCACCAATGCATGCGATGGTTTAAACCTGAAGTGAGACTCTTACCTGATACCAAACTGTGGTATTTCCGGAATGCCTTGTAGCTGAGGAGGTTGTACCACCAAAGCATGCGATGGTTTTAACCTTGAGTGAGACCCTTACCTGATGCCAAATTGTGGTATTTCCGGGATTCCTCTTAGCTAAGGAGGTGGTACCACCAATGCAACGATGGTTTAATACTGGAGCTGAATTTCTACTCAAAACCAATGCTATTGAAGTTAAGGACGAATATGCATTTTGGCATCCTTCCACTTTATGTATACTCTCTCCTACTTGGAAGTTCGAATATAGATCGATTAAAAATGTTGAAGTCAATTGAAATCTTTCGAGAGGCTTTTGTGCAAATGTGGACTGCGTGTCAGACCCACAGACATGAGTTTTCTTTTTATTTTGATGCCATTGTTCATAGAATGACTTGAATCATTAAAAAAAAATAATCTCCCACGAATTTATAGAGAATATATTACAAACACTAATGTTTTATTTATGTAGAATATACATATGTATAAGTTTTAGGTTGAACCATTCGGGTCAACGAAATGAACATGTCCATTTCTGTTCTTAAAATCCTTTATATTTTTTATATTGATTCGAGCTTATTTAATTACTGATTCTCGAAGTGGCTTCAGTGTTTATTCATTCCGATATTTTCGTTTATAGGAAATATGCTTTCTTCTGTTAGTAGATGACCCTTGAAATATATATTTCAATTTAAAAAAAAAAAAAAAAAAGGTAAAACAATCACATTTGACTGGGAATGAGGATCCCCTAACTTTTCTATGCAAATTTTTCTTTATTTAATTTATCTTAACTTAAAATTATTTGTCTTCTATGTATGTATTTTTATTAACTCACTGACACCCTCCACTTTCCGACGATACGGTTGTCCATTATTAGAAGTGAGTATTTACCGTCCGTCTGATCCATGTTAGGTCAAATATTTGATCAAACTTCACATCTCGTCCTTTATTTTCCTCCAACGTGATGCCAGTTTATTGCTCCTTTCCAAGGGATCTCTGTTATTAAAAAATAACTTAATATGTACAGAATAATTTTAATTAAAATTGATATTTTGATTTGTACAGTAAGGAGGGTTTGCTTGTGAGCGTGTGCACGCGCGAGTGTCTGTGAGAGAGACAGAGAGATGGAAAAATATTGCAATAATTTTGAAATTGTTGAGTATATATAATAATATTCGATATTGGATACAACATTTTCGCGAGAAATAAAATAACGGTTTATAAATTTCAAGTTCAGGAATTTTATAAAAAATTGTTCCTTATTCGACAATCAAGAAGAATTTATATACGTCTCTCGAATTGTAGGGGGCGTCAAATTTTGTTTCTGCGAGTCAGTCTCTTCTTCTACAAGCGGTATTTTCGATCCTATCTCAGGAATTTCATTTCTGCCTGTAGGGTTGGTTGGGGCGAATGTCGTCCCCTGGAATCCGCGAATTCCAAACCGTACCAACCGCCGGCCTCTCCAATTATTCCCTATAATTTAAGGACAGTGTTTTCACCCTGGTTATGAGCCAGTGGTCGCTGAGAAATTCGAATTGCAACGCTCAGCATACTTTGTGGCTCTGAAAGAGACCATACAAGTTCTTCTTTGTGTCCATGTTAGCAAAGATAATTCCAAGGGAATTCTATGTATTTGGGAAGCATAGGAAAGTAATTTGAGTAGATCATCTGGGTTTATGCTATATATGAGTAGAATAAAATTAAATATTCGGAAGAGTATTTAAACAGAAGCAAACACCCTATTATTTAATGTCTAATATGATATGTGTTTTTTAGTAGATCCAGTTTATTACCAATTCTATTGATTAGTTGCTCACATTTGTTGTTTACCTCCAGCATTCGATGTTTATACCTTTTACTTGCGTTAGTCAACTGCAATTTTGAAATATATTTCTTTATTTCATTTACTTTTTTGTGTGTGGTTAAATAAATAATGATTTTTCAAAAGGCTGTCTTTTAATTTTCTCAATAGATTTATGTCAATTTTATATCCTAATACTTCTCATTGTTCTTCACTTTTTATGGCCAGGCCTACATTTCTGGTGGTTACTGATAACACCACTCAGACTATGTTTATTTAGTCCTTTATTTTCTTTTAAATTCGGTCTGGCGTCTCTAGTACAGTGGCGGTATAACACTTTAAATCTAATAAAAAACAAGGATATAATTGAGAAATATACACAAATTGATTCATACAAGGTATAAATTTTGTTGTCAAAAAAGCTATTTCAAATTTGATAGAAAAATGTTCGAACAGTTTTATGGAATCCAAATGAGAAAGCTTTTTTAACCGTTAATAGTAATTTTATAAGAAGAATTGATAGAAGTCAGTCAAATTTCTGTCCAAATCGTATTCAAATTTCATGACCAAGTCCATTGTATTCAGTGGCATATCAGTCAACAATAACAACTAATTTTGATTAAAAATACCCATTAATCTTTAAAAAAAGTTCAATTTTTAACATGACTTCGCAAACCACAGCCAATTAATTTAAAAAAAAAAACAACCAATTACCCTGAAGCAAAATAATCTTTTCAAGTTCAATCCAAAGTGCTAATAAGAAATTAATATTTTATTCATGAACTAAAAAGCTAGGACAAAAATTAAAATTAATCCCAATCATTTTTAAGTCCAATGGCGAATTTATTTTAGTTGATAATGGAAATGAAAAGGGAGTTAATAAAATCAAAAAAATTGCAAATTAAGATGGAAAAATGAAAATTAAAGAGATACAATTTATTGTTGTTGTTGGCAATTTATATTGGTGGTTTATAACTGCTACAGAATTTAATAAGCATATTTTATGTCATAAAGTGAATAATATTCAAGATTATTGATGAAACAATTTTAGAACCATATTGTGATTTTATTTGACGCTATGGAAAATGATTTCATTCACATCCTAGTGGTTGTAATTGTTATGAGATTGTTACCAAACTAGATAGGTGGGTAGAATGCAATGACAGTAATATCTCCATTATTATTTGACGCTTGAGGAAAATGTTGTTTAACCAATCTCCTTGATTAAAAAATGTTCTGCAATGATTGTTCTAAACGTTCATCCCATACTCGAATATGAACGGAGTTATTTATAAATGCCTCCATTCAGCCTTTCCGTTAATGCTAATGCTATTTCAGCGATTCTTTCATGAAGCTGTTAAATCAATACATATCTTTGTCTAGGGTCCTTCCCAAGAGGGAAATGGAGAATTAAATGTGAGATTACCCCGTCAATATTTCATTACAGCACGTAGGAAGATTACTCAGCCACTGTATGACTAGCTCAATTGATGTTTTAAATCAGGTTTAGTATTCTAAAAGTTAATAAATTGATGCGGCAAATGATAAGGGTCAAAAAATTACCACATGTGCGGAGTTAATCTCAACGTTTTTGTGTGAAAGTAAAATATTATATATTGCAGTAGCCAATCGTTTTAATTGAAATTGTAATATTTTCAATATTTAATTGGGTAAAATGTTTATAAAAAAAAAATTGTGTTTTCTGATGTTAGAATTATCCCTTTTCCAGTATTTAATAGAAATTCTACATTTACCCCTTCAACTAAAATGTAAGCTAGACCCGCAATTCGTTAGTGCGTTGCTTACCATTAGCTAATGGCGCCCAAACTAGTAGAGTGTTCCAGGCTATAGGGGCGAGAAACTAACTTCAGATAGTTTCAGACGCTGATTATTATTTTCATTAGACTCCTATAATGAAGATAAAAAATATTATTGCGATCTGATAACGTTAATCCGAGCCGACTTGACGTCCAACGTAAAACCCATAAGTTAGAATGATAGCAATAGTAGAAGTTTAGAATTTAATTAGAAAACAATATATGATTTTACTTGTTTACTTATTGAATATTCAAATTAAAAGGGCATTATTCATTAAATTTTCTTTTCAATGTTTGCTTATTACGATCAGGATATATATGTCAGTGTTCTGAACACAGCGCAATAAAAATGGTTTTGTTCCTCCTCAACACTGATGATGCCATGCAAGTCTTTAATTAATTAATTTAACCGCTTTCTCAGCTGTTCCGTTAACTGCTCACAATTACAATTTTTTTTAATGTCACTTCGTATTGAAATGAACCAGTGTTTGACCGATAAGTGGGGCACTCCTTGTGAAAATTATCATCAATTTTGTGTCGATTGAACAAGGACTTTTCTACCGATTGAAACAAAGTCATCAATACAGAGAAAAATATTTATAGTTATGTTATCATTTTTAGTAGCCAAACAAAGGAAAAATAATGTTTGTATTTGGGGGCTCTGGTTGGCCATGTGAGTTAAAGCGTTGACCTTAATCTCACATGGAAACCCTAGAGTGGCGAGTTCGATTCCCACCTGAGCAGAGGAATTTATTTAGTGACGGAATTCATTAAATAAAATCCTTATCCCACCCTGGCCAGAAAAGGGTGGTAACCCGGGTAGAGAACCCGTCCCAATTAGCCTTAGTTGCAAAAAGTGGACGTTAATAAATAATTTAATTTGCGAGACTAATTGAAAGTGAGGCACCAAATCCTTCTTTGGATGGAATGTGACGGTTAACGCGAGTTAATGGATTTCTCTTGGATTAGATACATGCTTCATCTGTAAATACCATAAATGAAACTCTGAGTTGGGAACTAAGTAATAACATTTTTTATGAATAAATTGCTTTCGCTATCCAACGAGCTTGGTGCATGGCACCTGGAGGCCGAATCTTCAATTTCGTACGTCTGAAGCTGGCAACATTTTTCTATCCCAGTTGACAGTTACAATATCCGGTACTTATAGAATATCCGTCATTATTGTGTCCGATTGCCTTAACAGTTGCTTCTATAAAAAAACACAGAGTTTTTGTATTTAACTGACACCTATCTAATACAGCAATTAACTTTGGAGTAATAGAATCTTTCTTCACAGAAGATTTATTAGTACTGGGGTTTGTGTTGTCGGTTACAGTAGGCAAATATTCTTGGAAATCTGTTATTTCAGACTCAGATGACGAATGTTCTTAAAGTGCTTCATAAAATGAAGATGAAGGATGAAACATATTTAGCTTGTAGGTTTTACTCTTCAACGTTTCGAAGTTGTGCCCTTTCCTCTTTTTCGGGCAATTGTCTCTTTTGTCTACTACTCCCAAAAGGCCTGGTCGACCTGGCTCTCTCTGCTTTTAGCAAAAATATCCAATCTTCTTTTATCATCATTAGTTGATTAGCACCAGTATGAGCAAGTTCGAACAATTTGTTTAAGTTTTTAAGAAACTTCTGTCGACACTGACCAAAAATTTGCTCGGTTTTTTGCATGTTTCTCAAGTATCTCCAAACTATATGGGGTACCTAGTTTCTTATCACAGTTAGGAAAAGTGCCTTTCCCAAAAAATAATACACTCATGAATATTAAGATATGCGCTTTTATTTGCACTTAATTTTAATTTACGAATATTATTATACAAAACTGCATGTACTTGTGCATTATTGAGAAGTTTTGAACCGGTAATTTGATTTTTTACGTTCCCAATTAAAAATATTTCGTTTTTAGAACTCCACTGACATGCTGGATGAACGAATGAAAAGCTCTTATTATGTATGAAGCAAGCAAAAGTGGGCAGCAACAATATTAGCTTCCTCATTATTTTCAACATTATTAGCATGTAACCACTGGCATGATGCATTGAATCCCAGCACGTGTTACCGTGGTTCCACGTGCACGCAGTTGTGTTTACAACTGCTTTGGCATCATCTAAAAAAAATTAGAGAAAAAAAAACTTTTATTTTTTTGGGACACTCTAGGTGTTCAGTCTGCTAAATGATCGTGAAAAATATTTTTATAATCAACTATTGATGCATTTTGGTAGACTAAATATCAAACAAAACACTACAGTCCTTTTCACAAGTGGGCAAAATGCCCATTTTAGGGAAATAAATTACGGGACAGAAACCCACCTCTTTCAATTGTACGACCATCTTGAAACATTAATCTGGTAATAATTTTGATAGTAGAACGTAATAACAATTGCGTTTATACTTTTCATAAGACTGGCCGTAGTTAACAAGTTTCCAGGGGATCAAAAAGTTAAAATGCAAAAGTATAAACGAGGTATACACTAAAAACTAAATCAGGAGTCAACAATTGTATTGGGCACTAACAATTAAACCGAACTTAACAAAACTCGGTATGTGAATTAGCATTAATACTTCGTAATATATAGATATTCAAATTTTTAGGTTTGAACGGGATTGGGGGTTATGAGGGAGGCGATATTTCAGTTTCTATTTGTTTTTCGGCACATAACAAAAGTTGTTTACTTTGTTATTTAGAGCAACTTTTGTTTTATACATCTTTTCGTATAACAATGTATGAAGCACGCAATTTGCGTAGAGGTATTGATATGCACAACAAGTCTTTCCGGTATGAACTACCAGGTTCCTCACCTGCTTAAATTAATTCAAATCTATGTTAATATTTTATCCTTAATAATTCAAATCTTTGTTAATATTTTATCCATAATAATTCAAGTCAATGTTAATATTTTATCCTTAATAATTCAAATCTATGTTAATATTTTATCCTTAATAATTCAAATCTATGTTAATATTTTATCCTTAATAATTCAAATCTACGTTATATCTTTAACGTCACAGATTGCACCAAGTAACGTATATTTCCCCTTCTCTTCTCCCAAAAATTAATTCACGAGAAACGCTAGTTTGCCCCTAAGTGAATGTACTTTATTTAATTAAAACGTGAAAATTATTTGGACGAACTGTTTTAGCATTGTAAAGATAATTTAAACCCTGTAATACATTAAGTTATATTATGATTTCTTAATATGATTTAATGAATAAAAGGCCTGAGATCTTAAACGGTTGGTAGGTTGGCACCATTGAGCCTAGGGATGTGGGGTCTAACTCCTTTAACCTATCAGTCAACCTACCGTTTCCCTGGCGACCTCATATTGGTCTTTATTTACATGTTGCTCAATGCTTTTACTTTTAGCAATGTCACTGCATGCTACACTTGTTCTATTATAATTTAAAGGGACGAACACAGGGGAGGTGCACCCAGTTATTTCTGGTATTTATTAGCTCTGCTCCGTTAAGATATGATATGCTTTACTCAACACACTATGTCCCAATATGAATATACAGTTTACTATCGAAACTTACAAAAGAGTATTTTTAATAGTGAATATCCAGGGAAAGAAACTTTTATTCAATCATGGTTCGGATGCCAGAATACTTTCCATGATTATGAATTATACGGTCCATTACGTTATAAAAAAAAACTACATGCACTGGAAACGGGAAACAAAAATATGTAAAACAGTGAAGCCTTATATGACGAAAAATTTTATAATTAACAAATGCACAGCAACGTCGGGTATAAACCCTAAACACTGGGACTGAGAAATGTGAAAATATTGGGCAAAGAAAAGCTTGCCAAAAAAGTACCATCATCATCCAGCCTGAAATGAATTCCTGGGCGAAGCCGGGTAAATTAGCTAGCCATATTTAAAGCAATTTCTTAAAGAAAATAGTAAATATATGTCTTGAAGATTATAAAATATAATATGATATATTTTATTACTTGATGGTCTGAAATAGACAATCAAGTCATTAGATATGTCTATGCTAGAGCCGATTTCCTACATGAGTGCTTCTCTCTAGTTCTGTAGTCCAGTGTAAGTCCTTACAGGAGCAATAATGCGTCAATTACTCTACAGTGTGCATTAATGCACACATGGGCTACACAGTAAGCCTCATCTCATCTCTGCAGCTTATTCATCTAAGCAACGCCCCTGGTTCATGTAGAAAATACTAATTATCGAGATTGGATGCAATTGCCCGATTATAAAAAAAAAATTAACTGGCGTTCCAAATAACAAGTTTTATATAGAAAAATATTCACAGCAAGAAGAGCATAAAACAGGTTGTCGCAAAACTTATTAAATTCCAGGGGGGTTTTTATTGGTGGATTAGAGCTTTACTGGGTCCATTCAGTTTTTTCCCTCGCAGGGGTAAAAGTGTCATGAACAGAGCAGCGGAGGTTGGCCCCTTTATAACGACTATAAAAGGTTTAGTACCGACGGAACAGGGCAGAGTGGCCGCTGACAGATGCAGCTTGCAATAAACCTCTGCACTCGATGCCCCTGAATAAAAGCTTGGTAATGACAAGAATGAAGTGCACATATCATCTGCTTCACTGCAATGCATTCGTATATATGCTCTCAATTTATTATACCAGTTTGCAATGAGCTCCTGCTACTTATTTACTGCTCTATCACAATTCATTCCGTGAACCACTTAAGTCAACCGCTATCACTTTATGCGTTTTATACCTTTTCTTTCTAAACACAAATGTGTATTGGAATATACATCATGTTGATAAAATTCCTCTGATGCCTGAGTAAGTTTATTGCCAAGTTTCCTCAATTGACAGTGTGGTCCGCCACTCGGTGGCTGGGCATAACACATCTCATGATATAATACTATTTTAGCTTGAAAAGTTTAGTGATGGGATTGGGTGGTTACTGAAGACAGAAACAATAAAGTACAAGAATAACTTCGCATACTCGGCGTTTAATAAAATTTCAATTCTACGTAATAACTTTACCAACATAATTACTTTATTAAAGGCTGAAAGAAGAGGTATTTGTAAACTATGTAACTTATGTTCGAGTTACTGCATAATGCATTTATCATGAAATTCGGAAAATAACTTGTTAAATAATATTAATCATAATACCATACATGTTAATAATAATAACAGCCTCTTCGAGACGGCCTTTTTTTTTTTTCATTTTTAGCAGTATGTAAGGAATAGAATATGTTAGTTCCATTATGGGCATGAAGTTGATATGGTTATAGATTTGGCTTATAAGTTATGACTGGTATTATTTGAGTTGCGGTGTAGGGTGAGGACCGGAGCATAATTTAGAGCGGCGGTTGTAACAGAGGCAAAGCCATCACTCAGCTATGCAGTAAGCAGTTAAAAGTTTAATCCTTAATGATGTGGACATGCAGAGCAGAGCTTTGTCAGCATGTTTACCTGACAGTCACCGCTTCCCCTATCAAGTATTTATCGTCAACACTGCTACCCAAATTCTATATTCAGTCTCTATTAACATGTTGAATCATTTCTAACTTCCTTCCTGTGGCCCTCTCTGTGGTCGTCTATAATGGAAAATATTTTATGAACTCTTTGAAATGTATTTTCTTGAAGTGCATAATTGTATTTTCATGATGCATATAATGCGATTTCTCTGTGTATACATATTATATCGTAGAATTCCTCCGGTTATCTTCGCAAAGACACCAGTTTTCGTAGGGTATTAAAAGGGTTAAGGGTTCTTTTTAAAGCAGAAAAAAAATCATGAAATATTTCTCAAGAATAATTGTAAAACTGATTAAGACAATGAAAAATATATATTCAATATTTTTTTGATTTTAAAATGTAAAATAAAAAATTGAAATTTACACCCGTATTAATTGTTCCTGATACACACTATTCGCGAAGTCGACGGTGCAATCTTCTCACACCCGTTCCATCTCTCCCTATATATTTCTTTCTGTCCACAGATAATTCATTCGATTTTATTCAGTGATTTATTATGGCTAACTCACAGACTATCAGTCAAAGACTAACTGCTCTTTGAGACTGCCAAGAAAGGCTGTAAGAAATATCTCGCTCTGTACTGATGGTTAACTCTATCTGATCTTTGTCATAAAAAGATTGAGATTACCTTCCCATTTATCCCGTGTCGAGCTTTTACCTTATCGCTCTAGGCTATATCCTGCTTTGGCACCAACCGGCAGAAAAAAACAAAACAATTAATTTAATTGCGATACAATGAATTAGAACCATTTAAACATTTTATATTTATTTTGAAACACAGTACTCTTGTTTAATGCGTATTATAGATGCCATACATGCGCAGTCATATATCGTCTTTGGACTTATGGCAAGTGCAGAGAGCAACGATATATCGTCGTTCGATAAACTATATAAACACTAAATGCTTTAAACAGCTCAGGGAGGAGTGATTCTATTAATGCCTATTGCTGCCCCAATTATTTATAGAGTCTATTTTTGTTTACTCAATCCTCTCTATCAATATTGTTCCGAAAATTAAATACATGAATAATCCTTCAGAGAGAGTGTCGCGTATTTGGGAAGTGCGAGATAGATCAAAGAAGCCGACAGAGGGTCGAGCCCCAAATAGACCCGTCCAGTCCAGCGTCGAATGGCCCAGTCAATTCCCCTTTGATATGTATGCTGACGACCTATATAAAGAACCGGCCAGCTGCGAGCCAGTCAGTTTTATTCTCGCCTGTCTTGATGTTCACATCAGTGCTACAGTGCGACTTAGTGCCGTGCGGTAAAGTGTTTTTATGTGAGAAACAGTGTTGTGCCGTGACTGTAAGTAACAGTTTAGTGCCGCGAAGTAAAGGACAGTGCAGTGCCGTCTTTGTGGTGAATTTCAGAGACCGTGAGTGAATTATTGGACTGTGTAATCTGAAGAACAGTGACGCTATCAGTGTATACTGTGAGTAGTAATTAAGAATAATTACCAAGTGTATTGTGCATTGTGAAATAAATTGTGCAGTGATAAAAACTGTGAAACTTGCGAGTATTTAATTTTGCAATCCAAAAGAACTCTTATTAAAAACGTTTATTACTGGTTTTGGTAATAAAAACGTAACAATATATATATATATATATATATATATATATATATATATATATATATATATATATATATAGATTCTCCTTGTTCAGTTCTATCTTGTCACTGACTTGTTTCAATGGTTTTGTGGACTGAATTATTTAGAACTTTACTAATTTAATGGTTCTGAATTATGACTAGCTAATACTATCCGAGCACCATCACTGCTATTTGGGCATTTGCTATTTGTGCTTTAATTGATAGGCCTCCCTTCCTAGGCAGGAGTGGAAGCTGAGTCCAAGTTTGGGGATGGTTAAGTCTATTGTTGTGTCCTTTGTTACGTGGAATTCAGTGAGCGTGTTCTCATAACCATATTCATGCTCTTTCTACGTGATATCATCTTCAATGTTTGACTTCCAGTATAGCTCGTGCCCCACACTCATCTATTTACCCAAATCATACCAATGACCATGGACTACATCATAAAACATTGCTTAAAAGCATACTTCTCAGATGCAGTTCTTTGATTCCCTTTAAACCCCTAATATTTCTTTATAGATTTAATACGTGTAAAACTAGTAGGTTAAATAGTTACGCTCCCGAATATAATAGACTTTTCTGGAATTTATATCATTTTTAGGTGTTTGACGAATATCTATATATCTTGCCTCATAAAAATAATGTGTTACATTGTTTTTTTTTTTGTTGTTGTGAATTTAGCTAAATTTTCAATAATTCAAAGTAATGTTTATAGTTCAGAAGTAAACTAATTGTTTTTGTTTTTTTTGGGCGGGGGCTCAGGTTAGCCATGTGATTTAGAGCGTTGCCTTTAATCTCACATGGTAAACCTAGAGTGGCGAGTTCCATTCCCGACTGGGTATATGAATTTATTAAGTGACGAACTCATTAAATACAATCCTCAGTCCCATCCTGGCTAGAAAAGGGTAGTAACTTGCAAATAACCCGTCCCAATTAGCCTCAGTATCAAATAATAATAGCTAAAGTTTCTTTTCACAAAAACAATTTTGTTACAGGTGTGTGTGTGTGTGTGTGTGCGTTTGTGTGTGTGCGCGTGCGTGAGTGAGTACATATATAATCTTGTCTCCTGAAAGCATCAGTAATGTCTAGGGTTATCTATTAAATATAAAACGCATTACTCTTTTTGCAATCTAGACATGATTTTATCTTTTTTTGTTATTTCAATGGTTAATTGGTGTATCACAGTGGTTAATCACAATGTAAATAAACTCACTATATAATCAATATAAAAAATAAGGATATTGAAAATATCTATGGACAAGTCTTATGCCAACAGATGTTGCGTAAAATTCAACTTTCCTAAATAAACAAACTTTAATATTGTTTTTTCAACAATGACTATACATTTATGAAAGGAAAACCACAAAATATAGGTTAATGTTGAATCATTTTTGTTTTCAATTGTTTAGTATAATGAATTTGATATTCCACCTATTCGATTCCCCTCAACAATATAATAATAATGTGGAGAAAGTTAGGATCAACCCTAAATGGTTTTCTTGGAGTTTTTCAATTACTGGACTTAAATAGGGATATTTTGTGGTGCTATATCGATTGGTGTGGCTTTAATGTGACTTCCGAGTAATGAATAACATTCATCATGGATTCTTTTTAAAAAAATACTTATCGCTGGCAAAAGCAACGTTCTCTTAATAGTATACTTTAATCAATATTTAAGCAACTAATAATCTCATAATTGCAATTGAACTGTTTTTAAATTATTGAACTCATTAGAAAGATAGCATTGAGTAAGTAGGAAGTTCTGTTGTAAGTTTATTTCAACATAAATCCCGATAATTTATACGGCTGCCTAAGTACGAAAAATAGCTTTAGTAGTTAAAAGAGTTTGTTTAATAGAAGGGAGAGATTGTTTATGAGATAAAACTCATAGTATTTGTCTAAACTAGCCAATTGTCAAGAAATCATAGGTTCTAATTTTATAAAGAGATTCTGTAGCAATGAATAGTGCAAGTATTAGTTTTTACAGAGGGAGTAATAATAATACGGGCTATTAATCAAATTTCTGTTTAGATTGGGAGGAAGCCAAGAGAGGTTGATAGTATGGGGTTGGAAATCCTAAGCTAGGTCTATTGGTTAATTAGGGCAGGAGTAGTGAAGAGAGGAAGAGGGGTGGGCGTGGAGAGGTGACGGGAGACACACGTGTGAATTGGGTGGTGGGTGCTGGGTGCTGGCTGGATTGGGTGCCTGTAATGGGGCTAGTTAGAGCGGATGTTTGCCCCAGGCCACGGATCATTATCTCACTTCCGCCCTCTTCCTCCCTCCAATATCACTCCTCTAATCTCTCTCCACTCCACCCTCTCTCTCTCTCCACTCCACCGCCTCTCTCTCCCCACTCCACCGCCTCTCTCCTCTCTATCTCTCTCTTTCAATATAATAGTCTCGTCTTGTCCCCTATCCCCTACATCCCTCCACCCCTCAACTCCACATTGTAAAACACAGGCTTCACTTATACCTACACTCAGCTATTTGTGGCCTTTTATTTTTTCCTTTATATTAATCCATCTAACACTTTCGCCTATTTTTCGTTCCCATTTGCCAACCTCGAATTAGCGAAACCCAATTAAAGTTTTTTTCAGGATCAATAAAATGGACTTGTCTTCTTCAAGTGCTTTAATATATGCAGAGTACACTTTCCGAGACCAAGCTCCATCATCAGTCATTTTTATTTTCTGCTGGTGGTGAGGGTGATGAATCACATTATTCAGAACTCAGTTTTGTCCCATCATCAGAAGTACAAACCGTAAAGCACAATGAATAAGGAGATTTTGGTCAGAACTAATTTAAAAACCTTTTAAAAAATGTACATAATTGGTCATGCATATAAAAACAGTCAACAACTATGAAAGTTGCACAAATTAATTTTTTCAACAAAAACATTGTTCTTAAGCACAAAAAAAAAGGTTTAGAATGTGTAATCAAAATCTGTCTCTTTATTCTTCATCTCATGACTGCCAAAAACAAAAGCCTATCTTGTGAATCTACAAAACATTTGTTTTTACACCTAACCTTATATCCTACAATTCCAAAGAGATATAAATATAACGATCTTTCATTATAATATTCACTCCCTAACATCTCCTCCTTTGTGAAGATGAGGTGCGGCAGGAAAGATCTCTTCTTCATGTCAGGATGAACCTTCAATTATGAAGGTACCTTCCGCCAACGCCCACCTCCACGACACAGCTCCTCTCCTCTTTCTTCTGGACCACGGTGCCTTCCACCCAGGGATCGACTCGAGTCTGAGGGTGTCTCCTTACCCAGACCTTCTGCCCGACCTGGAGCTGAGGCAGGGGTCCAGCTCCATGGCCATAGGCTGCTTTGTGGGTTCTCTTCCGTGCCTCCCATCTCTCCACTAGTTTGGGCTGAGCTGGCGCATATTTTTTGCAGACCTTACACTTCTCCACAAACTTCTTGATGTCACTGGGCATTCCAAACCAAAAGAAAACATCTTTAGCTTTTCTTATGCATGATTCTGTTCCCTGATGAGAAGCATGTATTTTTTCCAAAAGCTTTTTAATCATTGCCGAAGGTAATACTATTCTTTCTCCCTTAAGTATTCCACCATCTTCTATTACCAGTTCATCTCGGAAATTCCAGAACTTGCGTAGCTCATCGGATAAGTAAGATTTTCTCTCAAGCCAGCCTCTTTGAATAACGAGCATTGAATTTTGCAATGTCTCATCTTCTGTAGCTTTTTGTTTTCACTTCTTACAGTCTCTCGTCTGTCACACTTACGAACTCAAGCCCCCTGTATTTTTCCAGATCATTTAATATGATTTCTTCCCGCAATGCAACTATCTTCTTGGAGGAATAACAACTGGATGTACAGACTCATCTAATTTTATGTCGTACAATCCCTGAAAAAAACCTAGACCTTGGCCTTTATCAGAAAATGATGACAATATCAATTTCGCATCATTTGTAGCTTTAAGTCTGAAAAAACCTTCGTCCAAGGAATTCAGCCCCAGCCGCAGGATCCGTGTGTTGATCACTTCGAATTTAAGGCGATATTTCTTTTTTTTCCAAATGACATGTAGTTTTATTTGTTCTAAGGAAGTTGTGGAGTCACCTCCATAAAACGTCAAAATTGTGTTGCTATGCTCTAGTTAGCTGATGACGAGGGCCCAAATAGTTTCTTCAAGGTATCTAAGCCTATGACATTACAGGTTGCTCCTCTGTCAAGCTGGCATTTCAGTGTTTTCGGACCAGTTTAAGAAGGAACAGATATGTTCACAAAAAATCTCTTCTTTGGTAAGTCATCTATAATCTGAAATACTTCATCTTCGTCGAGATCTCCTGAATGCACAATATCCTCCTTACTATTTTCTGCATTCCTCACGGTTTCTTTTTTCTGCAGGCATACTGAACTGAAATGGTTCATTACACTTAAAGCATGTTTTTCCAAAAGCTGGACAGTTGGTAGCGCCTCTATTGTGCTGGCCGCCAAAAACCGGCAACTAAACCTTGACCTTAATTGCAAAATTCGAGTCATGTACAGTTTTTTCTTGATCTATTTCTTTAATTTTTAAAGCCAAAATCTCGGCTTGCTCATCTATGGCACTTATCTCTATTGCTTGCTTCAATGTCAATGATCTTTTGGCTAAAAGTCTTTTTCGTATTGGAGAATTGGAAATCCCATGCTAAAAGTAAAAGTTTTATGTTAAAATTTGTAGTTCAAATAATTGAATCACTAAATATCCGATACATATGTATATGAATACAGCAGTATGTATGAGTGCAAAATTACAAAAGAATAATGACGAATGAAGATTTATAAAAATATTATCTGAATGATGGCTGTAAGGAACGCCGAATCATCAGAATCCGATTGAAGGGAAGATTCTCGAATATACTGTCAATTCGTGTGGAAAATAGCCCTTAGAAACATGAAACTTGACAGTACCGTGCGGGGTTGAATATATGTCTACTAATGATAAGGGGTATGGACCTTTCAGAGTTGCTGTGGTCAGAAAGAAATACGCGAAGAAACATGGATAAGCGTAGACAGCGTCTCTAGGAACATTCTCTTAACGGAACAGTCTCATCCACTCAAATCAGGCCGTTTCTTGAGAGTAGCTATATGCAGGCAACTACTGACGATGAGGATAAGAAGGATGGGGACAAAAACAATCGTTTTGCAATGTATACGCTGATGAATGAAACAACTATTCTGCATTACTGGAAATTTCTCCAATATCAGAGTTATCAATGGAACTAGTGCAGAACTGGGGTGGATGAGGCTACGAGAACCTATAACAAAAGAGGTTCTTGAATTATTGTGACGGAGGAATGTGATTAAAAAGAACCATTGATCTGTTACCCGAAGTCAGAAGGTAGATTAATTATATAAAGAGGAAAACAGGGCATGGTTGTAAATGCCTAGAGAAAAAATATATAATATAGATAGTAGGCATATGGAAGTTGACAGTAGAGCAGCTTGTAAGATACTCTCTATGATAGTTTGTCAGAGGTTAATGTAGATTAGCGAAAGGATATTGGGGAGTACCGGAATGATTTTCAGACTATATTTTCACTCTTAGGCAATGTTAGAAAAATCAACATGATGTTGATCTCCTCACATTTTTATTGATTTCCGACCAGTTTATTTGTATGCTAAATTTATACCGCTGTTATACCATCGTGGATTACGGTAGCGTGACGTACTCACTTCTGAGGCCCACAGCTCGCAAAAGCTTAATGCGATCCTCAATACAGGACCTCATCTATGTGTTTTCATGTTCACTCCTATTGATAATTTCCAAGTTTAAACTTTAGAACCTCTTTAAAGTAGAATGACATTTCAAGCCAAATATTGCCTCTAAATGAAATCGTTTACTATACTTTCTGCCACAAACAATATTTTTCAGAATGACCATTTAGACATATAAGAAAACAGGCTTTTCATCCGCGTCTGTTAGCTGTACTCTAAAAAGAAATGGGTGTATTCTGAGCTCTCCATGATATGCGATAATGCTTCACAATAAGCGATAGAATCTTCTTAATGGCTTATTAAGTGGAGCACATCTATCATTAACAAAATTCAGAAAGTCAATTATCTCGTTCAATTCATTCTTCAATGAATTCCTATCCAAGCAACATAATCTCATCTTTCGGTATTCCGACTGTACAAAGGTAGGATAAGGAGGGTTCAATGTAGGTGTTCACCATCAGCCAGTAGGGGAAGAACGATCTACTAGGAACTCTGTCCCCTTATTACCGTGTTATGGCAGCTGAATCCCAAGGAATCGTATTGGCCCTGGGGAACTCCCGTATACCACAAAACATACCTTATCGTTTCCACAGTCTCCTTTAGTTCACTTTACGAGCTACATCCGACATCCATTTGTCCCGAAGGTAAAAGATTTGATTAAAACTTACATAATTCAGAGCTACACACAACACTACGAATATTTATAGCATGAGTGAGACTGCCGACTTGAAATAACGAATAGTTAGGACGAACAAGAACACGAAATCGATAACTTACATCATGAGGACATTACACAACAAGCAAAACAACTAATTTTAGAAGAATTGCAATCAATAAATTATGTTCCATAGGAAATACAATTGTTGCTTGTTGTCATAGAGTTTCAGAGGAGAGGCGCTCACACTCTATCGGCTTATAATAGGCCATACCTAAGTAACACATGACTATTTAATGGCAAACCCGACAATCCTAACCACATGTAACGCTGACCTGGCAATCCACCGCATACTTATTGTCTGACAAAAACGTTCAACATACAAGTTCTCTTTGACTTAAAAGAAATTTTGGCAGATGCCTGACATAATCCTTAGCGACCATACACTCAGTATTTTCACATATGAAATATTATACGTATATATTTCATAAAAACGATAGATCTGCAATCTATTTTAAAGTTTAAAGTACGCAGATTATAATTACCATTAATAGGAATACAACTCCATTAAGGAGTGCCAACACCAGACACTATTTAATATATGGAATCCCAATAAATAAGGTCAACAGGCCCTAATTCGTACTCCAAATCTTTTGGATGTTCCTGAATGGCTGAGATGTTTGTCGCTTTGGGGAACTGCTCATTCGTATTTGTTCATCTTATAAATATCGGGAAGGAAATGTAACTGAGAGTAGACTTAAAATTCCCATCAGTTCCACAGCCCATACACCTTCTAAGCTTTGTCGGACACACTCCGCTTGAGAAACGTCTCCCGGAAAGGGAAACTGGCGATATGAACTGTCCGTTATGCAGGGGCTGTGTAAACTAAGCAGATTTCCCATGCAATCGTATGACTCATCTCACTAAAATATTCTGTATTTCTAAGTGAATGACCGATAAGGAGAAGTGGAGGGTTTAAAGAAGCCTGTAAATAAGAAAATACAAGTACATCCCTGTATTATGAGTCACGAATAAATGTATAGAATAAAACTGGAGAAGCTTTACAAGACTGGTTCTATAATATGTATTAATCCGAATCTTAATAGAGAACATATTATAAAATCCCCTATTTCTGGTGCGATTTCAGCATTCAATGAATATGAACATTAGACGTGAATTAAAAGGTTAAATATTGAGTGTGGTATTCTAGTACGGCCGTAAAATCTTAATTGATGACATCATAGTACATATTGGCATGTATCTCACACAATAAAAGTTCAATGAAGAAAAATTTGGAATTTCATCTTTGAATGAGGGGGTTCATGATATAAGAGACTATTATTAATATGGCATGAGGGGGGGGGGGGTTATTTAAGGCTGAAAACTAAAAAGTCCGTCAAGCAGGGGCTCCGTAAACTAAGCAGATTTCCCAATATCAATTGTGAAACAAGAATGGTTCTATAGCCATTTTTCGACCAAACTCATTATAACAGGTTTATTTTGAAATTTCGATTTCCCACCTTTAACCCAACCCCCGCCCCCCCACCTGTTCCGGTTCTGATTTCAGCCATTAATGGCTATGAACTTGTGTGTTGAATAAACAGTTAAATCTCGATTATGGCATAGATCAAATAAGCACTATCGAGGAAATCATAATTCGACATCACACAACGTATAAGCATTTATCTCAAAAAGTAAATGTTAGATAACAGTATTTGGTATTTAGGGTTCAAATAAAGTTTTTCAAGATATAACAGCTTATTGTTAATATGACATAAGTACGAATGTGGGTTTACTGAATCGTGAAAAAATGTCTGCCACGCAGGGGCTGCGTTAACTAAGCAGATTTCCCACTTGCGTCCCGTATTTGCATTTATCTCATGAAGTAAAAGTTCAATGAGAACAATATTTGTTATTTAGGCTTCAAATAAAGTGCTTCATAATATAACAGCTTATTGTCGACATGACATGAGCATGGGGGGTTTACTGAAGGCCGAAAACTAAAAAACGCAAATAACTCGGTTAATATTAAAGATAATGAAAACATGTACATAACAACACTTATAGACCTTTTAATTTGCAATATGATTGGTTCTATAGAATTTTTCGATCAAGGAAAAATTGCGACCGCTAGAGCGTTAACAGACATATATATATATGCTAAAACTAAGAACTCTCGGTTAATGATCGTGAATATAAAATTTACAGGACATTCAATTTACAACAACATAGGTTCTAGAGATTTTTGCGATCCGACGTATAATAACGGAGATATTTCGAATTTTCGAAATTCTTTTACTCTAAACACCCCTCTCACTGGTCCGACTTTAGTCATTAGCGACATGGCCTATGCTACATAAAAAAATTAAATATCGAGATTGGAAACGATCAAATATAAACTGCTGCGACCGCTAGAGCATTATCAAACAAATATATATATATATATATATATATATATATATATATATATATATATAATTTTGATCGGACCTCATTATTTCGGATCGCGTTATAAATACAACCTCCCTTAAGGTAAATCTACTAAAAAGACAAATATCTTAGTTAATAAACTAATAAATAAGTCCGTCATGCAGGGGCTGCATTAACTTTGCAGATTTTCCATATGCGTCATCTCAAAATTTGCATTTACCTCAAAACGTAAAAGCTCAATGAGAACAGTATTTGGTAGTTAGGCTTCCATAATATAACACCTTAGTGTGAATACGACATGAGTAGGAGTTGGGGGTTTACTGAAGGCCGAAAACTAAAAAATGCAAATATCTCGGTAATCAAGATAATAAAATAAGATTGGTTCAATACAAGTTTTCTATCCGACTCATAATAACAGAGATATTTTGAATTTTCGAAATTCCTCCCCTCTATAACCCCCAATAGCTGAATGGAATATCTAGTCCCTAGTTGTATGGTGGGACTGGATTCTCATAAATGAACATTTTTGTTATAGTATTCACTATAACATAGACAGCTGTTCAAAGATATCTACTTTTACCTTCCAAGTCGTTCATTAAGGGCGCTCAGCAGCCTTAATCATATGTGAATGCTTAAATCATAAAACATTTCATTTTAATGCCCTTTGTGGGCAAAATAATTTCGCCAAAGTTGCGTATATATATATATATATATATATATATATATATATATATTTATTTATGTGCTCATGCGTGCGAGTTTGTACGACCGTTAACGAGGTGTCTTGACAATGTGCAGTATTCTTGAAACTCTGGAATATAAGCTATTAGCAGATTTGGCCGAAGAAAATCAGGTATTGAGGTTGCACTCATCAGCGATTTTTGAGAAATTTCCTCAAATGTCCATCGATTCTACCCAGGAGACGAAAATGAGGTGCGGTCAAAACTGTATATATATTTGTCTGTTAACACACTAGTGGTTGCAATTTTGGTCCGGTTGTTATCAAAATCGATATTTAAATGTTTTATGTAAAAATAAAGATCTTGTTCGTTAACGGCTAAAATCGGAGATGTGGGAGGGAAGGGTTAGAGGGGATAATTTCGAAAATTCAATATTTCTCCGTTTTTATGCGCCGCATCCAAAAATTCTATAGAGTCCACCGTATTGCGAATGTGATGTTCTATAAATGTTGTAATATACATGTTTTTTCTAAATTGGATATTAACCGAGATATTACCATATTTTCGGCCATCAGTAAACCCCATCTCCTACTCATGTCATATTAACAAAAAGCTGTTATTTCATGAACAATGTTATTCTAAGCTTAAATACCAAATATTACTTTCATGAGACCTTTATTATGCGAGATGCATGCAAATTCGTGGCGTGATGACGTCTTCAATTAATATTTTTCGTTATTTACTAGAAAATATTTAGTTTATGTATACCATACCCGACATTTAACTGTTTCAGTCAACACTAAAGATCATATTTGTTATTGACTGACGTCGGACCTGGAATAGGGGGGTTTTAGAGGGGGAGGTGACCCACAAATTCGAAATATCTCCGTTATTATGAGTTAGATCGAAAAATGTGATAGAACCAAAATTGTTATACGTGTAGGGGTTCAATGCATTTTTTTTTTTGAAACTCAAATATTAATCGAGTAATTCGTACTTACTGGTTTTTAGTCTGAATACATGGTGAGATTAGATCACTAGTGTATTATACCAGGACGTGGGAAATCTGCTTAGCAAGCAGCTCCTGCGTGACGGACTTTATCCCTTATTATTTCAATTACAACGTTATTAATTCAATTTCAACTCAGTTTCAGAGCCTAGACTTGATTAACTAGAGTCCCTATAAAATCCTCAAGGTGGGGGGAGGTGTACAGTAAAACAATGGTTACTTAAAATGTAATAAGGTAAAGTCATTATTTATTTGGACTTGGAGGGCGAAGAAAGATAGAATAGCCGAGAGGGTTTTGTATCTTTCATTGTCTGAAGTAATGAGATTAACTTGAGGTCAACAATAAATAAAGGGAAGGGTTTGAGCTCTAACAAAGGCTCAAAGAAGCCGCCACTATAAAAGAGACCTAATCAATTTTTTCTCTATTGTAAACAGTACTCGTACCTCCATCATGGAAAATTCAAGACATCTTACTGTCAAATAAGTTCTCCAATCCTGATTTTTCTTATATTTTATCACTTGACGTTATCAATGTCCTCTTTGTATTAATTTGCTTATAATTCGGAAAAAAATGCAATTTCAGATAGCCGCGAATAGTATTACAATAGCGGCAAATAGAATTACATTTATCTGTAAGAATATAGGCCACATTGCGTGGAAATAAGGATACAAAATCAACAAAAATTACACTTAGGTTAATGAGTAAGTGATGAAAAGTATAATATTGACAAAAAGAGTGTCCTAATTGTGAAAAATGGTCTTTAGCAGAGTCGATACAGTTTCCGCAAAAGCGCCTGAAACAGCATTTCAGAAATAAAGAAAATAATTAAAAATCCTTGACGCAAGGGCTGCCTAAACTAAGCAGGTTTCCCATATGAAGTTTTCAATAGATAAATCTACATCCAGGTAACACTTAACACCGCCTTGAATATTAAGTGAATAAATACAAATCATAATGAGAAATGAATCAGTCAATTTAAATGTTGATAACCTCTACAACAGGAAGCGTCTGAATTGTAAACAAACAGGACAGAGAGGAATAGATAGATAGAAATATTCTCAATCGGAAAGAAAAACAATTATAGAAATATGTCAGAATATAATATATTGATTTTATTGAGAACTATTAATTACATCTAGTACTACAATTTGTAGTGAATCAGAATAATCTCAATCACTCTAATTTTAGTAACACAAGAACAAAAGAGTTGGGAGAGGGTCATCAGAACGTATTTGCATTATCTCATCTAGAAACGATTTGCTGAACACAATATTTGGAATTTCAGCGTGAAATAAGACGGTTCATGATATATTCTTGACGTGCGATGACTTACCGTTGGGGTTTACTGAATGCTGAAATCTTAAAAAATGTATATATATATATATATATATATATATATATATATATATAGACATATATTATTATTATTTATTAACGTCCACTTTTTGCAACTAAGGCTAACTGGGACGGGTTATCTACAAGTTACCACCCTTTTCTAGCCAGGGTGGGACTTAGGATTTTATATATATATATATATATATATAATTGTAACCTCATTCTGTACATTGATTTTTTTCGCGAAATTTCACGATAACTTTTCGTTTCACATGTCATAGACACCATAACTGCATTTTGTTTCTTTTGTGTCTGTTTGTTTGTTTGTTTGTTACCTTTTCATGCATAAACGGCAGAACCGAATTTTATGAAACTTGGTATGTATATTACTACTAACCCAACTTGGACTTTAGGCTAAGTTGGGTTAGTAGTAATATATTTGTGAAATGAAAAATTGCGATATTTCTTTTCATATAGGTTTTACGACTAAGATGTACATAACAAAAGTTGTTTACTTTATTATTGAAAGTAACTTTTTTTATATACACTTTTGTCCTATACCGAAGGATAAATGAGTTATACGCTAAAAACTATAACGGGAGTCAATAATTTTATTGGGCACAAAAAACTAATCCGAACTAAACAAAACTCGGTATGTGAACTACCACGAGCTCCTAACTGATAATAAGCTGTATCAACATTTCTAGGGACAATGAGGGGTGGGGGTTGTAAGGGAAGCCTGAAATTAAAAATTGAGATATTTCGTTTCCTATTTGTTTTTTGGCAAATGTGCACAGGATAAAAGTTGTTTATTTTGTTATGTAGAGTAACTTTTGTCACATCCACTTTTGTCCTTTAACAAAGTATAAACGAGATGTACACTAAAACCTAAAGAAGCAGCCAACAATTTTATTGGGCACAAACGATTGAACCGAACTTAACATAGCTCTATATGTAAATTAGCACTAATTGTTCCATGATTATTAGCTATATTAAAATTTTTAGGTTCCAACGGGAGTGGGGATTACAGCGGTATTGACGCACCTAAAACAGCTGTCACCATTGGGTTTTGTACCGCATCAAGGGAAAGGAACTTTTATTCATGCATGGTTTAGAAGATAGAATACTTCCTACGATTATGAATTATATGGTCCATTAAGTTATAAAGAAAAACTACATGTACAGGAGACGGGAAATATAAAAATATTGAGGACAGTGAACTCTTAAATATAACAATTGTATTATTAACTAATCCACAGCAACGACGGATATAAATTCTAAACACTGGGAAGGGGAAATGTCAAAATATAGTGGAAAGAAAAGCCTCGCCAAAAAATACCACCTTCACCTTAACAAAACTCCGTATATGGGTTAGTATTAATGCTGTCTATGATTATAAGCTATTTGTAGGAACGAAGAGAAGTGGGGTTATAAGGGAGGCCTGAAATGAAAAATTGCGATATTTCATTTCATATAGGTTTTTCGAAAAAGATGCACATAACAAAAGTTGTTTACTTTATTCTTTAAAGTAACTTTTGTTATATAAATGTTTGTCGTATACCAGTATAAGTATAAATGTGATATACGCTCAAAACTATAGCGGAAGTCAACAATTTTATTGGGCACAAAAGAGTGAACCCAACTAAATAAAATTCTGTGTGTGAATTAGTAATAACTCCCCCATGATTATAAGCTGTACCAACATTGATAGGAACGAGCAAGAATTGGGGTTATAAGGGAGGGAACCCTGAAATGAAAAACCGGGATATTTCGTTTCCTTTTGGGTTTTTTTTGACAATGATACACATAACAAACCTTGTTAATTTTGTTATTAGTTGTTTATTGTAAAATTAGCCAAGTGAAAATCGGGAAAATCCAAAATTTTTATCAATCTTTATTGGATATATTTAAAAGTCAAAACTCAATAATATTTATTGCTAAATGTGCTACGATGGTGAAGTTCTAAAGATCTGAGGGCCGTTCTTCTGGCAAAATAAAAAGTATCGCAGTTGGAACTTTTCTAATTATGATTTGGGACATAATTAAGTTTAGGGTGAGATAAATCAATAATTAATGATCATTATGAAGGTGCATGTAAGTCGAGCATATGAAATGTTGACAGAGATGTAGTATGTGACGGTACATAGTACACATATATCCTATGCTTGTGAATTCCACTAATTTGTGTAGCTTACTAAATATCTGCACTAAGGATCTATACAGCCGCTTAGCCAAAGAAATACCATTATATATTTTGTTTATAAAAAAAATTACAATGCAGGAAAAAGTACACACGAAAAACGCTCTGCAAGCCATGTTCAGTTCACCTCTTAAAATGATGTGGGTCTATCCTCAAGAAGGACTTATTTGTGTAAACACCTCTAATTAAGAAGAATTGATCAAAGATTATTTTCGTCAAATATATTCAAGGCTGCGATCCCCATCAATTTATATCATTTTGTATTAAGAAACTTAGATTTTCTTCGGAGCAAATTCAAATTGATAATAAAATCTAAGTGGCACTGGATGGACATTTCAAGATTAAATGGGAAAAATATAATTTTCATAGAATATAACATAGCATTTTTTCTAAAATTCGAATGGCAGAACTCGTAATCATGTATTGACTGAAGTGAATAAGTGACATATCTGTAAAACTCCAACAGTTGTAATAGTTAATTACTTCTAATGTTTCAAGTTAAAGAATTTTGTTTGCTATATACTATTGATTTAGTCCCAATAATTGTTAGAATTTTTACATAAATAATGGATTTCTAAATAAATTTTAAAATATGTTTTACATAATTATTAGTTATTAATGTTCACTTTATGCTACAAAAGCTGATTGGGGCGAGTTACCTACAGCCATTTTTTTTACTTGTTTATTTGGGTTTTAAACACATTTCACAAAATAGAATAATAAAATACTAATAACAACAACATAATTCACCTAGCCTATAACACTTTATAAAATACACAATTAATAAGGGGGTCCCTAACCCCTTGGATGTCCCTAAAGGACATTATAAAAAAGGTGCTAGCACCCAAAAAAAAGAGAGTTCTTTGCCTTAACCTAAGACGTATCTAACAACAAAAAAAAAAAGATATAAAGAAAATAAATAAAACAGAAGAAAACAACAAAAAAAAAAGCCTCAAACATAGTTGTTTAAAAGTAATACATCATGAACATAAATATACTCATAAAAAATAAATAAAAAAAAGCTATAAAAACAAAAGACAAAACAAAATAAAACATTACTCGTAGAAATAAAACCTACTTAAAACTAAAGCTACCAGCAGAAAAATATAAAACATATAGAAACATACTATATATAAACAAAACCTCTTGATAATAAAATAAATGAAAACCACAAAACATACTTAAATAAATAAATAACAATCACTGATTTCTGCGCCGAAGCGTCGCTCCAAGGTTCGTCCTGAAATGAGCACACCATAGATTTGGGACACTGCCACCATACTTGCCGAGCCTATCCTACACCTTCTCTTGGTCTGCCAGCTGCTCTGAAGCCTCGAGGAAAGGTACTGAACTTGGTCCACACGAACCAGGTTCCACTGAGCACTTTGATGGTGATCCACTCCAGTGTAGCCTGACTCACTCCCAGCTCTCGCAGCCCATCTGCACTCTTCTTGCACTACACGCCTTTGTAAGACAGGGTTACCGGCAGAACCCTCACCAAGCCTGGCTCCACATCAGCGAGCTTGGCAACAACAGTCTTCAGCTCCAGCTGATCATATTTGCTTTTCTTCCTAAAGAAGCTGTCTTCCAGGGGTCCCGCCGCGGTGACCACGTGCACATCAATAATCGCGGCCTTGCCTTTGTATTCCACGACCAAGTCCGGCCTAAATTTACCCTGTGGGGTAATAAAAACATTTTCATGCCACGTGTGCCACCCTCTCATGATGAAACAACGCCTTGCAAATCTCACTATCTCGTCGTGCCGGTATATCCTTAGCCTGCGAGTATATGGGCAGATGCTCATGATGTGGGCCATCGTCTCCAGGGAGTCACAACCAGCTCGGCAAGTGGCATTCCTCCTCCGCTCCGGCTGACCCCGGGATGTCCTCATCCTGGTAGGGATTGCCCCTCCCACAATCCTCGAGAAAGCAACGAATTGCTTTCCCGACAATTCTGCCGCTCTTGAACCCATCCATGCAGTAGAGGCAGTCACCTTTCTACATTCACTCAAATCCTTACAGTCAACCCTTGCATACAGCTCATTCATACATGATACGTTCACATCCAGGACATTTTCAGGTGGCACCAACCCCCCACCAAGCCCTTGTCTCACCTCCCGCGTCGCTCCCCTCTCTCCCAATAAGTGACCAGCGAACCCTAACCGTTTGGCCCTAAGAAAGGGTATATTTGAAGCGAACGAAGGAACTCCAGTCCCACCATTCCTCCGACCAGCATGAATAAATGCATTACAGGAATCCCGTGGGAGATGCAGCCATTTGCGTACAAAAGCCCTTATACCCACATCCATTCGACGGAGGTCAACCGGGTTGGGTTTTCCAAGCACCAACCCATGGAACCACCGGGGTAAAACGTAAGACCTCAAAGCTTCCATTTTCTGCTCCGGCTTCAGTGGTGCTCTATCGATCTTAGACATCACGTCCATCCAATTAGGCACAAAAGGCTCCGCACCACGATGAGAAAACGGGACGCCAAGGTTCGGAAACCCTAAGACCCGACGCCGGGGAAACCTTAACCACCCTTCGTTGGCCTGAGGACCTAAGCTCCAACCCGACACACTTCCCTGGATTTAGCTCCAAACCACAATCCCGAAGCGCACATTCCAGCCGTCTCAGAGACACGTTGAGACCTTCTTCCGAGGATGCTAGAAGAATGAGATCGTCCGCATAGGCAATGAACGACAGCCTGACGGTACCCAAAAGAAAGCCGACTCGGGTCCGTGATGCCTCAATCACATGGTCAATGACCATATTAAATAAAATCGGTGAGAGCGGGTCACCCTGCCTGACCCCACGGCCAGGCAAAATGTCCCTCGAACACCGACCTCCATCATATATCACCGAGACGCTCCCTGCATAGATACCATCAAGATATCTAACAAAACCTTCAGGTAGACCACGGGCTCTAGCAACAGCCAGGATCGCATGACGACTGATCGAATCAAAAGCCTTTTTGACATCCAGGACTGCTAAGCAAATGTTCCGTTTCTTCCTCCAAGCATTCCGGAGCACAGAGTCCAAGAGAAAAACAATGCAGGCAACCCCATCAATGCCACTCAGAAACCCTTTCTGTTCCGGAACATGCTGGACGATTGATGCCAGCCTGAATGCCAAAATTCTGTGCAAATGACGGACAATAACAGAGGCCACAGCGATCGGCCGGTAGTCACCAGGGCTACATGGACTGTCTGATTTGGGGATCATCGTGACCCATGCACGAAGCTGCCCACACGGAACCTTACCAATAGCCATGATACAGTTAAGGACAGCCCTCGCGCAGCACGCCAGAACCGCCCGCCATTTCTCTGCAGAAACACCATCCAGTCCAGTCGCGGAATCCCTTTCAGGCATATGCCTTGCGGCCTCCTCCGGCGTGATAGGCGTCCAGATACTGGATGCATCATTGATCCTAGGACCTTCAACACGGGGAGCCGTCCAGGGGCTCGACCTCTCCTCCATAATGGGTGCCCAGTAAGCCTCCAGCTCGCCTACTCCATGAGTACCACCGGGTTTAGCTTCTCCTAGGATCTCGGCAACCGCCGCCTTCTTATCTTTATTCCAGAGATTCTGGATCCTGGCGTAGTCGACACGCCGGGGATTTCTCCGTCGGGGGCCATACTCCCGCCCCACAGGATTCACCGAATCCTGACATCCTCTCCGAGGCGGCTCATCTTTGCCTGCGAGGTGAAGCCCAATCCACTGTCCCAGCGATCCAGCAACATCTTCCCCAGGAATACATTGCCTAAGAACATGGGCCAGGACAGCCGGGCCATAGACTGGTCCCATACCCACTAATCGCTCAGCGATGCCCTCGAGTACAAGAATAAAAGCCCCCCGGTCAAGGTTCCCCACCTCCGAAGGTGGCCGTTCACGAGTCTCTCCCTCTAGCTCCTCAGGTTGGCTAAGTCCTTGATATATTTCAAAATACTCCACTTTTGCTCGAGCTCTTTCTATGGCACGGCAGGTTCGACCAGGCATTAGCTCAGCTAGTCGTTCGTTCAAAGTACCTGCATAACCTTCCTGCCTCAATCTACGCTCATGCAATGCTAATACAAGAAGTTGTTCGGTTCCCCATCTTGCCCGCACACTACCAAGGACAATAGCATCATTGAACTCTCTGGGGTGGGTACATTTCATATGACGTCCTTGGTTGTGAACCACCAGTACTCACACTTATATGATTGCCTATCGCTGTCCATAGTCTGTCCGGTCAACCATCAACTGATAGGCCCTCAGATAAGCTGGGCACGTCGGACTTCTAACGTCGTGGTACAGTGACTTTCCAAAGCGCTTACAGGCAGAACACGCTCCCTGCTTGCTCCCCGAAGGACATGCACCACGCGTATGCCCTTCTTCACCGCAGTGATCACACACCTCATTGTGGTGACATCGGCTTCGCACATGCCCGTACAGGTGACATTTGTAACACCTTGAGATGCCTAGACAATCCTCCAAGCGGCATCTTTCCCAGTCTAAATTAACACCACCCTTGGCGAGTAGTGCCTTCCGCTGGTCAGGCGAGGCTTCAATAACCCAGTGCACCCTAGGACTATCCTTCTTGCCTGCCTTATATAGAGGTGTAAATAATTTTTTCTTATCATCCACAGATAAGTCCAATACCTCATTCTCCTCTGAAAGCAATTGGATGACCTCACTGTTAGATTTAGCCCTAGGGATGCCAACTATTATTAGACGGGGCGCTTTCTTACGTATTGGCTCGTCTGCCCGGAGACCCAGGCTACATAAAACCGGATCCTCCCGGATCTTTTGAGCGGCCTCGACGTTGGGAGTTACAATAACCACCTTTTTATCCTTCCTCTTCCGTAGGCCTATCACCTCCCATCCTTGGGACATAGGTTTGACTCCCTCTTTTAATTTTTCACAAATTTCCTCCGCCGAGGCCACATCCAAGCCAGTTTCAGGGGTCACCACTACCCTGCTCACTCTGTCCCTCAAAATCGATGCGTACAAGGGCTTTCCCGCCTTGGACCTAGGCCTGGGCACTGGAGGCACGGCCGCCAACATCGGGGAGTCTCCCGATAAGGGACTCACGTCTCTCGGGCGATCACCCAACATCGCCTCAACCGCAGCCTCAAGCACTCCAATCCTTCTCTCTATCAAAGCGTCCCTGTCAGACAGCCTTTCCATTAGGGAGTCATTTTTGGCCCTCACTCTAACTAATTCATGGCTCATTTTAATAACGTTGTCATAAATCCCTCCTAAATGGTCGTAAATTCCTGACTTTGTCTGGCCTGCTATCCTTCTATCACCCTGAATCAACTCCTGTATTTGCTGGTATAGGCTGCCTAGACAGGAAACCACTTCAACCAAGTCCAATTCTGCATCTCCCCCGAACCCTGTAAATGCTTCAACTGCAACTGACTAATTTTTTAAAACGTTCCGCTGCCAGACTTGCGGTACGAGAAATTTCTTCCTCTGAGAGCATGTTATTAAAAATATTAGATATCTCAAAGAAAAACTACCGTGTACATGGAGAGTGCCAACAAGCCCACTGGGAAAGAAAAAAAAAACAAACAAAATAACTGAACAAAACCGAGATCCCGGTTGTGCGACCCGCAGACCATAAACTATTAGTTAAAAAAAAAGTAAATAAATAAATAAAATAATAATAATATTAAAAAAGAATACCTGGAATTACTCACACGCACTCATTCATAAAAATATTTAAAGTAAACCGCACTATTCACACTAAGCCTCTAAAGCATAAACAGACTGAGAGGTAAGGCACTAGGGATTAGGAGCTAGAGATAAGGCTAGCCCAGCCAGGATTAGGCGTCCCCACCAGTCTGCCAAATACGGAATAGGATATATCCACCTACCTTCTTCAATTCCGCACCTTCCTGTCTTCTACCCTACACCAAATTACAGGGCACTGCTAGTCAGCCTCGTCCCCTCCGCCACTCCAAATTTCGCAAAAATCCCCCGAGCCGTTCTGGCCCTGTAGGAAATGTAGTCTCAGCTTCCTTCCGCTTAGATCACTGATGTGAAACAATGTAGTCTACACATACCCGTACAAAACTACCTTGCTGCAAAAACTCAACTATATATATAGTATATAACCGGAGTTATTGTAAAATTAATGCAGAGCTGCCTTAAGACGTCCTCTCTGTAGGCTAGCCAGGCAAGAACTTTTCTAACCAGGATGCGACTAAGGGTATTGTTTAATGAGCTTGTCACTAAATAAATTACTGTCCAGGAGAGAATCGAACTGACGACTATAGGTTTACCAAGTGAGATAAAGACCAATGCCTTAGCTCATGTGGCTAACCTGAGCCCCCGTTTTAAAGTATTTCTGACTTTATAAATGTATTTATTTTAAAAATTTAATTTTTTACAGTGGGATATTACAAGAAAAAGTCTTCAATCACAATAATATTGTTACGTTTTTATTACCAAAACCAGTAATAAACATTTTTAATAAGCGTTCTTTTGGATTGCAAAATTAAATACTCGCAAGTTTCACAGTTTTATCACAGCACAATTTATTTCACAATGCACAATAAACTTGGTAATTATTCTTAATTACTACTCACAGTATACACTGATAGCGTCACTGTTCTTCAGATTACACAGTCTAATAATTCTCTCACGGTCACTGAAATTCACAGAAAGACGGCACTGCACTGTCCTTTACTTCGCGGCACTGCACTGTCTTAAACACGGCACTAACTAAACTGTTACTTACAGTCACGGCACAACACTGTTCTTCTTATAAAAACACTTTAACGCACTGCACTAAGTCGCACTGTAGCACTGATGTGAACATCAAGACAGTTGAGAATAAAACTGATTCGCTCGCGGCTGGCCGTTCTTTATATAGGTTGTCGGCATACATCAAAGGGGAATTGTCTGGACCCCTCGATGTCTGGCTGGAAGGTACTGGTAGGAGCTAGGGCATTCTGTCGGCGTCTTTGATCTATATCGCACTTCCCAAATACGCGACTAGTTGGCAGTCTTAATTCTGCTCCAAATAAAATTTTCGCCGGAGTACGTGATGTGGACTCATGGACGGCCGACCGATATAAAAGTGATTCTGATTCATTACAAATTAAACCACTAGCTTTAGTAAATTGTTTTCAATAAAATTAATATGTTATATTCAGATATATTTTCTTAATTGTTTGTATTTCCTGCCTATCTATGCAGCGCGACGAGGTCGGCTGGCCTGTTTGTTTACAATTCAGCCGTGTATTGTACATTAACTGAGCATTCACGGTTGTGTTATCTGTATGTATATTTAGCTATTGTAAACCTTCGCGTGGGAAATCTGCTTATTTTACGCAGCCCCTGCGTGACGGACTTTTTAATGTGGTAATTAAACGTATAAACTTAGTTTTTAGAATTTAAGAGTTATTTCTAGGTAGAGAATTGCAGGTAACAATTATATTATAGTGTCCTAGGTCTAGGTGAGTTCTTAGATTTAATTCAGTTGTATAATGTTTTATAAAAATGTCCTCTCACCATTTCTCTCGCTGAGAGAAGTGCGGGAGCTCTGAAAATAGAGATTTGGAACTCCGAAAGTGCTAAGCGCTTAAAAATAACAATAAAGTATTATGGAGACAATTGACGTTTTGTTTGCCTGATTGATATGACGTCCTTCACTCGGCGTTATAGTTTTGTTGTAACTCTACAGTTACAATGCTGCTCTAGTAAATATGTGTGTCAGTCAGTGGTCAGTTTCTTAACCTCGTTAGGACAATCTCGTCTCTTATCGTAAGCATAAATAGAAAAATTAGAAACTTATTAACCATTCAACTTCACTTTTAATAGCCTCGTGCCTGTCGGCTCGCTGTTAGACATGACTCCTGATAAATATTACAATGAACCTTGATTATGACGAGCTACAAGATTAATCGATTATTGCTTTGAATAATCCATGGCGACATAGGACAACCTACACAGGCTTCCCATCCAACTGACCTAATAGATGGGGAACAAGATATCTCTCTCAGTCATTCCCTCTAATGGGAGCCTCCAATGATAACATATACCCTGGGATATGTATGCATAAACGCAACGCCTTGTATTGTGTACATTGTTTCACAAATTGTGTTCCGCCGAGTACTATTTGGCAATGCAGTGGCCTCACCGAACCACATCGAAGCATATTATGTTTACAAATTAGTTCACAACCTGATTCTATGGTCCAGTGAGCTGGCTAATGGCCTGGGTTAAAACATGCTAATTATCGCTAAATTGGGATGTGGCTGATTCGTAGAACTACGTCAGATAAATCATCGAATATTTTCTTCTGTGATTGAGCCTTTTATGTTAGTAATACCTATTACTGAATGATCTACGACATTGACAGAGGGTTCTCGGTGTACGCAAGAAACACATTAAACTTTCAGCCGACATATAAGAAATTTCGAAGCTGGCTATGTTAGCAACTTAATACAGCTTCTTTCATCATATATGATTTGTGGTCTTAGTACCACCTTTACATCGGCTATTTTGTCATAAAATATAATGAAAAAATTTACTAAACCCTAAAATTTAGTAATAACGTACATATAAAAATACTTAATTAAAGCTAAGGAGCTTTGGTTAGCCACGTTAGTTAAAGTAAAGGCAATAATAGAGTTGAAAAACTTTCAGCTGTTGGTTTGATTTCAGTATGCTTGAATATGTGAGTAAGCGCGCAATCGCGTTCGTTCATATAAAATAAAAGTCATGGATCACATAAATGATATTTTAATATGGAGAAAAAGTGAACTAAGTTTAGACTTCCCTTAAGATATTAACAAGAATCATTAGTTGTGACTACTGAGGTTATTTATTTTTTAATCAACAAATTGAACGATTTTTCACGCCCCTAACTGACAGGCGGATACCACTTGTAGATCTTATCGTCATGAGAAATATGCTTTACCTACAAGAAATGAGTAATTGATTGTAACAATTTCATGTCTTATGTATAAGACATTTAAATTATGAAAAAGAAATACGACTGTTCACCATAAAATTGCTTCAAATAAATCAGCTTAGACAATTTAAATGGGCTGTCACTTCGACCAAACCGGTAGATATTATTTCCACAAACCTATCAGATAACACCTATTAAGATTTTTAGTTATAAAAAGAAAAACGTTGTAGCATAAAATGAAAGTTAATTGTTAATTACATTAGCGGCCAGAAATATCGTCCAGTAATTATCTGAAAGCTATCTACTAAAATTGATATTCTAATATATTCATAGGAGCGGTATATTTACGATAGCTCGGCTTCGATCATGGCATCGATTAGGAGAAACCTGTTAACAGGCGTCTTAAATTACTGGATCCAATGTTTTCCCAAGGCTTCTATTTGAATATTTATGTCAAAGTTGTAAGCCGGTTGGCTTGTTTATTGCTTGCGCTCTTTAAGGCAACCATCCATCCAATCCTTTCTCGCCATCATGAAAAATGGACTTCCCTGTTTATATATGGCCTAATTAAGGTTGTTGCTTATTATATCACATCTTATAGGAATTGCATTCCTTCTTTTTACGCTATTTTTTTTTGAATCTATATTGTAGCTGATCCACTGACAAGCATCGATGAGAGGAAATGGTGTTTGTTGCTGGCTATATTTTTCTGTAACCTTTTATATACAACCAACTCCTGAGTTAACGAATATATACGAACTTGGCGGCAATAGAATTATTTCTGTATATGTATGTCACTTTTTTCTATCTTGAAAAAATAAAATACCATTTTTTTTTGTCTCTGATTTTGCTAAAGGTTATAGCTTAGTTTACTTCTGGCCAACAGAAATATCTATTAACAAGATCGGAGAGGAAGGCTTTGGAGCTCTTATGCTCCAAAGATGATAATCAACTAGATACAACTTACCTGATACAAGAAAAGTATATTATAGTATATATCTGGACTGGTTGGTTGTGGGGCTAATGAACATTTTCTACCATCCATCATAATATTTCCTCCCCCCCCCCCTCCACCCAGCAAAGAATTTACTATATATAAAAGTTATATTTTTCGGCATTTTCTTTCCCTTTTGGTTTGGACTCATTAATGACTACTTCTACTGAAGTAGAATTACATTACTAGAACACGACTTAAGAGAATAAAAAATAGTTTTTAAATTAGCAGTACTCTTTTGAGTCATGCATATTTACTTGAGCAAGGAATCATGATGTGACACGGCAAGATGTATGCTGGGAGGTACAAGAAGAAACAAGCAGATAAATGAGCCTGGAATTTGTTGGCGATGTGGCTACTGGATATTGTCCATGAGTGCACATGGAAAAGGGCTGGTAATATCCATGGTGACCGTGGATATTACTGGTAAGTCGAGGAAGACTTATCACTAACAGGGACCATGCAATGAGAGTCAGCTTTGGAAAACTTGGTCATGGTCCCATCATCAGCTTATGTTCCGTCACCTACTTTTCAGCTCATTTGTTTATGAGAATAGAATGTTTCAGCATTGATGTAAATTTAGCCATTTTCTGCAGTTTTAGAAGAACCTTATTTATCTCCTCTTACTTAGATTAGGGGGTTTCTAATAATAATTTAATACGTAAACAATAGATACAAGTAGATTAGCGTCCAATAGAAATGTTCCACTAGGGAAGTATACTCCTCTGCGACGTCGTATTCCTTGCTTTTTATCTTATAGTCTGAACAGCATTAGGCCGGTTCCTTAGGAGATGCCTCCTTGTGAGGCTTTACGTCCAGAACAACGTTTGTGAATAATTGAGTGCATTGTGAGTAGTAAAAAGTCACACGTCAAGCTGTCTTGGAGACAGTTGGACAGCTAGCTGTTGATTGCCCGGCCTAGTAGAGGGCGAGGTCTGAATGAGTAGAAGAGGTGTCATGTCGGCTGTAGTATCCTTTAGCCCGGCATGGACAGCCAGAACCTCGAGATAACAACCAGAAGTGTGATTGCTTAAACGACACCAACACTTATTGCACAGCAATAGGTACATTATTATTGCTCGTGCAGAATTATAAAGAAGTATACATTAGTTATTGCTCCGAATATCCATTAATATACTGCCCATCTAAAGAGCGATACCGTTTACAAGATTAAAGAATGAAATTAGAAAATATAAACTGTATATCAACCACTGAGTGATGGAAGAGAGTGATTAGTTTAGTAGTAGGACTACCATAAGGAAGGCGCTACGGTGATTTACTGTGAGTGACATCTCAGACGATACGATTAGTACCATCTTCCAAATATGCAGGGAGCTGATAGGATCCAGCTGATCCAGTAAAACTAAATTTCTGATTTCAAGAGTTTTTGTATAATAGTACCAAATTGCTCTCTTCTGAAGGGAGTCCAGCTGATCTTCAACATCTGCCAAGGGAATAGACTTGTTCTGAGACGAGTGAGATCTCAGCTTCTGTTGGTCCTCAGCATCAGAGTACCTACATTACTTAGGACCTCTGAACTGTTGCTTTTCTACATGTGGGCTTTTTCGAGCAGGGTTGTAAGTTCTTCCTTGAGTAGAATTGCTAAGTCAAAATTACTACATCCTGCCACGTATGAATCAAAAACAACTCTCACCTTTTTCTCAAAACCAACGCTTAAAAATGGCGAGGTGACGCATATATGCAGGTGGAGAAGTTGTATAAGACTTATGATCGAGGGTTTCATTGTCGAATATGAAGTCGCCTACTTCTATTTGAGGTGACCATTTTTGCATAGTCATGTATCTAGACTCTGAAATAGAAAAAAATCCAGAGCTTCTGAAAATGTTAAATTATTAGCTTGTTTCTTAAAGGGACGGGATATGAGATATAGACCGATTGATTCTCGATAATACGTATTTTGAAAATGTTCTTCACATGGATTATTAAAATCCTTTGACTCAGGGAGAATTTCTTCCATTTTCGAAAAATCGAGTGAAACCCTAAGGTTTCAACCCAAGGTTAATCTCTAAAGATTGGACTCTCGGTTAGGTAAAAACAATTAGTTTACATGTGGGAACCTTCCAAGGAGAAAAAAGAGTTTCCCATTGAGGTGTGGCCAAAATTAGTAGATAAGAACACAATATTCATGTGTTCAACCCGATAGCATTTCATAAATAGATCATTCCTAAGAAGAAAGTCCACTGGTCTTGGCTCCCCAAATAGAGGATCATCTAGCATGTGTACTGGAAACATTTCCTGGTTGATTGGGATTAAGTTCCGTAATCGGAAGCTCACGACGATCGGTGCTGTATTCTACCTGTCGTTCAGTGTATTGCATTGGAGTTTTCCTATAACACCTGGGAGTGGGGTTTGACACGTTCCTGTAGGAGAATACCTTGCCTGGAAGGAGAGGCGCATGTTGAGGTAATGAGCAAGAATGGTGATCCAACAACAATATAGGAAAAGACGAACAGTCATGAGTACTCCCTACTGCAAATATTCTGACCGAGGGTTCCCAAATCGACTTGGGTTAAATTGCACGTTTCATATTAACTCAAGGCAATGCCAAGATCTATACATTTTTTTACACATTTGTATTACTCAGGTCTTTCTCCCGATAAAATTCGTTTTGGTTGAGTAGCTATAGTGGGTTAACCCAACTTTCCAACTGCTGATATGGTCCTCAATTAGAGTCTTTGATTCTAATCAAAAGGTGTTTTATTATTGTTTTTTTTTTTTTTACTTCTTTTTTTTTACTTTGAACTCACGGTTGTCTTAGGTTTAATTACTGATTTTCTAAAGGTTTTTTGTATATTATATATTACTTTTTTACAGACACTATGCAACCCAAAAAAGCCTCTCGACAAACCAACAATTCAGGTGTCTTTAGTAGTTTTCACTCGTACCTATACAAGTAAAATGATTCCTGCAAATCGTTTGCTCTTTCATGTGAAGTCTTCATACGAGCAACCTGCTTAACTGTGATTATGCCTGCCAATAATGAGTCAGTCCTTTCTCGAGCAACAGAGGACTGACGGATGATCTGATTCAACAAAGCAAACAGCAGGTGATTATAGTAGACTGATGAATGGACTTATGAAATCATTCTAGGCCCACAAGTGTATCAATGTAAACAAAACTAAACGTATAATGAACATAAACACTATAGCCCCTTCTTTGCTTTCTCCTATCAATGTAGCCCTTTTCTTTCTATATCCTATCACTAAGTCATTTTCTTCCTAGCATCTGCTATATTCCAACCCTAAGTTTACTATGGGATAGCTGTTTCTACCGCTATTTGATAGCTCATGCGAATCTAGTATTTGAGGACTACCTGTTACCAACCTTGAACAAATGATTAGAATAATTTATATCAACCCAGGACCCTACGTGTGTGCATATATATAAGTTAAATAGATAAGAGTGAGAGAGAGAAAAAAAGGGACAGAGGAAGAAAATAGAAAAAGTGAGAGAATGAGTGGGATGAGGAAAGGAAGAAGTGCATATAGTAAGTAACATGAGGGAGGCGGTGGCGGTCTGTGGGTGTAATTAAGTTTTATTGTTTTTAGCCTTGCTGGTTTAGATAAGAGTGGGGAGGGTATTAACAGCTGTTTTAATAACACACCTCCTTTCTTGATTGCTACCTCTACACTAATAGGCAACCTACCCTACTCACCTCCTCTCTCTCTCTCTCTCTCTCTCTCTCTCTCTCTCTCTCTCTCTCTCTCTCTCTCTCTCTCTCTCTCTCTCTCTCTCTCTCTCTCTCTCTCTCTCTCTCTCTCTCTCGCTCTCTCTCTCTCTCTCTCTCCCTCTCTCTCTCTCTCTCTCTCTCTCTCTCTCTCTCTCTCTCTCTCTCTCTCTCTCTCTCTCTCTCTCTCTCTCTCTCTCTCTCTCTCTCTCTCTCTCTCTCTCTCCCCCTCTCTCTCACTCTCTCTCTCTCTCTCTCTCTCTCTCTCTCTCTCTCTCTCTCTCTCTCTCTCTCTCTCTCTCTCTCTCTCTCTCTCTCTCTCTCTCTCTCTCTCTCTCACTCACTGACTCATATAAATTTTGAAAGTTTATGAGATTCGCTCAATAAAAAATGGATAAATCCTGTATAATACCAATTTTTAATCTAAAAAAAGTAGTCCTTTATTCTATGCTCTATAAGTATGATACCTTTAATGGAATAGTACAAGGAGTATATATGTTTATTAATTGAATTTGGAGATATTGATATTATAACAGAAATGATACATTAAACAATATCAGATTGTTGAGGTATTGATAGACGTAATTACTTAGTGGTTAGAGAACGAATACGCCTTACTTAAATATTTATTTGTACAGTTTTCTTCTCTGAGATCGGTTATGTAACTATAGTCGATGGAATAGTAACGTAGTACCACTTTCTTTCTTTCCCAGTCACAGTATCCAATAGGAATCCACTGTTGTATAAAGCCATGTTGCGGTAATGCTAAATAATGAGTGTGGCGGTGCTTTGTGGATATTTATCGGAATTCCTGAGTTAATATGCTATAATAGGTGAATGTTTAATTATCGGCGAGAATGGCTATAAAGCCGAGCTACTAAATACCCTTGGAAAAGGACCTCCCAGCCAGAGACAATAGATCCATTATCTCCCTCCTATAATTACCAATTATTGGATTGGAATTCTACTCCAGGGTTAACTTCTGAACCCACCGCTCTAACTCACACCCCCAACTTACTAGCAAATATTGTTTTATGGCGAATACACCCACAGTAATGACTGCGATCCCTCAGAGTGCAAGAATTACTCGTATTATGAACAAATTAACTAACTCCTGATCACAGCTTGAGACCTCTGATAGCGTTCCCTTGGCTTCCTCTACCTATAAGCAAACTTGTTTGAGTATCCATAAATATTTGACGACGGTGGAAGAATGCTAATTTAAACTGGACCAAATTATTTTTTTAGCATACCTTAAAGGAAATTTGATGCTAATTACTAATATACCACTTGAAATTAGTACTTAGGTTCCTAACAGAGCACTTCAATGAATTTTATTGACTTCAAAACCTCCTCTTTTCTTAGCTCAAAGCATCCATCTTTATAAAAAATCATAATTAAAGTTAAAATATTAAATGATAAAGAGCAAAAGTTAGTAATATATTTGAAAACTAGATTTTATAATGAAAAAAAGAATGTGCCAATTCGCTTGGAACCACCTCATTTGAGCTCTATACCAGATATTGTTTTCAAGGGGCCTATGTTATTCGAGATACATGGAAATACGTTCAGTTGACTCCCCCCCCCCCCATCTTAAGTTCATGGACAACTAAAATTTGAGTGATTGAGATAAAACTTATTCTGATTCGTTATAAATTACAGTACTAGATATAGTAAATAGTTTTCAATAAAATTAATATATTATATTCAGATATATTTCAGTAGTTTTTTTTTTCTTTTTGGTGAAGAATATTTCTATCTATCTGTTCTCTGAGAAGTTGGCAGATCTGTTTGTTTACAATTCTGACGCTTTTCGTTGAGAGATCAGATTACCGTTTGTATTTATCGACTTCCTTATCCTTCTTTCACAATTCTGGATGTAAGAGTTTTTAATGGATCTTCATCAAATATTTGTGGGGCTCATCAATTTTTACAATAAGCAGGCATGGTCAATGCTTATCTTTCTCTGCACGGTCCTTGTTGTATACCGGACTGTTAGTCTCATTGAAACTAATAAATCCTGGTGGTCGCAGTAGAAGGAAGCTTGTTCCACACATCCTTGATTTGCTGCATCACTATTTCGTACCAGTTTTCTTAATAAAATGAATATTTCCATTTTCATAGCCTCTGGCCTTTCGAAAACAATGTAGAATAGAATATATTTATATGTTAATGATTTACATTTTGTACAAATTAAATATACAAATAACAATTCTGTCTTTTTAAATAAATAATTAAATCCAAGTTCTTCAGTTCAACAATAATATGACAATAAAGACAAAAAAAAAGCAATTTAGTGTAAATAGTAAAATATAGAACATAAAAGATAGCTAAAAGCATTCTATAAACCCTTTTCCGTCTTAATATAACATTTTACTGGAGTGTGGTCCATCAGCACTTCCAGAGTATAGATACGAGAACAATGTCTAGTGTGCAAACTCTTAACTCTTTGATATGAATTTTGTACAGCCGAAATGGTCATTCTTCCCAATTGCACGTCTCAGACGAAGGAAGTTTTGTTTGTTGTTTCTGTTACCTAACTTGATGTCAGCCATTGTAGTTACTCTGTGGTCCGAATGTATTGTGCATGGAAACGAATGATTTTCCATAGACTTACATACTTGCCGAAATGGAAGTAATTTTTATACAACTCACAGATAAAACTACTTCTGTCTTCATCACAATGCATCTTTAATAGTGAGCAGTAGCTGTGGTCCAGCCTTCTGGATGAGTAGCGCATTCCAGCAGCAATATGAACAACAGTTCCTCTTCTGTACATACTGAGTCTTTTATAACATATCTCTTACAAAACACTAAATTAAGCAAAAGTTTGTTGAAAAAGGAATTAATAGCACTAGTTGTTCTATTCATAGAGATGGAGACTTTTATTCAGACAATGGTATTATTAGTAAGCACATTTGGCCTAGTAAATGTGATGTGACATTAAGAGTGAGCAAATGGTGGACTATAGGGGCTGTGAATAAGTCTGGGACCACCCTGGGCTTTGGACAGAATTAGCCGGGAACCCCCGCCGCGATAGCTCTTCTCCCCTGAGGCACATCTCACTCCCACAGTTGTTCCTAACTCGTTCCCAGGGGTCTTACTCCACACTCATTAAACCATACACATGAGAAATATGTTCGACCAACAAATTGTTATAAGCTGTGCCCTCATCAATATTTCAGGATACTTTTAAGTACCCATGTGTAATGCATATATTGCCATTTACTTTATTATTATTTTAAATAAATCACGAAACATCAATTTAGTGAAGGGGAAGTTTGACTCATGCCCGAACCCCTACCTACGAACATATAATTCAGTGAAAGTAATACCAAAATATTTATAGTAATATTCTGGCCATTTTCAGAAGGATTTCTGAAGGAATACTCTTAGCACGTATCCTACCTACGTAGGCATTCAACGCTAAATTAAACCAAAATATTTGAAAATGCAATTGAATAGAAAATGAAAAATATAGTATTTAATTCAATTACGTAATTATATATTTAGCAAACTTCAAGGTATCTAACGAACGCATTAAATAAAAGTCCGTCACGCAGGGGCTGCGTATAGTAAGACGATTTCCCTCGTGAAGTTTTGCAATAGATAAATATTACCAGTATAACACTGAACACTACCGTCAATATTAAGTCGATAAATACAAACGGTAATGAGAAATCATTCAGTCAACTTTAATGACCTCTCAACGGAAAGCGTCTGAATTGTAAACAAACAGGTCTTCCAATTTCTCACAGCTGAACAGATAAACAGAAAGAAAAACAACTACTGAAATATATCTGAATATAACATATTAATTTTATTGAAAACTATTTACTATATCTAGGACTGTAATTTATAACGAATCAGAAGAATTTTTATCTCAGTCACAAATTTTAGTTGTCCATGAACTTAAGACCGGGGGGGGGGGTGGTCAACCAAATGTATTTGCATGTATCTCGTATAATAAGAGCCCCTTCAAAAAAACAATATTTGGTATATAAATTTCAAATGAGGTGGTTTATTATATAACAGAGTATTAGTTATCTTGCATCAGTAGAAGGGGTGGGGGGTTGCTTAAGGCTGAAAACTGCAAAATGCAAATATCTCGGTTAATATTGAAGATAGAGAATAAATGCATATAACAATATTTATAGTGCATCTAATTTACGATAAGGTTGGTTCTATACAATTTTTCGATCCGACGTATAGTAACAGAGATATTTCAAATTTTCAAAATTTCCCCCCTCTAAAACCCTCTCCGGTCCGATTTTAGCCGTTAACAAACTTGATCTTTAGTTATCGACAAACGCTTATATATCAAGTTTGGTAACGATAAAAGAATAATTGCATCTGCTAGAGCGGTAACAGAGAAATATATATGTGTGTATACAATTTAGAAAGGACCTCATTTTCGTCATCTCCTAAGTTGGAGCGTTGGATATTGGAAGAAATGTTTCGAAAATCGCATCATGAGTAAGTCCTCAATAGCTGATTTCCCTTAAGGGAGATCTTCAAAAATTACACTGTTACAATAGCATATATATGTACTGTATATATATACTAAAGAGATGTACATTATCATCTCAGAAGGTTCGTACACTTCTCTGTATAGCCTTTTGTTTTAGACTTACAATGCTACTGGAAGCTTTAGGAAAGTACCATTTGTTAGTCAAGAAATTATAAGTCAGATTTCAAGAAAAATATCCTAGCTGATTGAAACATTTTTTTCTATTTTAATTTTTAACTCACTACCGATTCTACACATCTTTCTTTCGGTAGAAATATCTGTTATCAATACAGATTGAGGACTGGCTGCTATCAATGAATAAATTGATAAGCGAAGAGCTCTAAGCTCAGTTTCAAAAAAAAAAAAAAATTGAAAATATAATAGATTGTTGTGTTGCTTTGTTAGACTGTAGTATTGTCAATCTACAAACAGCTACAAATTATCTCTTATTTTATATTTTTAAGGAATAAAAATTACTTCCTTTTTATGAAACGGCACAATAAGGTTAATACCTTGTGTGAATTTAATTTCATTTTTTTAAGTATAGTAGATTCTTATACAGTATAAAGAATATAAGTAAAATCTTAAATATCGATATAATACAAGTCATGCTATATTAATGATCAGTTCGTGATTTTGCACACTTCAAAAAAAAAAAAAGAATAGAACTCAAAAACATTTCCCAAAACTTAAATATGGCACGTACACGACATGAAACAGAAGGAGAAAGAAAACTAAAATCAGAGTGATCGTTGGTAAGGGAAGAGAAATCAGGCAGCTGATAAAGTCGGAGTAAAGATTTCCAAGGGCTGATAGAAGTTGTGGAAGGAAATGGGTAAAAAGGGCGCGGATTGGCCTCTGGTAAGGGGGAAGGAGGGAGGAAATGGAGTATCTGGTAGGAAATGAGGCCTGAAACTGGGTTGGCCAACCTTTCCTCCGCCGGCTGGGTTGGCTGCCGACCCGTCTAATTGTAGCAACGACCTCTTTAATAACGACCCTTTAGGGCCTCATACTTGGCTGCCTTCCATGCCCGCTCTAAGTATCTACCCTCCTCCTTCCGGAAACTGTTAATATATTTCTCCACATTTCTACCAACTCTCAACCCTTACCCCGGCTCCTCTAAAGTTTTATCTCATCCGAGTGGTCGAAACCTTACAAACCGCTTCCCTTCCTTAATTGTTTGAGTTTCTTAATTAAACCACCTTCAGTACACTGTGAAAACATTGTGTTCTACAGAGTTTGTAATAGTATTTGTAATGGACAGGTAAAGACAGACTATAACTTTTATAGTAATTAGTAAAACTTTACTTCAATTACTTGCTAATATACATATAATCAAGAAGAAATAAATTTTCTTCCTGACATTTGTGCCTGAAAAAGTATGATGATAAAAATATTGAATAATTTGACCGGAACTTTTAATACGTTATTTGCACAAAGTTACAGTTACATAATTTAAATGACGAAAAACTTAGACAAGGAATTGAGAACTCTTTAACTACTGCCGAGCTTCATTGAATTTGGTGAAGTAAGGTTAAAAAGCGTTTTAAAAAACGTTCATTTTCTATTCTTCCCATGAAATGATGGCTCAGTTGGCAAAGTATTGGTCTAGATCAGTCAGGAGAAGCTGCCAGATAGAAACCAGCAGGAATATTTAATTTCGGTACTTTCCTGTAATGGGGACCCCTACTGGAAAATATCGATATTTTCGATATACAATCTTTCTCCATATATCGATATTCTCGATACGTTAATTAAGGTTAGGTTTAGAAAAAAAAACAATTATTAACGATTAAAGCTTTTAATGAAAAATTATTATAAAAACAATTAAAATATCTATCTAACATAACGGCATAAAGGAAGCTATATCAGACAAAATACAATCAAAACGATTTAAATTTTCTTGTTTGACGTATTCCCTCCACATATATTCTGAGAGATAAGAGTCTAAATGGTGTCGTGTTGTGCCGCGATGCCTTTTTTTTTTCTCCATTTTGCTGATCCCCACATACGTTCCACCTGTTGTGTGTTAGCTCCAGTAATTGGATCAACAAAATGGTAACTTTGGTTAACAGAAAAATGTGAGAATCCTGCCTTTTCAAGATCTTCGGTTTTATAACCTTTGCAACAGTCCGACATAATTGTAGAACCTACTTCAATATGGTTTTCGATGGCATTCATCAATGTTTCCGCCTTCCTATCTAGAATTTTCACTAGGAATCGTCCATTGGTCTCACGGCAAAGTCCACCAAAAACCCACTGTTCAGGTAACACTCTCCCAGTACCGCTTTTCCTATTAGTAAATAAACTCTCGTCTATTTCAACCACAAAACCATTTCCACCAATTTTGCCAACATTTTTCTTCTCGAGAGCATCGACGGTTACTTCCCTCATGTAGTTATTCCAATCTACTGTTGTATTTTTATTCATTCCCAATTGCCTTTCACAAAAATCAACCGATGTTAGCTCTTCACACCAAAGGTATATAAAGCGAATTGCTGTAGTGAATGTCATTCTGCTTCCCTCAAACCAAGTACCAGTACGTATACCTACCTTGGTTTTGCAAGAGCTGCATTTCCAAAATGGTTTTTCGTCAGAAACATAATTCTTCATACAATGACCTTTGTCACACTGTCGTTCATTATGCAACAGTCCCTTACTTTTTAAAAAAGTAAAAGTCTGTTGGTAAATCCCACAGTAACATTTTATAAGGCTATGAAAGTACGACTCTACTGAACACAGAGAATACTATAAAACAATGGCGGTATATTTATTCTAGTTAACAGCTGATTTTGTATTCCCGGTGTTCATTCATATCGAAACAGTAGCGATATCGTATCGAAATATCGATATAATCCCGGAAATATCGATATTTTTCAGTAGGGGTCCCCATAAAAGGAAAGTACCTTAATTTCCACCAATAGTGTTTTCCGCCAATTTGAATAGTAAAATTACATAATTTGACACTTATTTCTGCTTGAAAGGAGCTTTAAATATAAGGATCGCCCTTGAAAAATATAGAAAAACTAAACAATAGGATAGGAAATGTGTTTTTTGTTTTTTTTTTATTCTGGCCTTATTTGTCGAATAAATTCTTTATTTATTTCTTGTGAAAATTGTTCTATCTAAATCATTAAAAGCTTGGGCGTAAAGCTATTCAATTTACATATCATTTCGTTGCATTAGGTTGTACCTCAAATTATTGAGTAGGTTCTGATATTTATGAAAATTTTAGATATGATTCTCCCACCTTGATTACATTGTGATGATATGGAACTTTGTGATGCCTTTCTTGTTCCCACCTCCGAATTTAGACCACCATAAAACTCTTGGCAGGAATGACTCGTCTTTCTTATATCCTCGCAGCCATGTCTGACTACCTGCTATTAATTGCCTCTCACACAACTTCTACTAATTCACAATTACTTCCTCTGGGGATTGTGTGGTTGAATTGTGATTTACTGTTCTGAAAACTTATCTCCTAGAGGTCTTTAGATCCTACTGATTAGTAACACCAGTTATTGGACTAGGAAATTCTGTAAATAAGGAGTTTAGGAAATGATAACTAACCAAATTTTACTAATGCTTCAAAGGAACACAGATGACGTTATCTCTGATATCTTGTTTATTATTCAATTGTTTTAATTAACACATGTTGTTTAACCAAACCTCATTTAGTGTTCAGTGTGATTTTGTAGAGTAAACATGTGACACATTTTTGTCTAATAAAACCTAGGTCACAAGTTATCTATAGTTCAATTATTTCAATCTCCCACTTAATTTTCATTGTCTCCTCTTGCAAAAGCCATAAATAAATAAACAGACTTGAAATTCAAGTTTTGCCTGCAAAATATGGTTAATATGAAAACTGCATAAATAGGACGTGAAGGAATTACTGAAGTCTGGCGACAAAAATTGCAAATAATCCGTTAATATAGAAAAATTGCATCAAAATTGAAAATCTTGTCTGGCTTTCCACCCGTTTGTTACTCAATCACTTAAAGACGGAATTGGAATATTCAACTATGAAGGAGAAGTGACATCACATATTCATTAATATCTTCCTGAATAATTGATATTGGTTTTATCGGGGAAAAAGAAAATAAATTATGTGAAGAATAACGATTTTAGTTAGAAACTTTATTTACCTTTATTAATGTTAAAGTTTTGATTTCCGACTTCGTACGCAAAAGACAATCCTCTTCCATGAAAATGCTTGAATAAATTGAGAATTTTTTTGTATTAAGGGAATACATTTTGTAGACCTATGTTATTATGTACTTTACTACCACCCTCAGCGGGGGGGGGGGAGTAGTTTGAAGTTTAATGTTCGCCAATATACATCCGTTAGACGGGAGATCATTACTATTTCTATCGGTCGATGGAATTTTCATTATTTAATTTATTACTTATTTAAGTTAACTATCTTTTTTACTGAGTTAAAGGTCACGACAACATATGGCTATTCACATCAATAAAAGGGGATTGATAATAACTATTCCCACAGTACTTACCGTTGAGTGCTCCAGAAATACAAGTAATTCACTTAATGGGGAGTGGTAATGGGTGTATTAGGAGAGGAGATATTTTCAGTAAGCTTAAGACTTTGGTTCCTTAAAGTGGAGACAGTGAGTAACGCTAAAATAATTAATACTGCTGAAATACGTGAGATAAAAAAACAGGAAGTAGCATATGGCAAGCGTGAGCATATGCCTTACAATATGTAGTCAATGAGAAAGTGAATTGAGAAACCGACAACCCTACTGGAATGAGAAAAGAGGGTACTCTGAGCATGCGTAAAGCTATAAATTGCCATAATGATATGAATAAATGTTTTTCAATAAGTTTTATGAACTATAAGTGTTAGTGTTGGATCGCATTTACGAAACTTGAATGGCTTTTACAAATAACTATGATTATTTTCTGTTAGTAGAACTTTTTAAAGCAAAAACTAAGCAAGTGTATTATTTTGGTTATTATAATTGGCACTTTTTAAATAAGCACAAATTTTGGAGTTTCATATGTCTACTTAAATTTTACTAAATATCAACATCAATATCAAATTTACACAGGCTGGAATAGAATGAGACTAAGGTTAAAAATAACCTTATTCTAAGTTGGCTTAGAGAACTGCCTAATTTTTTTTTTTTTTTGAAACCATTTTTAGTCCAACTTACCAGTTTTTCAAGATCAATCGGGTAATAGAGTTCTTCCAAATCTGACATATGAAATAGTGGATTGGTTTCACTATTATACACGATACCAGTGTCAAATTTATTGGTCGCTTTCGTTGAGAGGGCATCATTTTCAAGCCCGTGGAAAGTTTTACTGAGTGCTTGCCAAAAACACCAGTTTTATGTAGTTCTACAGTCAGGTAGTAGTTTTTGGAAAGTTTTGTTCCTTTACATTTATTCATTCTTTTAGTTTGTTCTTTTACATGAAGTTTACTTTATACATGTGTGCAGGTGAGCTGTCCTTTCCTAAACAATCTTTGGTCGATGCCATTAATAATATCTCCATTTCATCCTCACATTGCATTTTCTTATAAGCGCATGTTTCTATTTTTCTAAGTGTTATTAGTATTTTTTTTTTTCATGTTACCTATATTCTTCGTCCTTCTGTCTGTCTATTATACTAAGTAGTACGACTGTTTGTCTATAGTAGTATTTCTTTCCTTGTTCCGTTTTATTCTTTTCAATGGTCTGAATATTGTATCTGAGCTGTTGAGTTTTTCGTTGGTAATGAGTCTCTGTTAGTATATTTCCATATTGTCTTGTATGATCAGCCTGCATCCTATTGTATTTCAGTGCGTTTCATCCTCTGTTCTCTAGTCGTGGGGCAATGACAAATAGCATTTTCATTGCTTGGGAAATTGGAGTCTCTAAGTCAAATCTGAAAGATAGTGGTAATTATATCTGGTCTGGGATGTTTTGCCAGTTTCTCGTATGTATGCGCTTCTGTGGGTCCAAGTAGTTTCAACAATATCGTCATCGCCGTCGAATAAGTTCATCCATATCCGTTAAGACGTAGTTCATCTATAATTCACGAACACGTAAATAATTGTCTAACTAGGTTAGAACAGAACTAGTCGAACATTACATTGTAGCTAGTACTAGTGAATTTAAGTTCAATAACTATGTTTAGACAAGCTGTTTGAATCGGAAGAGGTCTATGGAATAATTTATGTTATTATGTTCTGGACAATAAATACTTAACTAATGGATCGTATTATTTTTAAAATGGCGGCGGCAGTTTGTGAAAACGAGTTTTACAAATAATTCCTGAAAATGATGTTGTAAGAAATAGACTTATTTCATAACCCACGCATTGTAATTCTCTATGATAAAGGGGCTGTGTAATATAAAAACTTGTTTATGTATCTATAGAGCATGAGGCCATTTATCAAGATTTGATATACCGATTCGCAGCTGTGTTGGGCTTGATATGAGTCTGTTTCCTTGTCCAGTTTACAAATGATTCCGACTTGCAGAACGATAACGTATTGGCATTCTGCAGGCAAATAGAAACGAAAACGGGGGCGAGCACATTATTCCGCCGGCATGCACGAGATTTATTGAATCATTCTCTCAAGGATAAAAAGGTTGTCTGGATTGCGAGGGGAAAAGAAAAAAAAGAAAAATGTTGGGGATAACCTACTGTTACATTCCTGGCAGGACTCCAGTTCCCTCGAATGTTTTCAACCAGCTATTAAGTGATGGGGCTTTCTAATATATAAACCGCGCGTTGGGTCAACTGAATAAAAAAAATATAATAAATTACCGTATTAAAGAAGAAATAACTACAAAGATTCGAGTAGATGTGATTAACTTTCTGATCTTCCCTTATGATATTTTGTATAGCCATATAGGGGTTTGCTCGCTAATGGTTATAAACTTGTTATAATCTTAAAATTTACAGATTTTCCATGATATTAATATGTATGTATTCATCAATTTAATCACACATTTGTTTATTCATAAAATTTGTTAGCAATCAAATATTTGTAATAACCAACGTCGACAGCACAGCCGTCAGCATCATGTCATGATTCTAACTAGAAAATACCATAAATAAGAAGTTCTGGTAAGGCAACAAAAGAATAATTTTGATAGGATATCCTGGTAGTACCATCAATTCTGGCATCTTCCAAATGTGTTGAAGTTACCTTAGATACTTTCTGGGTCAAAAGGTGACATATGTACTTCAATATTTCAGTTTATGCATTTAAAAAAAAAAAAAAACTTTTTCGTTCGATAGTAAATTTTAATTATACATTATTCTTTTTCTTCTTGGCAAAAAGAATAAATGCAGCTTAGGTTTCAATTACTTAATTAAAACATTTTTCTTCAATTACACCAATACTAAATCTACCTTAATCGAATGAGGTCAATTCAGTTTCCCATAACAATCTTTTACAGCTTTATGAGCACTTTGGCCACCCCACAAATATTGGCTCCTGAGCAAGGCTACTCAATTGCAAAGTTAACACAGTGAAAATTGGAAAGCGACCTAGAGTCTGTGGCCCATGTTATAATTCACAAGGAAACAATCTATATTTCATTCTATTTAAGGATGATTACTCAACGTTATGAGTGATATACTTCACGAAGAACAAATCTGAGGTCCCGACGAAATTACAACTGTTCAGAAATGAATTCAAGGCAATGGCGTTACAGTTCACGTATTCCTTAGTGAGAATGTCGAAAGTATTCCTTAGCAATAGTAATGCTGCGAAAGAATCCTGCAAGAGCTCGGGATACGACAGAAGTTGACTAAGACCTACACTCAATAGTAGAACGGATGTTCGAAGAAGGGCAACCGGACACCATAAAAAGTGTCTAGGCTATATGATGCATGCTCATGGTCATATTAGAAGGAATCCTAATCTAAAACATTAAAAGATTATACGATGCACATGCTAGGCATATATTCCAGACCACAGGAGGAAGAAAATGGTCAAGAAACCTATGAAAGCTACATTGCCTATGAAAATAATGACACGTATGGAATCTGCCGAAGAGAAAATATCAAGATTTTAAGATCAAGCCATGTAGTTTTCGATCTAAAATTATACGATCGAAAGAAAAAAAAAAATTAGTGAATCCTTCAGATATAGTACTTACTTGTAACTTCATTACAAAAATATTGCTGTGAGGGGAAAAGGGAGTACAGTAAATACGATTATGAAAATAATGAAGTGGAGGAAGACACTCGAAAAAAAGGGAGGGTCATGAAATGGAGCTTGGAGATCGTTCAACATTACTTCCACCATGACGATTATGTCTTCAAATTGGGGACGATTGATAACGACGGACCAGCTACACATCCAAACAGCTGCATCCAGTGAAAACAGGAAGCAAGCTATGTCGAGTTGAACTCTCTGAAAGAAAGCAATACTTGGATACTTCATGGCCTACCCCAATAAAAAAGATCTCTGCCTTGTAAATGGGTTTATTAGTTAAAGTCTCCGATATAAGTTAATCCAAATGAACAATGGGCAATGATAAGGCTCCTCATGTAATTAAAGGTTATGGCTCAGTAGACAGGAACCAAACTTGGCCAAACATTTAGTCATGTGGCCAAAGCAGGTCGTATCAGGGCTTCGCTTAATGTGGCTGCCAACGAGGGTTAGAAAACTGTTATACGCAAAATTTGACAAGGTATCATGTCACACCGAAAATGGTAGATAGATTCAAGAAGAGTAAAAACAGATAATTCCATTAAAATCTGGAATCCGAACAATTTCGCAATACATCCTTGTGTTTACCTCTTATAATAAAAAACTTCTTTTAAAAATCCACAGTATAAAAAGTGCATAATATAAATAATAAAGAGGCATTATGTCACGATTATGTAGAGTTATGTAAATTGTAGTGATTTTAGAGGTTTCTAACATGTTCATATTCTGCATTTTTCTCTATCAAAAATGAACCAAGTTGTGTGTACATTTTTTTTTTAATCCTATGGGTTTTTTTTTAATTTTATGGAACCCACACTTACAGTTCTTACAACGCAAATATATCGCTAAACATCAGATGTTTTTTTGACATAGTTGCTGTTTTATATTTAAGCTGGGCAGTTCAGCTCGTCAAAAATGTGTTTATTTCACAACGAGTGTCCTAGGCCTTATACAATATACAAGCTAGTGCTGCCGAAGACTACTCAAATAATATATTCCATTCAGGAATGGATGGCAAAAACGTTAGCATAAAGAAAAATAGCGAGAAATAAAGCCTTATAAGCGAGTGGCCATCCAGCAGACGTGACAAAAAACGAGACGGAGTTGTACTAACAAGACTTAGGATAGCACACACATTTAACACACTCATAACTCATTACGAGAACAGAAAAATAGTTGTTTATTCTAAGTTTTTCATTACTAACTCATGAAACATTGTTATACATTTTATTAAACTGATAATATATTTGACAATTTTAATATATATATATATATATATATATATATATATACTAGCGGACCCGGCAGACGTTGTCCTGCATGATATATCAAGCGATTAGGATATTAAATTTAACAATGTTATGTTTAAAAAAAAAAAATCTTTTAATAACGCAAAAAATAACATTTGTTATGTGCACGTTGCCAAAACACAAATAGTAAACAAAATATCCCGAAAACTTGGAACGCAAAAAGAAAAGGAAAATATGAGAGAAGGAAAAGAAGACGTTTTAATTCTATGATTATCTGGTAGAATGCGCAATACACGTCCTTAAAAACAAACAGTTGTAGACTAATAATTGAAATAAATCAAAACCCTCAACAATAATAATGCAAATACATAAATATAAATAAAGAAAAGAAAATAATTGCAACATTCAAAACAAATTAAAATAAATTTGGACAATAAATAACAACGTCTGAAAGTGAAAACCTCTCGCAGCTGAAAACATGTTTATTTAGATGACATACTTAAACTCTAAGGACATAGATTAGATAAACATATTACCATTTCATTACATTTCCAATAACCTCGCCCTTCGCCCTTCGACCGGAGACCTGCTCCATCTGCCGGGCCGATCTGCGGCGCTAAACCATCCGGAAGGTCACCCGAACGCGTATTTAAAAATTCAATCAAATCAGTCCATCCGTCTAGGAGGAGTTCAGTGACATACACACGTACGCTAGAATTATATATATAAAGATAGAGGTGTATTAGCCTGTTAACGCTGTAGCGGTCGCAATTTTTGCTTGATCGTTACCAAACTCCGTATTCAAACGTTTCACGTTAAAAGACGGATCATGTTCTTCAACGGCTGGAATCGGATCATTGGGAGGGGGGATTTAGAGGGGAGGATTTTCGAACATTCGAAATATCTCCGTTAGTTTGAGTCTGATCGAAACCTTGTATAAAACCAATCTTTTTGCAAATTAAAAGATCTATAAACGTTGTCATGTACCTTTTTTCACTGTCTTTAATATTAACCGAGATATCGGCGTTTTTTAGTTTTCGGCCTTCAGTAAACCCCCACTCCCGTTCGAACTTAGCAAATTTAGTACAGCTTATAACCATGGTAGAATTAATGCTAATTCACAAACCGAGTTTTGTTCAGTTCGGTTCAATCGTTGGTGCCCAATAAAATTGTTGGCCCCTCTTTACTTTTTTAGTGTATATCTCGTTTATACTTTATTATACGACGAAAGTGAATATGACAAAAGTTACTCCAAATAACGACGTAAACAACTCTTATCCTGTGCATATTTGCCGAAAAACCAATAGGAAACGAAATACGGCTATTTTTAATTTCAGGCCTCCCTCACGACCCCCACCCCTGCTCCATCTGCCTGGCCGATCTGCGGCACTAAACCATCCGGAAGGTCACCCGAACCCGTATTTAAAAATTCAATCAAATCAGTCCAGCTGTCTAGGAGGAGTTCAGTGACATACACTCGTACGCTAGAATCTATATATATATATATATATATATATATATATATATATATATATATATCAATTTTATATATATATATATAAAATTGTAACCTCTGTCTGTACATTGCACACATAAACGGCTGAACCGAATTTTATGAAACTTGGTATGTATATTACTACTAACCCAACTTAGACTTTAGGCTATATTAATATCCTCTGAGACGAACAGGAGTGGGGGTTATAAGATAGGCCTGAAATTAAAAATAGCTATATTTCGTTTCCTATTGGGTTTTCGGTAAATACGAACATAACAAAAGTTGTTTAATTTGATATTTAGAGTAACTTTTGTTATATACACTTTTGTCGTAAGCCGAAGTATAAATGAGTTATAAGCTAAAAACTATAGCGGGAGTCATTAATTTTATTGGGCTCAAAAGACTCAACCGAACTAAATATAACTCGGTATGTTTATTAGAATTGACGCCTTAATTATCATAAGCCAAACCAACATTTCTATGGACGAGCAGGAGTGGGGGTTGTAAGGGAGGCCTGAAATTAACAGTAGTGATATTTTGTTTCCTATTGGTTTTTCGACAAACATGCTCATGACAAAAGTTGTTTATTTTGTTATTTTCAGTAACTTTTGTTATATTCACTTTTGTCGTATAGAAAAGTATAAACGAGATATACACTAAAATCTAAAGCGGGCGCCAACAATTTTGTTGGGCACTAACGATTGAACCGAACTTAGTAAAACTCGGTATGTGAATAAGCATTAATTCTTCCATGATTATGAGCTATATTAAAAATTTTTGGTTCAAAGGGGAATGGGGATTATAAGAGAGGCTGAAATGAAAAACCGTTTTTTTTATTTTCTATTTGTTTTTCGGCAAACGTGCACATAACAAAAGTTGTTTACTTTGTTATTTAGAGTAACTTTTGTGTGCATTCACTTTTGTCGTAAAATGAAGTAAACACGGGATATACGCTAAACGAGAGTCAATAATTATATTAGTACTTATTTAAGGGGTTTTAATAAAATCCACTCAGAGGCAGGAGAGAGTACAAATCGCCGATTTATAAGCAGCACCGAAGATTAGGTTCGCCCTTAAAAGCTCTGTAATAGTCTAGTAGAGGTGATGAACCTTTTTATCCAACCATGGATATTTTCACCATCTTCCTTATAAACATATGAAACCAACTGGCTGGGACATTAGGCAAGCCTCATCACCTTCTCGAATCAAAAGTGTTCTATGATCAGCCAGTAGCGAAAGTCTCCGCTGAACGGTATGACAACGGTAGTTCGGTATCAAAGTTTTACGCAGTGCGTGATCAATTTGAAGTACAACCCTTTAACAAGGAGGGCCTGGAATGAGCTCCTTTCTCATCCTGCCTGTAGACGGGATCTGAGAGAGTCATCCCGAGGGGCTCTCCCTTAAGGGAAATCAGCTATTGAGGTCGTACTCATGACGGAATTTTCGAAATTTTTCTTCAAATGTCCATCGATCCTACCTAGTAGATGACGAAAATGAGGTCCGTTCAAAACTGTGTGTGTGTATTTATATATATATATATATATATATATATATATATATATATATATATATATATATATTTGTCTGTTACCGCTCTAGCGGTCGCAATTTTTGTTAGATCGTTACCAAACTCGATATTTAGTCGTTTTATGTAAAAAGAAAGATCAAGTAGTTCGTTAACGACTGAAATTGGACCAGTGGGAGGGGGGGGTTAGAGGGGAGGATTTTCGAAGATTCGAAATATCTCCGTTACTATACGTCGGATCGATAAATTGTACAGAATCAATCTTATTGCAAATTAAATTTACTATAAATATTGTTATATACATTTATTCTCTATCTTGAATATTAACCGAGATATTTGCATCTGGGCGGCTAACGGAAGAGTGACTTTCCCGCCAAAAGCTAGTTCGGCCGTTTCCTTAACTGCTCGGCTCTCGTGAAATTTCTCTATTGTAAAACAACACGTGGGAAATCTGCTTAGTTTACGCAGCCCCTGCGAGCCGGACTTTTTAAAATTTAGTGTACGTACTCTCTGTCTTCGCTGTCAAGGAAGATATATTTATGTGATAAGCCTGTTGGCGGTGTAGATGTCTGGCCTGATGATGACAAGAGGGTCTGCCGAAAAATGTTGGTGTGACAAATATAGATATTAGTGAGCGGGAGTTTTTTCATCCTAGATACATTTACGTATTCAACAAGATAGGTATACAGTGTACAGAACACCTTGACTCAGTTGAGAAAGTGTTTTCTTAGAAAATATGGAAGTTCATATTGAAAAGAATTGTTTAGCAAATTTCTCTAAATAACAAAATAAACAACTTTTGTTATGTGCATATTTGCCGAAACCCCAATAAGAAACGAAATATCACTATTATTAATTTCAGGCCTCCCTTATAACCCCCACTCCTGTTCGTCCCTAGAAATGTTAGTATGGCTTATTATAAGGAAGGCGTTAGTGCTAATTCACATACCGAGTTTGGTTTAGTTCGGTTGAGTTTTTTGTGCAAAATAAAATTGTTGACTTCCGCAGTAGTTTTTAGCTCATTTATACTTAGGTATACGACAAAAGTGTATATAACAAAAGTTATTTCAAATATAAAAACAAACAACTTTTGTTATGTGTATAATTGCTAAAAATGCAATATGAAACGATATACCGCTATTTTTAAATTCAGGCCTCCCTCATAACGCCCCCTCCTGCCCGTCGCTAGAAATGTTGGTATGGCTTATTATAATGAAAGCGTTAGTGCTAATGCACATACCGAGTTTTATTTATTTCGGTTGGGTCGTTTGTCCCAAATAAAATTGTTCACTTCCGCTATAGGTTTTAGCGTATATCTCGTTTATAATTCGGTATACGACAAAGGTGAATATAATAAAAGTTACTCCAAATAACAAAATAAACAACTTTTGTTATGTACATAATTGCCTAAAATTCTATAGGAAACGAAATATTGCTATTTTTAATTTCAGGCCTCCCCTACAACCCCCACTCCTGCACGTCTCTAGAAATAATGGTACAGCTTAGTATCATGAAGGAGTTAGTGTTAATTCACATACGGAATTTTATTTACTTCGGTTGGGTCGTTTGTCCCAAATAAAATTGTTCACTTCCGCTATAGGTTTTTGCATATATCTCGTTTATAATTCGGTATACGAAAAAAAGTATATAACAAAAGTTACTCTAAATATCAAAATAAACAACTTTTGTTATGTGCATAATTGCCGAAAACCCAATAGGAAACGAAATATTGCTATTTTTCCCCCTTACCCCCCCCCCCTTTTTGCTATGCTTCCCTTTTAACCCCCACTCCTGTTCATCTCAGAGGATATTAATATAGCCTAAAGTCTAAGTTGGGTTAGTAGTAATATACATACCAAGTTTCATAAAATTCGGTTCAGCCGTTTATGCGTCAAAAAGTTTTAACGCATAACTCATTTATACTTAGGTATACGACAAAAGTGTATATAACAAAAATTACTCCAAATCACAAAATAAACAACTTTTGTTATGTTTATATTTGCGGAAAAACCAATAGGAAACGAAATATCGCTATTTTTAATTTCAGGCTACCCTTATAACCTCCACTCCTGCCCGTCCATAGAAATGTTGGTATGGCTTATTATAATGAAGGCCTCACTGCTATTACACATACCGAGTTTTATTTAGTTCGGTTGAGTCTTTTTTGACAAATAATATTGTTGACTCCCGCTATAATTTTTAGCGTATAACGCATTTAAACTTCGGTATACGACAAAAGTGTATATGACAAAAGTTACTCTAAATAACAAAATAAACAACTTTTGTTATGTGCATATTTACTGAAAAACCAATAGAAAACGAAATATCGCTATTTTTAATTTCAGGCTTCCCTTATAAACCCCACTCCTCTTCGTCTCAGAGAAAATTAATATAGCCTAAAGTCTAAGTTGGGTTAGTAGTAATATACATACCAAGTTTCATAAAATTCGGTGCAGCCGTTTATGCGGGAAAAGGTAACAAACAAACATACACGAAAGAAACAAAATGCAGATATGGTGTCTATGACATGTGAAACGAAAAGTTATCGTGAAATTTACTTTGAACTATCATATAAGACGAAAACATAACATTATTTGTCATAGTATTCATTTATTAAACCCCTTAAATAAGCACTAATAAGATTATTGACTCCCGTTTAGCGTATATCCCGTGTTTACTTCATTTTACGACAAACGTTAATGCACACGAAAGTTACTCTAAATAACAAAGTAAACAACTTTTGTTATGTGCACGTTTGCCGAAAAACAAATAGAAAATAAAAAAAGCAAGTTTTTCATTTCAGCCTCTCTTATAATCCCCACTCCCCTTTGAACCTAGAATTTTTAATATAGCTTATAATCATGGAAAAATTAATGCTAATTCAAACACCGAGTTCTACTAAGTTCAGTTCAATAATTAGTGCCCAATAAAATAGTTGACTCCCGCTTTAGTTTATAGTGTACATCTCGTTTACACTTTGTTAAAAGATAAAAAGTCCGTCACGCAGGGGCTGCGTAAACTAAGCAGATTTCCCACGTGAAGTTTTACAATAGAGAAATCTGCCTAATAACAGCTGTAGTAGTAAGTAACCTCTAAACCTATTCACGAGAGGGACGAATAATTACAAAAACGGCCGCCAGAGCTCACGGCGGAAAGTCCGAACATAGCCACTGCTGCCGAGCACATGCAGAATACAAATGCAAATATCTCAGTTAATATTCAAGATAGAGAATAAATGTATATAACAATATTTATAGTAAATTTAATTTGCAATAAGATTGATTCTATAATATTTTTCGATCCGACGTATAGTAACGGAGATATTTTGAATTTTCAAAAATCCCCCCTCTAAACCCCCCCTTCCACTGGTCCGATTTCAGCCATTAACGAACTTGATCTCTCTTTTTACGTAAAACGCTTAAATATGAAGTTTGGTAACGATTAAACAAAAATTGCGACCGCTAGAGCGTTAACAGACAAATATATATATATATATATATATATATATATATATATATATATATATATATATATATATAATTTTGAACGGACCTCATTTTCGTCATCTTCTGGGTAGGATCGATGGACATTTGAGGAAATTTTTCAAAACTCGCGTCATGAGTACGACCTCAATAGCTGATTTCCCTTAAGGGAAATCTGCTAAAAATGAATATGACAAAAGTTACTCTAAATTACAAAATAAACAACTTTTGTTATGGGCATATTTGCTGAAAAAGCAATAGGAAACGAAATATCGCTATTTTTAATTTCAGGCCTCCCTTATAACCCCCACTCCTGTCCGTCCCTAGAAATGTTAGTATAGCTTATTATAATGAAAGCGTTAGTACTAATTCACATACCGAGTTTGGTTTAATTCGGTTGAGTCTTTAGTGCCAAATAAAATTGTGGACTCCTGCTTTAGTTTATAGCGTATAACTTATTTATACTTCCGTATACGGCAAAAGTGCATATAACAACAGTTACTCTAAATTACAAAATAAACAACTTTTGTTATGTGCATATTTGTTGAAAAAGCAATAGGAAACGAAATATCGCTATTTTTAATTTCAGTCCTCCTTTATAACCCCCACTCCTACAGTCTAAGTTGGGCTAGTAGTAATATATATACCATGTTTCATAAAATTCGGTCCAGCCGTTTATGCGTGAAAAGGTAACAAACAAATAAACAAACAAACAAACAAACAGACACGAAAGAAACAAAATGTTATGGTGTCTATGACATGTGAAACGAAAAGTTATCGTGAAATTTCGCGAAAAAAATCAATGTACAGACAGAGGTTACAATTTTATATATATACTAACTCAGATACCCGGCTTCGCCCGGGAATTCATTTGAGGCTGAATGGTGATGGTATTTTTTTGGCAAGGCATTACTTTGCGCAATATTTTGACATTTACCCGTCCCAGTGTTTAGGGTTAATACCCATTGTTGGCATTTCTTAATAATAAAATTAATTGTTTATGTAAGTCTTCACTGTCCTCCAAATTGTCATATTTCCCGTCTCCTGTGCATTATGCATAGTTTTGAATTATTAAGGTCAAAATATAAACATAGATTTGAATTCATTTTTCCATGTGAGGTACCTGGTAGCTCATATTGGAAAGACTTGATGAGCTTATCAATATTATACGCAAATTATTTGCTTCATACATTGTTCCCGAAAAAAATTATAAAACATAAGTTACTCTAAATAACAAAGTAAACAACTTTTGTTATGTGCACGTTTGGCGAAAATAAATAGACAACGAAATATCGCGAATTTTTATTTCAGGCCTCCCTTATAAGCCCCACTCCTGTTTGTCTTAGAGAATATTAATATAACCTAAAGTCTAAGTTGGGTTAGTAGTAATATACATACCAAGTTTCATAAAATTCGGTTCAGCCGTTTATGCGTGAAAAGGTAACAAACAAACAAATAAACAAACAAACAAACAGACACGAAAGAAACAAAATGCAGTTATGGTGTCTATGACATGTGAAACGAAAAGTTATCGTGAAATTTCGCGAAAAAAATCAATGTACAGACAGAGGTTACAATTTTATATATATAAGAAGATATAGATAGATATATACGTACACATATTGACGGATCTGAACCATTATTTTATATAGTTCTGCGTTCTAATAATTACCATAGTAGGCAATAATTGATCAACAGGTTGTTTAGTTTTATCCCGAGTAGGAGACAAGGGATATGAAAAAGGTCGCAGTGTATATAAAAAAATATCCCTAAAAATTTTTAAAAGATAAATTTAGAATAGAACCACCACCTCATAAGGCTGACACCACCTTAAATCCCCATAAGAAGATCATTATAGTATATTAGAGCGTGGAGGCTGGCCCTTCGGCCCTGAATAATGTATTCCCAGGATAGGACATGTATTATTTATAGCGGAGCCTCTCTATTCAACACCCCCTGCCTCCGACCCTTCCTCGCCGCCATTATTAAATCAACTCGCCGTAAAATCGTTTTAATTAGACTAGAGTCGCCTCGGAATTTGGGCTTCCATGTCGGGCAGAGTGGGCTGAAATGAAATGATTCAATCATCTCCTGATTAATTCATACTGGGCCGTTATCTCAACGCGTCACCGGCTTCTCTCTCTGACCACATTCTATAGACTATTCCCTTCGCCCTTGTTTATATATCGCAGGCGTTTTGCTATCAGCTGAAGCTCCATATTAACCAATCATGATTAATACTTACTTCCCATTTTCTTCTGCTCAACAAATATTTATTTCAATAAACTACTGGTCGTCAAGATGGTAGGAAAATCAATTTAGTCAAAGAGAGCATCACCCAACTCTTCTCTAAATAGGATATAATCTTCTTTAAAAATAGGTTGATTGATCTTCTTTCATTGAACACCATACTTATTGGTTAGTTGCAAACATCATTTTAATTATTACTTCCTAACAGTTCAAGAAATAAGATAATTTACTCCGTGCTGGTTAAGCATGAACTCCAGTTTCTTTCCCTAGGAAGGGCCTTCATATTGAGCTCAGGATCACTGCTTTGTAAACATGTGACCATGAATGAGCAATGAATTTAACAATCAAGAGATCAGAGTTTTAGAAAACTAATGTGCCATTTAGTCAACCCTGCTGCTACTTGGACTTACACTACTGACCGAAGTCCCAATCGCTGACACCATCAATCATGCAAAAAAAGTAGTACTTGAGCAGTGGGCATGGAAATGTCATGCGTTGCGTGAGAATAAGCTCCACACCGTAAAAAGTAGTGTGAACCCTTGCGATACTTCTACAAGCACTAAAAGGAGGGATGAAGTATTAATATGCCGCCTTAGAATTGGCCACACAAGACTCACAAACCAGCACCTAATGAAAAAGGAATAACCTCCAACCTGCATTGCTTGAGGAGTAGAGCTAACAGTTGCACACTTACTTACTGAGTGAAGAAGATATGAGAACATCAGAAAGTCCCATGGTATATCAGAAGTACTTACTATCTGAAATTCTACGGGATGATAGCCACTCTATAATATATAATATAATATAGGACTTCAACATATGGACACACAAGTCAGTGAAATAAGTATTTATATATCAAATTGTTTATAACAAAATACTGTTTTTTTTTTGTTATTTGTCACAGAATCAGAAATAGAGAAAAATAGGAGAGGTGCAACATAGGCGAGGATGATGGAGGGCATAGGAGTGGACGGGATTTCGGAAGAGAGGAGTACCGACTAAAGGAAGGAAAATGAAAACCGAATTTCGACCACCAAGGCACAAATAACTCTCGCGAGTTCCGTGCCTATTTATAATAAAATTAATAAATCTTTATTGAAGTTTTTGTGTGGAACGCATTACGTTGTCTGTTTATCTTTTACACGTTTTTTTTCTAATTATTACATATATGTTTGATATTTTCATATATATTATGAACTGAAATAAATGTAGTGGACCTAAAAGACCTCATTATATCTTGGGGGGGGGGGGGGGTTAGGGGTCAGATCACCAGCGGCCAGCGTGCCAATGGGCGGGATCTAAAAGAGTCAAAGACTTAAGTCATTCGAATGTATATACCCAGTCTGATATACACACTCGGTAGGCTCCCGCTAACCACAATAACCAACTGTAGCGCACTCTGGTTGAGAAATAAATTTCTTCCTTGGTAGGGATCGAGCCTGGGTCTACTTTTACCTTCGGCTTCCTGAGGGTTCTGATGGATATTCCCACATCTTAACCCGGCCTGTTTTGGGATCCCACATTTTCTTAATACCATTTAAAATTAAAGAATTAGACTAATTATTTAAATGTCTAAAACTACTATTTTACTATTTGTTTCTTCCTCCTTCCTAAATGAAATATTGATGTTAGCCATTGAATTGTACTACTGCTTTGTCTATATTTCTTTCATCACCTGATAGAAGCATATCGTCAAAATATTTAATATATAAGTGAATGTGAATTTTACTGTCTTCAATTAATTCCATTAAATCTGGTTCATGCAAATTCTACTTACATCAACTGATAGGTTGTATCCTACAAATCTGTTTGGACATTTTCCCAAAATTCTATGAGGTGGCCTTTTTTTATCCCAGAAAATTCGTGTCATTTCTATATTATAATATACTGGTATATTTAAATACATCCTAATTACATTGAAGGAAAACAGTTTGTAATGGGGCAAAATAATTACATTTTATTATCATTTAGGTCGATAGCACTTAAAATATTTAATGAATTACAATGGGAAAACCTTTTTAAGTCATCTAATATTTTAAATAATTTTTGAAATTACTAATTCCTAAATAATAGTGTTGGGTTTAAATGTATAGGACAAAACTATATTACTAAAAAGTAGTATGTATTTTTAGTATATGTTTAGATTTCCCAAGAGACTATTTAGAAGAAACACTAATTTGAAAGTGAATAGTCATATTTGTTTCATTACAATGACTGAATATCATTTTCTTCCGCTTGGTCTTATTAAAGGTATCAACTGTTGTTAAAGTAAAATTAAATGAGGGCTATATGCTTAGTAGTAGTAATATATGCTTAGTTTAAGAAATAAGATATTCCTATTTTATTCATTCGTTCAAGGTAGGGGGAGGCACTCCGCAATTATTATGTAACTTTTAACCTTGCCATAAAACTCATTTAAATATTTTAAATGAATACATAAGTTTATGTATTTTATGATCTTCATCTAATATATGCATATCTACACATCAAACAACAGGCTATTTCTTTTTTTATTAGTTAGTCTTATCATAGATTTGTGAATTCTTTTTTAGTAATGCTATTAAGTGAAGCAGTAATTTAAATCTAATTTAACAGATTATGCATGTTTGATAACCATTTTCCAAGAGAATATCTGATGAGATGTAAATATAATCTACCTATTCACATCATGATTATAGACTCTGATAGCCTAAACAAGCTCGACATGGGTTTTGATGGTGTCATTAAATATATATTTTTTAATACCGTGCGGCAGTCAACCAGTAAGAGAACATAAATTAATTTTTTTTTTTATTCAATGGCTTATCGTGAGACAGGTATGTCTTAGATAAGACTTAATTATTTATGATAAATATAGTAGTGGATAAATGCTGTTGTCCATAACGACTACTGTCCTTCTCTCAACTTCGCTAATTAATAAAGCAACCCAACAAGACATGGCATTGATTGCGGCGGTTAACTTTATGATAAAAATTGGAATAACTTTCACTCTCAACAAAAAATGTTTACTAGAATATGAAAGTCATGACATCTTTTTTAAAGTAGTCTAAATTAACATAATCTTGTTAAATATGGTTATTATAAATCATTAAAAAAAATGAATGAATATAAATTAGCAGTAAATAATAAAAGGTAGAAACCTTTCATTGAGGATTATAGTGTTAATTTCACATTCATCTTCAACATGTAGTAATAAAGACATTTTATTTCTTTGTCAACTTGCTACGAAGATGCTACCATACATCCTGAATTGTTGAAAGCGGCCATTTAGATTCCATTTGAATCAAGGCAATCACATCTAATGCATGTAGATTGTTTGATTCCATAAATCTATTGTTAGACCTTGAATACTATATGCAAAAAAAGGAAGAATTTAAGTTTAATAAAGTTTAAGAGATAATCAACTAAAATGACATTCTTTTAGATCATTGGCTAAAGCAATAATTCTATTTTCATTTCATAACGTATATTAATAAGTCTAGACAGTTATGTGGAGATTTTTAAACAAGTGTAAACACTAAGATGAATTTTGAATAGCGTTTGCTCTATAGAAACGTGAATTAATTGTTTGATTAATTCAATGCAAATGGAAACTGTTTAATAATGAATAATGTATGAAGAGACAATCAATGATTTCTATTTTAAGAAAGTTCTGTTTCAACTTCTCCCACCTTTATATATAAAAAGAAAACTCGATTCTCCTAAAGTAGTAAAGTAGAGGTTGTAGTTTACATCTCTTTTTATCCTATAGTAGTTAATGATTTTTTGAACATTCCTCTTAAGAGAAATCCGCTATAGATGTTGTACTAATGGCGTGATTTTTGAAAACCTTTATCAAATTTCACATCGATCCTACCTACCAGATGACGAGAATTGGGTGGTTTCATATATGTGTTTTATGCTCAAGCGGGAGCAATTTTTGTTTGATTTTCACCAAGCTTATCGAGCCGATATTTTTAATATCGTTTAAGTTTTTCATTTATTTATTTAGTCAATATCATGCTCCTGAATGACTGAGATATAACCAAAAGTGGGTAAGTTAAGTAAAGAGACAAAATTAAAAAATCATAATATCTCCGATATAGTTAAATCAAAATACGTTATAGTTTCTACAATTGTTGTTGAAAAAAACCTTTATCTTACTCAAAAATAGCGGAGTTATTTTTATTTTTCACTATTTATTGTTATTGAAATGAATATAATTCTTATTAAGGTTAACTAGTTGTGAATATATTGTAGTATATAATAGGACACATATTACTGTGTAACCTTAATAAGGAACAAACTAATACTGGCTTTAATTAATAAATATAAGTTCCAAACTGATCCAAGTGCAATAATATTTAAAAGTTTTGAGTGTGATAATCAAAACTAAAGAGTTTTAAGCCAAAAATAAAATGTACAACAATGGAAGCTGTTTGAATTTAGAGAAGATAACTGAATTTTCTTGTTTGGTTTTTATATTTACCAAACAAGAAAGTTTAGGAGGAAGTTAAAGTACCTTTATTCTTTGTAGACTTAAAATATATGTCTAGTCTCTTATGAAGAATAAACATAAGCAAAAATACATATAATTTCTTTGTAATAGAGTTCGATTTAAATGTATAGGATCAAACTCATTAGCTTCATTGTAACCAAGGCGTTGGTCTTAATTTCACTTTGTATACTAAGAGTCCTTCTCAACTGAGTAATACTAATTTACCTAGTTATAAACTCAGTAAATAAAATCCTTGATTTCGACCCGAATTGAAAAGGATGGTAACCTTTGGATACCCCGCAACAATTAGCACACGCGCCTGTGAGTCGGTAACTGGTACTGTAAATAACCATGAGATTATTATTCATAACTCATGAAAACATAACCCCCACACATCACCCGTTAGATAGGTGTAAGTTCGAACTGAAGTTTTGCGGTTTTTAACTATTAAGGTGTACACATGACGTCCACCCCTACTCACGTCTTATTTGCAATAAACTGTTACATCAGGAATCAAATTATTCCAAGCTTAAATGCTAAATATGTTTTTCAAGAGACCTTAAAAATACGAGATACATTCAAATTCGAGGTGTGATGGCGAATAATCATTTTCATTCTACGTGCTTGTCTTGTAAATGTTTATTTGTTCTATACCATATCAAATATTTTTTATACCATTAACTCTGTAATTAACTGTTTCAGTCATCACTAAATATCATATTTGTTAATGACTGGAATTGAACCTGGAATAGTGAGGGTTAAGAGGAGGGGGGGTAATTAAAAAGTTCATACCTCCCTTATTATGAGTTTATCGAAAAATGTTATAGAACTAATCTTGTTACACTATTGATGCTCTACAGTTATTGTTCTATAAATTTTTGATAGATAAAATATTACACGAGTCATTTGTACTTTCTTGTTATCATGCATCACTGAACCCCTGTTAGGTTAGATGAGATAAATAGTGTGTTTTGCCTGCACGTGGGAAATCTGCTTAGCTTACGCAGCTCCTGCGTGACGAACTTTTCTTTTTCTGTCAAAGTACAAAAAAAATATCTTTGTGCCTAATGTACTTGACTCGTAAGTTGTTGATATTATCTGTGATGTGATGCGGGCTAAATTAGCCAATATTGCCCAAGCTATTTGGACCAATAGTAAGCGGTGTCAGTAGCGGATACAACAAGGCCATAGAGTATCTGGTCCCATGTTTACAGCCAGTGGTGTAATATAGTGGCTACACCGCCTCACCTACCTGCCCAACATGTTTTCCATGTCGAGACACCCAACACACCATACAAATGCCACGTCTGTTCCCGGTGAAGGGTCCTTTTACACTGTCCACAATTCAAATATCCACACTTGTCCAAATATGTAACTGCAAATTTATATTCTATCTACATTTTTTTTTGCTTTTATTGAAATCAGGAATCAGGTTACTGAATGCGACATCTATCAAATCCTTCCTTTACAAATATTCTATTCACGAGATAAATTCTACTTTAGAATACCGTCATTCGTCTTATTGGTTTAGATAGTGCAAGGATATCACTACAAAAAAAACAAAAAAAAAAAAAACGTCTTCTACTATACGTGATAAATAAGATAAGCTACAGGAACACGTTCAGGAGCCGCTGCTATTTAGCAATCTTATTTTTGAAATCGTACTTCTTGGGAAGCGTCTGAGGCCCAGGAGACCTAATCCCTACGGAGATTAAATGTCTCTATTAATTCTCGCTAAATGACTGTTACTTCCTGAGGGTTTTGCGTCTTTCACTTAATCAACAATGTTTAATAATAGTCTGATTTAGTTGAGAAACTACTTCGTCATGAGGTACATTTCTTTCCTATTCTTTGTCGCCTATCAATGATGTTAATATAGCGGGAAAGCTTGTGCTCACCGAAGCCAACACCCCAGCTACATTAAATAGATAGTTCCCCTTCCTCCTCACATTGTATCATGAATACAAGAGTGGCATTCAGCATTCAGGAATTATTTGTTTTCAATAGTTTACTATACATTACTCAAAATGTCAATCTATATAACAAAAATTAACCAATGTAAATTCGGACGTTATTTTATAAATAACTGCTGAATTCAGTTAGTTCGCTGAAATTCAGTGTTTTTGGTCCAATATTTTTCATTCTTTAAGTAATTATATATATTTTATATTAACAAAATAGACTTTTTAGAATCCAATTTTCAGGAAAATTGAAAGAAAAACTTTCACCAGACGAGTAGTTATTGTACTAGACAACCTAAAATTAGAAATACTTAAGACTGAAATGGAAAATATCAATCTGGAAATAAACGATATATTAAAAAAATTATCTCACTTGTCAAATAATAAAGTACCCAAGATTTTGCGAAATCTAACTATCAATAATAAACCAAATTAGTAGAAAATTGCTTAAAAGTCGAAAACGCTGTTCCGAAGCCTTTATTTCAATGTCTAGTTAGTAATTGTGTTCGAGTAGTAGTAGTAGTAGTAATTGTGTTAATAATTGTGTGTGTGTGAGTAACAGAGTGTTCGGATTGTTAGAGATTAGTCTTCAATGTTTAGATAATTAATTTTGTGACCGTTATGTGGTTGATTCCACCGAGGAAGGTTTAGTGAGATAGTTATCAAGTGGGATAACTTCATTTTTAATTGAAACAATTTTTCCTTCCATTGTGTGAGCGATCATATAACAAAGCGGGACAAATCAAGAAAAAGAAGTTGAGATGGCGCATCAGAAGGAATTATAGTAAATAGAGGAATAAACTAGAAAGAGACAACCTTAATAGAGACGAATGGGAGTAATTTCTTTAGCCATTATCTTCTAGCCCAAGGACTTGAATTATGTTTACGATGTGAGCACATTAGCTACAATTCTCTGAACTTTTTCTAAAGGAATTTAGAAATCCATTTACGTAAATTGCGGGGGCATTCAATGAATTTTAACCAGTCGCAGTAAGTTTTCTCGATCTATCGAAAGTGATCTTTAATGTCTACTTATAATTACAGCCACTTCAGTCACATTGCAGCATTGCAGCAATCACTGCCTAGAGATATTGTAGAAAGCAGTCATAATGAATTATTAATTTTCTCACGTTATGACATATATGATAATTGGACACTTACAGCAATCATACTTTTAATACAGATTACTCAATAAAACCTGCATTTTAAAAATTGTTTGTGTAGTAACGGTCTCCTCGTGACCTTTAAGTCGTTAGGAGGAATTAAAATAATTTCCGGTGACTCTTTTTGAATTTTAATTTTCGTGGTAATGACTGCGGGAGTAGCGGTAATGACGAAGGCTGTTGGGGTAACGACTTTCGATATATCTCTGCTTTCAAACTCAAAATGAAGCAACGTCATCTCCTTAAAATATTTCGTTAAGGCAATGACACCATTTTGTTTACTGAGTTGATCATTTATTCTCCTGATCACCGTATTTTATTTTGTAGATAAGACCGGAAAGAAATTCGAATTTGAAATATATGGTGAAAATATTAACGAGTTTGCAAACTAAATGACTAAAAGTAAATTTGTGTTACAGTAAAATGTAACGGTAATGTATCATAAAAATGTAGAACCTGTTTTGACGTATTTCACTTTCCATGTCGGCAAACGACTAACTGTTAAGAGGAATTCTTGAAGGTTCACTCACTCCCCAAGATTGGCCAATTTTCGCCAACAAATTGTTCCTTGGAAATTTACGTCTAATATATTCCCTTCATTTTAGCAGATTTCTCATAAGGTGAATCAGTTTATGAAGTTGTTCTATTGACGGGATTGTCGAAAATTATACACACAAACGCACACACACAGATATATATATATATATATATATATATATGTGTGTGTGTGTGTGTGTGTGTGTGTGTGTGTGTGTGTGTGTGTTTGTCTTTTACCACTCTAATTTTCCCTTGATTGCTACGAAACTCGATATTTTAGCATTTTTTGTAAAAACAAAAAAAAAATAAGTTCGTTAATTGCTGAAATCGGATCAGAAGGATGGGGTGGGGGCGACAAATGGGGAATACTAAAATCCAATATATCACCCTTATTATGAGTTGGTTCGGAAAATGTTATACGGCCAGTCCTACTTCTTGCAATTTTTTTCCCATACTTTTTTTCTCCAACTGGAATAATGAACAAAATATTTTCATATTTTTGTTTCAAATCTGTTGTCACTGTTGTTCCCCACTGCTAATCATTTCACAGTAGTAAGAAGCCTGTATAATAAGAAGCATCTAATTTCAAGTTTAAATACGACGTATTGTTCTCGTCAGGCAAGGAAGAGGGTGGTGGTAACATCAAAAATCCTAAATATTGCTGCTAATAAGGGTTGACTCGAAGAATAACTAATCTTACAGTAAATTTAATTTAATTTTCTTCCTTTGTTGTTCTAAACGTTTTTCCTAATTGGAATATATTATCCCGTGAATGGAAAAGAACTATTGAAGTTGTATTCATGAAGCAATTTTCTTAAACATTCCGATATGTCCGCCCATTGTACCTGGGAGAAGTCAAGAATGAGGTCGTAGTCAAATTTATACGTATACAGGGTGTCCCAGCTTCCCGTACCACTCCTTTTAAGGTCTCCAGTAAAAGTTGAAGTCAGCAAAATAATCGTTGAAACAATTCTACAGGAAAACAATGGATTCTAAATTAAATAAAAAAGTATTCAAACGAAATAACAGAAAAGTATTCATGAATGAATCCAAAAAAAGTTTACTTCAAAAAACGTTCTTAGAATTAATTATTTTAAATTAATTACGTAGTAGTTTTTTTTTAATGGGAATACATTTTTTCATCTGCATAGTTTCGTGTAAAAAAAACTTTTTAAAAATTTTTTGATCACTAAAATATATATATATATATATATATATATATATATATATATATATATATATTTCAGAATCCATCCCTTTCCCCCTAGAACTGCTTCAGCGATAATTTTGTTCAATACAACTTTTATGTCGCAGCATTTTTTAATAAAATATGCCGTTTCTGAAATGAAGATTTTGTGCATTTTACGGCTAAACGATGCATGAAATCGGAAAATTCACCTATACAAACTCTTTTTAGATTTTGATTTTCTACAAGAACCCGTCATAAAAAGTAGGGCATTCCATTGGCAGTTCCAAAGTTATGGTAGCTGGAGAAGTACTAGAGAAGGTTACGAGGTTGAATATGGACTAAAAGATTTTTCAGGGGTCCCAATTATTGCACACCAAGTCTCAGCCTTGTATTAAAATAACTGGAGATATTAAGAGGGTGTGCACGGGAAGCTGGGACACCCTGTATACGTATAATTGCTATCACACTTGTCTGTTTCCGATAAAGTGGCCGCCATTTTTGTGTTGATAGTTACCAAACTCGATATATAAGCGTTTCACATAAAACTAAAGATGAAGTTCGTTAATGACTGAAATTTGACTGGGAGGGGGGAGAAGGGGAATTTTGAAAATTCAAAATCTCTCCGTAAGTAGTGTGTCTCAACAGAAATTACCTTAGTTTTCGCATAGCTTGCTTGTTGGGGTATTTCACTTCGAGCTGCTGATATATATATGATATCCAGCTTAAATTTCATATCCTGTTTACATTGGCTACATACTACAGTGAAAAACAGGCCCTGTTACCATCAGTAGAGTGCCCATTATGTGGAATCTGCATTTATGTTTTGGATTTGAAGAACATTAAAATTTATGCAAACTTCATTTACAAATGTTTTTAAACTTTATTTTAATTTTTGTTATAAAAAAAATTACAATTTTTGTTTTCATTGGATGCACATTTCTTTCTAACGCTTCTCAATATTAATAATCCCTTTAGGAGTGCTTGGTTTTGAAAATAAATGCAACAGCTGTTTATTGAAGTAAGAGAACACCTTAATTGTACATTATCTAAATGCCTATATTTCCGACTCACTCACTTATAGTCAGGCGATGGCATTATGTGTCATGTTGTATTAAAGAAGTTTCGATATGAATGATAAGAATTAGGTTTATAAATCAACTCAAGAAAACTATATATGTGAAATTATGGTTACAAAAAGATGCAATGGTATAGGATCTACCAACCTTAATAAATTCATGGGAGCTACAACATAAAATGAAATGATATATTAAAGTTCCATTGTTAGGTTGGTATAATAATGCCACAACTGACAACAAGAGTAAATTTAGCTCAGGCAACCGATACTTTTATGGCCTACAAAATGTCCCGATGTTCAAAAACGTGCTTCAAATGTTCTTTAAGCTCTTGTCTTATGAAGCAGTTAAATGTCTTACAGTCTCATATGAAAGAGAAGAATCAAAACTGATAGTCGAAAGTAAAGGATCCCAGCTGATCTTTTAAAAATAAAGAATTGAGCAAATCGAACAAGATCTAACGAATTGAGCTAATTCTATAAGAAGGTTGAGCTGAATATTGAGAAAAAATTGAGAAATCTTTGTCAACTACAGTTATAAATGTATTTTCTAAGGGGTAATACAATAAATGTTTTTAGACAGTTTGATTACTACTTCATTATCGCTGGGGGTTTAATGAGTGTCCCAGATAGAATATGTTTGATCAAGTGTAATAAATATTTGTTCTAATACATTTCAATAAGGCATTGTACACTCAATAGTAAAGTGTATACAGACAAGTGTAACAATTGTACTCTACCTAAAAAAATAGTCTTATAAATAATAAATTAATATAGTCAACAACAGTGGATAGTTGTATCTATAGAAAAACAAATTTATTTTTTAACAATATTTAAAATGTAATACTCATAAAAAGAAAAATGTTTTCGTTATAGTAGCACCAAACCGATTTTAAAAACAGAAGTAGGGCTTACTTTGAACTCAAAACATGTATTCCGCAGTTTCATTATTAATTTAAAAAAGAAAATGTTGTCATACTATTTTACAATAAAATTCTTGGAAATATACAAAAAATGTCGAAATGCAGTTCCCTATTGCCTCGACACACAGCTGATGTCATATACTACAACGAAGTGACCTTCAATTCCTTATTCCTTCCTTAGAAAATACCTAATGTAAAAATTATGTAAAATGAAATAATGCATTTTAAGTCTATTCAAATTGTTTAAAACATAATAGAATATCTTAACAATTTTTTTGGTTTAGTTATATAAAACTATACTACAGTTTATTTTCTTCAGATTCTTACATTAGTATAAGTAAGTTATTTTAAAAATCTGAGAGATTAATTTTCTTTAGTTGTTTAATTGCTATAATTTTATTAATCTTTAGAACAAAAAATTATAACACTTTTAATTCCATTGGCATGCCTATTGCTAATCTTAAGTATTACTGTATGGCATACTTCAATAATGGTAAACAATTGTCCTAAATCGTAAAGAGTCAATATACCAGATTGTGAATTATTTTTTTGGCCAATTATTGCTCCACAGATATAGTTTACTTGATATTGAGTAGTAATCATGTTTACACAAGCATCTGATATTGAGTATACAGGTTTGTATTTTACATCCTCTTTTCTGAAAGGATTAAGTATGCGTGTAGGAGTTATCTTTTCATTGTGCATTTGCAGCAACTGACTGAAGCTCGAGAGCTTTTATTTAGAAAACAGAACCACTCATACTCTCTATTTTTCTCTTTATAGTTATAATTCTATGTAAACATGACATGGAATTCTGGATATGAGATGTTTTGTGATATAACTGCTTTAAATGAAAATTCCATGAGTTGGAATGGAGTTTACCGAAAAGAAAAGGCTGAAATGGAAATAATACCTTACATATTTCAGTTACAGAAAAATCTATACAATTAAAATAAGTGTTTTGTGTGTGTGTGTGTGTGTGTGTGTGTGTGTGTGTGTGCACGCGCGAGTGCGTGCGATAGTGGTTTAACGCCTGCACTAGCAAGTTTTGTTCAATCGCTATTAAATTCGATATTTTGTTAGTTTCATATCAAATTTCTTTCGTTTCATGTAAAACTAAAAGTTCATGGTCGTTAGTCATCAATTGGACCAGGATAAAAGGACGGGAGAGGGTAGAGAAAGTGTAGAATTTATATTTCAAATATTTTTGCCATTATTCTGATCGAAAAGTATGTTATAACCAATATTTTTCATAAAGTAATGTTTTACAATTGTTTTCCTATATATTTTTCTATCGGGCAAAATCTATGAGAGCTATTTCAATTTCTTTTTAGTTTTCTGCCTTAAATAAACTCCCACTTTCATTCATTCATCTCACATTAACAGTAAGCCAATATATGGCGAAACGCCTTATTCCTCCCTATACATTGTTTCCATCGAATACTTATTTAGTGACATACACGGACAAATGCACTCAGTGATTTCATCAGTTTACATTCGAGAGCCCTAGATGTATCAATTTTTATCAAATGGCTACTATGCTCTATGAAACGTTTCATGAATAACTATGAAAATGCTCGTCAATCGTTGTAATGAGATCAAGAAGAGTGTGGGGTTTAGAGAGAGGAAAAATAAACAGTCTCTAATACATCCTAGTTATTATGAGACGACTGTAAATACTTAACTCATCTTGATGACTTAGCATAGATATTGATCAATAAACTTTTCTCTACTTCGAATAGTAATGCTTAGTCCAATATTAGTTATTTTCATTTTAACTTTTTCAGCCTTTAGTATCTCACACTCTCAATTTTGCTAACGTTACTGTGTGACTAAACGTCTTAATTAAAATGTCAAAACTTGTTTACATATTGTTCAATTGAAGGAAAAGCGGAGAACAAAATATGAGATGGCGTCATCTTCCAATCGTTCCAGCACTTAGGAAACGTGTACTGTTGACACAGAATTTTACTAGCGAAAATTTCAAAATGATAGCGATTGGAGATATGATTATTGGGCACATAAAAAATACTACTATTGTTATCCATGTTGTTTTGCTGGGAGAGATATTTTTATTGCTGCCTGACACATAATAATGATTAATGCAACCCATAATTGCGATTTATGTGTCACGGTGACAATATTGAAAGAGAATGATTATAAACCGAATTAAGTTTACTCTTCGAGACTACAATAGGATGGGACTTCAATTCTTTGAAGTACTCAAAGAGCACTGAAGGAGAAAGATATTTTTAAATACTGAGAACGGACATTTTTAACAGATTGTGTGAATAACAAACGCATGCATTATTAAGTCAAAATGTTTTCTGAGAACCGGGCGCTTTAGCTACTATTTATACAAGGACTTAAATTCACATACACACTCAAAACAACTATTGTTATCCATGTTGTTTCTCTGGGAGAGATATTTTTATTGCTGCTTGACACATAATAATGATTAATGCATCCCATAATTGTGATTTATATACAACACGGTGACGAATATTGAAGGAGAATGATTTTAAACCAAATTATGTTTATTCTTTTAGACTACAATAGGATGGGACTAAACATAATTATACAATTCTCCATAGTACTGAGAGAGCAATAAAGGTGAAAGATATTTTTAATACTGAGAACGGACATTTTTAACTGATTGGGGGTATAGTGCAACACTGTAATGATTAACATCCGCTATCTCGGAGTACATTTTGACACACGACTAACATTGCGGCATCATATCCACATTAAATTGCAACAAGCACACACACGACTTACACGAATATACCCTTTAATGGACAAAAATACAACACTGAAACTGACCTGCGCAACACTACTTTACAAAACACTCATACTCCATATATTAACATACGCATACCCAGTCTGGCTGGGCATCAGCAACACACACAAAAAGAAACTACAGTCCTTCCAGTACTTCGAATAGCGGCAAATACTCCTTGGTTTGTTAGGAACAGCCAAATCCACAGGGAGTTGGAGGTTGCTCCTATTTCAGTTCACCTTCAACAACTTGTAAGGAAATATTGCAGCCTTCCCATGTCATGTGGACCCACCCATTATAATTTAGATTCAACCACTGAAGAACGACTACGTCCAAGCTTGTACCAAAATATAATCATTTTGTAACAAATCTTATAAAAACACTTTGTGTATAATACTTATGTATTGGTATAAATAAATTTTCTTTCTTCTTCTGTAATGAATAACAAACGCATGTATTATTCAGTCAAAATATTTTTGAGTACCGGGCATGTTTCTAAATATATAAGGACTTAAATTCTCACACACTCACACAACGACGTTGTTTATTCGTTTGACCCCGTACTCAAATATTCCGTCAATTAAATTTGACGAGTTTCTGCCTACTAGAAAATATTGTAGAAGGAAAGTGTGAGGGTGAAGGTAGATACAATTACTTGGAGCAGCCACCATCTAGCAGAGTACAATGTGCTTACAAGGAAGTAACAAAGAGCGAATCCTTGATGTCTCCAATGTAGACAGTAAGAGTTATGGCGGTAAGACGAGTAGTTGAGAGAGTAGATGTCGCGGTGTCCGGGGTCAGTGGCTCCACCTATTTGTTTTGAATGCTAATCACCTATCCCGTCGACGTCTTAATGCAAATATCCTCTCTCTCTCCCCACCCCTCATGAAACTTTCATAAATCTTCTCTCCAAGCCCTTCCGCCGGCTTAAAAACAGCCCTTTTTCTACACTTTGCCTCCTCCCGGGGATCGACCTGCCCTGTGACCTGGTAGAAAAAAGCGGGTTTTGAAAGAGGGAGACGGAGGCAGAGATGAAGGGAGAGAGGAAGCGACGGAGCGGAAAAGCGAGAGAGAGAGAACACGAGAGAAGGGAGAGCTATCTGCAAGCTGATTGGCTGTTGGCTCCACGTGGAGCCGTCCTCCCCCCTCGACTCTCTCTCTCACTCACCCCCCCCCCCAGACTCCCCCCCCAGGCAAGAGCTGAGTGGCTGGAGAGGCTTAATGACCCGGCCAAGGCTGTGAGAGCGGCGGGTTAAGGCTTTAACACACGGAGGGTGCCGCAAAACATATACAGCCAGAGCCGCGAAAAAACATACCACCACAACCAACTTTTACATAACCCCTCACACATACGCCCTCACTTACAAACTGCGACGCACACATACCTACAAATTAATGAATTGGCCCTCGGGACGACTGAATATTTATTAGCGTTTGATTACGTTCCCGATAAATCTATACCTACCATATTCTCATCACCCCACTGATTTCTAATTAATATTCGCCCTTCTGCTAAATTGCAACTGCAAATTAAAATTATGCAATCGATTGGATTGTAACCGGTAAATAAACTACATTCTACTGCTCTTACATAATTTGATCAACTTAAATTAATGCAATCTGATTGCATGGGTTTTTTAAATTAATTTGATTTATTGTTCATTAAAAAGCACATTTTAAATTGTCAAACTTTTTATTAATCGTTTGCTTAATAAATATAAATATCGCCATGCTCTTTCCGTCTTTAATATAAATCAAACAGAAATAATAAGAACTTTTGTTTTAATATCTAATGAATAATAGTCAGTTATTGCGTTGTACGTTTCCTAACAAGGTGGTTTTGATCCTTTTGTGAGATATATAATCTTTTCTGTCTTAGCTAATAATTTATTTATTGAATTAAATACCTCTTTATGCGACTCAGGATGGGTTTATCTGCAAACTTACTATCCTTTTCTAACCTTAATGGTAGGGCAACTTATTTAAAGAGCTCATCACTAAATAAATTCCCTTTGCCTACGTTGTATACCCTCGGCTTACATAAATACGCAGTTCCCCTCTCGGAGATTAAATGTAGATAGGAAATAAAAATGTCTAATTGTTAATCTAAGAAAAAATGAACTAACTGAACCTGCACCATGGTTGTATACAGGCTTCAATAGAATACAGTATTCCTGTTGAACATTAATGGCCGGCACGATAACACCACTGCAGAGTAATTTTGAAATGATTACAATTTTTTTTATAAACAATGATAAATTATTGTGACAATTATTTCACTTGGTCAATATGTTTGATTTACTTTGTCTCAAGAAGATAAATAACAACTGTGGTTATGAAAAACCTATGTAAGTATTCTACGCCCTCAAAACACTTATGCTCAGAATATATATTAAAACAAAAACTCTTATTTATAAGAGATATACTTATTTATTAAGATACTGAATAAAGAGGAATATTGATGTTTAATAGCTGGCAATAGTTAAACTGTTCGTCTCCTTCACCATAAGGTTAACTTAATTTGAGTGCTAAGCACTTTCGGAAGTTCAAGAATCCATCCTCAGAGCTACTTTAGTCCTGGTAGTTGGAAGAATCGGAACATGCCCGAGGTATACGAATAAAGACGATTCGAGGTGCAATATTTATTATTGTACTTATTATGAAATTTATAATAAGTTTTGAGGTAAAATAACATTTATAAATGGAACCTGCATTCATTGGGATGAGTAAAATGAAAAGTATTAAATGCCTCTGTTATTTTCGTCGAGTCAACAAATGATATGCGTCCAACCTTGTAGATAAAGTAATTTCGTTAAATGTTGTTCTATACAATTGTTCTCTCTAACGCAATTATAAAAGGGGCTGATTTGCGTCTTTTTGTTATTTACCTTCATGAACCCCCTCCTCCTCCCACTCCGCCTCGAGTTTATACTTAAAGTTTTAATAGCACTAAATATCCTGTATAAAGTACTTTTCTTTTGGGGAGATTTGTGTTTGTTAAGGGATGTTTATTTTTTTGGCATTATAGGTAATTGTTTGACGATTTTAAACAACTATTTGTCAGTACAATCCTATGAAACATGAAAGTCACATTTGGATGCTCTTCTTATTTTATTTTTATTGTTTTTTGTTGTTTCTGTATTTCATGTGACCTAAATCTGCACTTGTAACATGCTACCCGTTGATAATGTCACCGTTACTGCCTCCAGTTTGTATATATCCATGTTTTCTACGGTGTTATGTCCAGCCTGCGTCCTTTGCATGTCTGTAGAAATTTCATGGTGACTTCCATATTGTAGGGCTATGGCAGCTGTCCTTTAAACGACTGGCGAAGTTGGAGTCTCATTTATTTAATCCTAATGGGCGTATATATTTTTGTATCGTGACTTGAGCATTCTCCTAATCTATTATATGTATGTGTTTTGCATGCAAGTTCATGTACGTGATTCATATTTTCCATTTTTTTTGACGATTTTTTAGGTATATTGATTTCGAGTGCTGTTGATTGTGAAATTAGTTATTTCATATTCGATTTAGTTAATAAATTTGTATTGTTATTGTACATGTTATTAACTTTTGAGTACCTTTTTTAAAATCATCATTATGATGTAGGAGTATTTCTATTAATACTGATGATGCAGGGTTTCGCTTTCCAACTTCCTTATATTTATTTTTATTGAATACAACTGTAGAAGCGAAATTAATTTTGAATCATAAAGGCATTTCTTTCATATCTTTATTTGTAAAGATGCATTCACTGCCAAGTACGTGTCCTTGTCACGGGGATGGAAGGAATAAAATCCTTGGTATAATTAAAAAAAAAATTTAGTTATTAATATCCACTTTTTGCAACTGAAGCTAATTGGGACGGGTTATATACAGGTTATCCCAGCCAGGGTGGGACTCAGGATTTTATAACAAATTTTATTAGATTTATTTACTTCTTAAACCGTACAAATGTTAGATTATTTATTATTAGTTGCATTTTGATTGCAAATTCTCTCTAAGGTTTACTGTTTCGGTATGTCAAGCAATTCTTTAAGTTATTTTTGCTGGCCCTGTTTTCTTGTAAAACTAAAGATCAAGTTCGTTAACGGCTGAAATCGGAGCGGGGCGAGTGGGGTTATAGAGAGGCGAATAGAAAATTCAAAATATCTGGTTATTATAATTCGGAACAAATATTTCTTCTATAATCTTAAATAACTAATCTTGTTGCAAATTTAATTTCCTATAAATGTCATCCTGTTTTTCTCTATCTCGAATATTAACCAAGATATTTGCATTTTTTATTTTCCGCCTTAAGAAACTCCCCCTCCCTTTTTGTCATGGCACAATAATAATAAGTCAATATATCATGGGACATGTAATTTTAAGCTTAAAAAGGATTTGGTTGTTTTCAATGGATGATTACTCTGTATGATAAATGCTAATACGTGCATGATAACGTCTTCAATTAATATTTTGTTCATGGTGGTAGGGGAGAGGAATTCAAATATTCAAAATATTTCCGTTATTAGGAATCGGAACGGTAAATATTGTACAAACCATCTTGTTAAACTGTTGATACTCTACAATTGTTGAATAAGACGATTTTCTTGTAACACAAATATTATTCATAGCTATTCATACTTTTTTTTTTCAGCCTTCAGTACACCCCCTACTTATATTCACCGGATTACTTGGAAATGAAGAATACATGGTGAGATATGATCACCAGTCTGTCATCCAGTGCTGGGGAAATCTGCTTAGTATGATCCCCCCTTGAGTGATGGATTTTTATAATGTTTGTAGAGGCCCAGGTACAACTAGTACAGTACAGCCTACTAGTAATCTAGGAAATAGCCGAATTAAAACGTAACTTCTGCAATTAGCCCAATCAAAATCCCTACAAATCCAAACCTGTTCAGTGGTTTAGGTCATACGTGAGCTTTTATATATATATATATATATATATATATATATATATATATATATATATATATATATATATATATATATATATGTGTGTGGTGTGTTGTTCTTTTCGGAGCTTTGGTCAATGTTGGTGAAATGAATCTTAGTTTATGCCAATATTTCGAGACCTGGTCGAAAACATCAGCACAATTATATATATATATATATACTAGCGGACCCGACAGACGTTGTCCTGCATGATATTTCAAGCGATTAGAATATTAAATTTAATAATATTGTGTTTAAAACCAAAGCTACTTTACTATATCTCGTTTATACTTTGTTATACGACAAAAGTGAATATAACAAAAGTAACTCTAAATAACAAAATGAACATCTTTTATCCTGTGCATATTTGACGAAAAACCAATAGGAAACGATATATCGCTATTTTTAATTTTAGGCCTCCCTTACAACCCCCACTCCTGCTCCATCTGCCGGGCTGATTTGTGAATCTAAACCATCCAGGGGTTCACCCAAATATATACAAAAAAATTCCTTCAAATCGGGCCAGCCGTTTAGGAGGGGTTCAGTGGCATACATACGTACAGTAGAATTATATGTGTATATATATATATATATATATATATATATATATATATGCATACACACACACACACACACACACGCAGACACACACCCACACACACACACACAGATATATATATATGTGTGTGTGTGCAAACATATTGAATACTGCTAATGGTGTGATATAAGTTAGATGTTGCGGCTCTGCAAAAGATCCATTAGAGTGAGGTAGATATTGTCTCCCTTGATTAATGTTTATGTATAAATAGTGGCTCTAGGCGAAACCACAGGGGCACCAGTTTTATGATAAAAAAACGTTTTGATAAGCACTACTAGGTTACAGCTTTATTGTTGAAAGATTTAGCCAAATTAGATTGAGCAGTGGTTTTTGCAATATATTGTTAATATATAGCTTCCCCTTGGGAAGATTTAACACATTGAGCACCATATGCCTAGCAGTGGTCATTCTTTGAATCATGCAGTAGACCTTGTGCTCACATGTGGGAATTCCGTGTGTGACACAAAATTACCAAATCCAAGTAAATAAAAAAAAGATTGGAATCTGAGCCTATAGCCTAAGTTTATCAGTGCTAAATATATGTAAAATGTTCTCGAAATGTAGTATGTAGTGTGACCACTGGTGGGCGGTCAACTTCTTAAAGAAGAAGAGAATATACCTATACTTGACTCGAAAAAATACTGAAGTACTTCGGTCGTTCTAGTATAGAGATATATGAGTGACTTAATTTGACAATTTACTTTTGGGCATTAGATAAATACTGACCATCTTGAACTCTCTCTCTCTCTCTCTCTCTCTCTCTCTCTCTCTCTCTCTATATATATATATATATATATATATATATATATATATATATATGTGTGTGTGTGTGTGTGTGTGTGTGTGTGTGTGTGTGTGTGGGTAAATTTAAATCACTAGGGAATGTAACTAAGTCATACTGGTGCGTGATGATTCAAAGGGAATACGACTTACTTAAGTGTTTATTATACGTGTCGTTTCCCTGAGCGGCGCCACACTAATTAAATAATTGTAAAATACACCATCTTAGGTATTTTGATGTTACTATTAACAGTCCATTTTATGAGAAATTATTTTAAAACTGTGATAACTTGGTAAAAATCTGGTTACACTATCCTTTAAATATCGTTAGAAAATACAAAAGCGTCATAACTTGGAAACCGATTTAAATCTACATGTTTTAATTTTTATGGCCATTAGACCAAAAAATTACCTCCGCATCAATTCCGAATAAAATTGCATCCTTGAGATGACTTAATAATGAAAAATTACATATTTTCCAATTAAAATAATAAAGAAAGGATGTTAGGAGCAGTAAACGACCTTCCCTGCAATTACCTGACCTGCTTCACACTATAATTCTATTCCTGTTATCAGGTGTTTAATCTCACTGTAATTATCAACAGCTCTCTAAAAAACCCGCTCTATTATTGTTATTATTATTTTTTATTAGTGCTTTTAAATGTGCCATTATATATACCTCCATCATTTAATGCTCTGTGGCGGTTAACTGGCATAAATTAAAAGACAACACCGACCTTGGTTGTTATTGCAGCATTTTATGCTACTGTTTTTCAATTGCCTGTTTAAGATTAGACGCTAAATAGAATAATTCAAAAAACATATAAATGAAATTGAGGTAAATCCTTCCCATAAACCTACTACTACAAAAATTATTATAAGCAGGACCCAAGTCAAGTTTCTCATGTGTTTTAATAACAAATAACACTACTACTTCTTTATAGAAATTATATGTAAATTTTGGTTGACTTAGACCTCTTCTGCTGACATTCAAGTTCAGAGTTTTTAATAATACTAAAATAAAAGTCCGTCACGCAGGGGCTGCGTAAACTAAGCAGATTTCCCATGTGACGTTTTACAATAGAGAAATCTGCATAGTGGTAACACAATACCACCGTGATTAAATACAAACGGTAATGAGAAATCTTTCAGTTAATTAAAATAAATTCTTAACTGAAACGGCTTCTGAATTGTAAGAATAATTTATATTTTAATACCTCGAATTTTAGTAGTCCAAGAACTAAAGAAGGGGGGGCGGATGAACAGAGCGTATTTGCATAAATCTCACAAAGTAACGAAGGTAAGGTAAGGTTAGAAGAAGCTTCCACCTGAGCCGAGTACTGGCGGAAATGCCCGACCTAAATCGAACTATACCCGATCACAGACTTCATAAAAATGCAAATATCTCGGTTAATATTAAAGAAAGAGAATAAATGTATATAACAATATTTATAGTAAATTTAGTTTGCAACAAGATTGATTCTGTACAATTTTTCGATCCGACGTATAGTAACGGAGATATTTCGAATTTTCGAAAATCCTCCCCTCTAAACCCCCCCTCCCACTGGTCCGATTTCAGCCGTTAACGAACTTGATCTTTCTTTTTACATAAAACGACTAAATACCAAGTTTGGTATCGATCAAACACAAATTGCGACCGCCAGAGCGGTAACAGACAAATATATATATATATATATATATATATATATATATATATATATATATATATTGATAGATAGATATATAAATACAGTTTTGAAAGGACTTCATTTTAGTCATCTACTAGGTAGGATCGATGAACATTTGAAGAAAAATTTCGAAAATTCCGTCATGAGTACAACCTGAATAGCTGATTTCCCTTAAGGGAATTCTGCTAATACACACAACATAGAAGGATAAAGGCCAAAATTGTTTTATTTCTTTATTAATATTCCTCTCTACAAATATTTGAATAAGAATAAAATACCCTAACTAATCAAGTGAAGTTTAAAGTTTATCTAAATCAATTTAAACATGCAGAATTTCAACGAAAAAATTAAATTAAAGTTTAATTGTATATTTCCAATAAACTATTTAAGCTTTGTGGCACTGGCGTCCATGCACGTAAAGCCATAAGATAGGTAAGTGCAGGTTTCTATCCCGGCCAACGAAGGACATTAGTTCACGTGTTCACTACCAGAGCGCGCTAGTATCAAGCTGCTTGTAGATTAGTGGAAGTTTAGCGACTATATACGCCTGACAGTACCTCGGAGCGACTAACGATCATGACTCTCCTAGTTTCCGTCTAAAGGCAGGCTGACATCGACTGATATGACCACTGACCACCCCGAGTATAATGATTCACCTCAGTCTACTGGAGACAACTCATTTCTGGCCCTCCAAGCATAATGGAGGTTGTACGTCGAGTTCACTACTCTCTACGTAAATTCTGATCACGAATTCCTTGAGTCTCACTTGGGGGTGGCTAAAGATCTCTTAGGTCTATAATGCCAACTGAAATAAATAAACAAGCCTTGCCTTGACTGATGCCCATCCTTCTGTAAACTTTAAATGCCCCTGTATCCTATAAAAAAGAGGTCCATTACAATTTATATATTTCTTTATATAAACGACTATTCTTACCTGTTCCTTAATAGCCATGGCATTATATTGTATTGTCCCATTAGATTATTACTAACCAGTGAAAGAAACGTTCTCCTGCACCAAATGCAATACTTTTAAATCTCTCATCTCCAAATTAATCCATTCGAACAAGAATAAACACAAACATTAAAAATATAAAATAGTTTTAGCGTAACACAACCTGAAACAGTTCACAAAGCTAGTGAATTTAGGATTTAAACTTTTAACTTGTAAAACATATTGGACCAAAGGTATAATTTAACGTGATAGAAATATGTTGTATGTGCCCTCTAGGGAAAGGATAACAGTTGGATACCTCACCGCTGCGGGGTGTGCATTTACGAGGATAACAAGGTAAATATGTAGGATAGAAGTCATTATCCGACCAAGATACCGAAGGCCATAAAAATGGTGAAGTTGCGATAACCTTTTACCCTTGAGATGAAAAATGAATACTCTTGAAGGTTTCTTATTGCCCTATATAAATTGATGAATGGGAATCGATTCTAAAATAAAAGATCTGAAGCTCCGTAATGACCGATGAGTTATAATTCTGACGGAGGATTATCACTCTGACGCTTATAAATCCGGAATGGCCGATGAATTATCCCTTTTACACTTATAAGTTTGAAATTTTCCTTAAGCTATCACTTTGACACTTAAAAGTCTGGAACTGCCGATGAGTTATCATTCCGACGCTTATAAGTGCGAAATTGTCGATACGTTATCACTATGACACTTACAAGTCCGGAATTGCCAATGAACTGTCACTCTGGCCCGTAGTTCTAAAATAGTTTTCCATACGGTTATATCTCTTGTTGTAGAGCTCAGAACATGAATATATGACTCAGAAAGAACTAATGAAACTAAAAGTATTGTGAAGGAGGAAAACTACAATTCCATTCGCCAAGTTATATTATTCATTAAGTACTTCCTATTTCTATAGTAAAGAATGAGCGAAATAATCCTCAGGAATATAGTCATTTGTGAATTCTGAAAATCTGACTAAATCGAAATACATGGGGCAGCAAATTCGGTTTCGACGTGAATAGGGCTCTCGAGCCAGATGAAATACTGGAACGTTGTCAGCTGCCAATCAATTTAAATTGAGTGTCAGTTGGATAAACACACACAGAAATGTGGGCCAATAACCATTTGTTGTTTAACGTTAAATGAGTAGAAAATAAGGAGGATTTGTTTGACAGATGGGCTTGTTTAATTATCTTCTCCCACAATGAACTTTTCATTCATTCATTTTGAAGGTAAAACGGAGGCTGATGAGTAAATTCATTGCCTATCTGTAACGAATTGATTGATATTTATAAGCCCAGCTATTAACTCATAAATGATTGGAATAGCTCATTTTTCGATAGAATATTAATGGGCAGCAACTGATTCCTCATTTGATATACATTGTAGATGCGAATCAAATAGCTCGCCAAACCGAATATTGAAGTGATTAAATAATGTGAATGCCTAAATGAGAAGAGAAAATCTAATTCACTCATTTAGATATAGTACACAGTCCTACAACATTTTGGTTTTATTTTGATATTAAAAAGTATCATTTAATCCTCAAAACTCGGCAGAACTAATCTAACTTAAAAAAAGTACGTAAAAGTTTCCGTTTTTAGAGTACATTTTATGTTCGTATACTTGTTACCATCTTTCGAAAACCTTCTTGTACTCCTATTAAATTAACGAAACAAAATGTTTGGTGGGATTCCATTTAAAAGTATTTCATTTGAAAGTTGTATACGATATCTCCATTCCAATGCATTCAATATTTAAAATCAAAATTAGTCTCTTCCTCAGTTTCTTTGGGAGATATTATTAAGCATGTAGAAAATGAATATTTTAAGGTAGGTAACGGAATTAACACTTTTATTAGAAAACTCTATTGCATTTCATAGGCAGTAAATTTTAAATGTTATGAAGCTGGGTTGCCAGGTCCTTGCAAGAACCCTACTCGAAATGTAGACATAAATGCAGGGAATATATTCCTGTCGGCGAAATTTATCTGAAATTGTTATCATGGCCACAGACATAAGCATTCCTCTCTGGATGCACGAACCAGTGTTCAGGGATGCATCTTAAAAAGGTAGATGCAATCTCGGAGAAGTGCATGTAAACGATAAATGTTAACTATGCGTCGAGCAAAGCGCACAATCACGCGCTTGAAGAATTTTCACGGCATATTAATTCAGTGACATTTATTATTTAGTATTCCTATGCGTTGACCACATTATTCTCCACCTCTAAAACCAGTTTAATAACTAAGGCTTATAAAAATCCTTTACAATCTCGACAAGCTTTGACATTATAAATTATGAAGTGCATTTTTTATGTATCCCTATATTTTTTGACAGTTGTGGTCGAGGGTTTATGAAGATATTATGCACGATTCTTATGGAATGTCTTCTGGCACCTAACATTTCATTTCTAAAATGAACAAGCGCAGTTGTTTTAAAACGTCAAAACCTTTCACATAAATGTGGATTAAATAAAACTCAATAGTTTTAACATCCTCAAGAAGAATTTATTTGTATGTCAGTCTGTCAATGTCTGCATAGGATTGATTATAAGTGTTAAAATTGTTTTCAGATATTTGGCAAGCACCATATTTTCTGATGGATGGTTCTCAAAGTTCGTCCTATTCCCAATTCGCAGGTGTACATCTAAAAAGGAGGAATTACAAACATTTGTTTGTCAACCGCCCACATTATTCCGCAACTGTTGCAACATTATTTAAAAGTATAGGAAACAGATGTTGCTTTATTTTTGGTTTCCTCTCTAAGTAATCTTCTGTAACTTGAAAGCATGTTCACCCTGATATTTTTATTTTCGTCATAAACTAGGTCGTTTGTCTAGGTTCGCTAGGGGCAGCTGTCATAGCCCTCTAATCATTTAGTTAATGTTCTGGAGAGGCTGCTCTTACTAAAGCTAAGGAAATCATGCCAAAGTAGTAGAGATTGCAAAGTAGATACATATTTTTATGTTTATTACAAAAATAATAAACGTTCATTATTAGAGTTCTTTTGGATTGCAAAATTAAACACACAAACTTTAGAGTTTTTATCACTGCACAATTTATTTGACAATGCACTACACACTTGCTAAATTATTGTGAACTACTACTCACAGCATGCACTGATAACTTCACTTCTAATTGCACAGTACAATAACTCACGATCACACGAATCACTGAAGATCACAAAACACGATATTGCACTGATCTTCAGAAATAACACGGCACTGCACTGTTCTTCAAATAAACACAGCATTGCACTGAGATTCACATAAAACACTGTACCGCACTGAAACTAAAATACACTGTTCACTAAACCTGCATTGAACACACTGTTATTCACTAGAAGAGAACTGAGAACTAACTAACTGTCGGGCGAGTTGGGCCGCTTTTATAGACGGGTGGCTAGTCCAAAGGAAAACCAGACTAGCCTAGATTCCCGAGTGTCGAAGAGAAAATTCCTGGCGCCAACGGCCTTTCCATCGGTTGGTCCCGTTAATGTATTTCGTACTTCTTAAATACTTAAGATTAGTCTCCGTAATTTTTCAAACACGCAGTTTTCGGAACACTATGAAGAAAAACAAGGCTCTTTTATTCCGCTATAAACATTTTTTTTTTAAATAACAATGCACATTCAAGATTATAAAAAAACCTGTAATAATATATTGAGCTTTAGCGATTAGCGCTTTCAACGACATCACATCTTCATCTGTAAAGCTTCTAGCATGAAGTGAGGTCCATGGATGGATTCAATTCATGTCACTTAGTAAATTATGTTGACAGATTTAATTTAATTGAGTGTCATTAATCTGAATTCTTTCAAATAAGTCTAGCCAGATCATGAGATTTCTTATAATTTAATATTGATTGTAAAAGGTCTTTCAAATCTCCTCAGAGCTGCCATGATGTTATAGTTTTCCTCTTAGGAGGAACAGTTTTGGCACATCAGGCATAAATCATTCTAAGATCAAGGGGCCCCTCCATAAGTTCTAATCATTATGTGAGTAATACACCATCCTATGCATTTTGATTGTACTGATCAAGATATTTATTACATGCTTTCAACCCAGTCATCTATTGTCGTGGATTTGTAGACCGGCCTAAGTAATATAGGTAACTATTTTTATCATTTTTATGCAACCTGCACCAAACGGTTGTGTACTCGCTTAGTAAGCAAATAAAATAACACAAATGTCGAGAATGGTTTGGAGTTGGAAAGCTGAGTAAATGCAATTTGCTGCAGATTTACGGGCGAGTAAAGAGGTGTGCATGCGTGAATAATGTCTGCTGCAGAATTATGCACGGTTGCACGGATCGTCTCTCCTGTATCGTTGTACACCTATGATCACCATAGCATACCCTAAACTCTGCCAGTCTCACACCAAGTAACGCCTCTTCCCTACAGCCCTTAACGAGATATCGAGAACTAAGCGTATTTCACGACATACATATTGCGCAGGTAACAAATGTATCATAGAGAGAGAAAAAAAAGCGACTCACTTGCTGTCTTTCCCAATGAGCGCATGCAAGTAGCTCTGAAGATGGAGGCATTAGTCTTTGAAAGCGCTTAGCGCTGAAATAAACAAATTGTGAAGAATTGGACGTTTCATTTCTCTCTCTCCAAGTAAATATTCTTCACTTCCAACAAACACTGCCGTGGAAATGTAACATACATTACAGTTAGACCTCAAAATGGTCTTGGAAAGCCACAGCTTACAATAGTGTTTCTTCAAATTTAATAAGTATGATTATATTTACAGATCATTGTTATTGACTACAGTTACTAGGCAAATATAAGTCACTAGAACAGATTGATGTTCGCGCTCCTGTTTAAGAATATATAAGTTTCAGCAAGCCTAGGAATTGGTCTGACAGGCCAAATTAGATCTGTATGGAGAATCAATCATTCCAGATCCTAGAAAGTTATTAAAACTTCTGAGGAGGGTTAATGACTATCTGTACCCACAAAACTTGAACTTAAAACCTAGAATATGGGTAATGGAGCTCCAGTTAGCCATGTCAGTTAAACCCGTTGGTCTTAATAAACCGTTTAAACACATTGCCGTGGGTTTGATTCCATACGGGTAATATGAAGGACTCACTAATCTAAGTCCTTAGTCCCATACCCCCATAGTTAGCCTGTCCAGATTAGCCTCAGTAGCACAATGTGGGTGTTACTACATTGCAACAAATATTGTTGAATAATTAAAATACGGTACTGTTTGTACCCCCAAATAGGGCAACGACTGTCAAACAGACTCCGTGAATCGAGGCGATAATTAATGATTTGAACTCGGTGTGAAGTAAATTCAGCCGCCTTTGGAGGCCGGCTTCGTTACACGCTGAACACGTGAATAATCCATTCCCCCTTGAGATGGATACGAGACATCTTTCAGAATCTTTGATCCGGTGTTTACATCTAGTTGTTTCAAAGCATGAGTCCTGAATACATGGTCTTTCTGTGGGAGTTCGTCCTCCTGAGGTCTCTGGTTAGAATTATCTAACCCAGGAAGGTAGTGAGATACCAAAATCTTATTTAATCTCTCCTCTTATCCTGATTTTCTTCTCTTCTTAATCACCAGAGTCAACGCCCACTAATCAGCGGGCAAGTTAGAGTCTTGAAACTTCTGGTGCCGGCGCGCTTTGCCGCGGCTAGGCCGGCAGTCAGTTAGTTCTCAGTTTTCTTACTAGTAAATAATAATGCGTTCAGCACAGCTTTTAGTGGACAGTGCATTTTAATTTCAGTGCAATGCTGTGTTTAGTGAACATCAGTGATTCGTGTGACCGGGAGTTATTGTGCTGGTCAATAAGAAACGAAGTTAACAGTGCATAGTAGTGAAGAATAATTTACCATGTGTCTAAAACAGTTTAGTACGTCGTCAAATAAATTGTGCAGAGATGAAAATAGTAAAGTTTGTGTATTTAATTTTGCAATTCAAAATAACCCTAATTACAAGCGTTTATTATCTTTGTAATGAAAGGTAACGGTAACGTAATTATTATTAACTTTATTATTTTTCTTGTCATCATAACTTTCCACAACAAATATGGTTAAAGGTTACAAATATGGTAAAATAAAACTCCATATTGTGATATGAGAGCAACTCGAACTAAGTCAGTGTGACTACTACTAATGCAATATTAATGTAGATATTGGAATCCGTTAAAATACGTTTCATTCAAAGGGACTTAAAATACCGATTATCTGTTGTTTAGAGCATGCGTGTGTGTAATGGGCGCGCAATTTTGATAAGGATTTCATACGTTTGTTTTGATTGTGTGGCCTCTGGACTATAAAAAAAAAAAGAAGAAAAAACCGCAAAGTTGGCATTATCGTAATTTGAAATTAAAGCCAAAGAGCACAGAGATGACTCTATGAGCAGTTTGTTTTGGTGGTTTTATAGTCGACCCTTTACATTAATTACGTATGATAGGCGTTTTAATCTCATTTGAGTGCCTAAACCCAAACGTTGGTCACGCCATTTGGAAAATGACCCCAATGGGTGGTCCCTATTTTCTTTCTCTACTTCGACCGCTTAGCATCAGATTCCAAAAATGGCGGGTTCCCTTTGTTCATTCAAAGAGTACTCAAAGGCGTTAAAACACTGTCATCCAAATAGAGGTTTTGCTGAAGTACACTGTGGTGAATATCAGCAATCCACAAGGAATGTAGTTAATCATTGTTCGATTGGTGAATCGTTCAACAAGTCATTTAGGTTTTTGGTGTTACGGGCAATGAAGTGCTGCATTTCAACAAATATTTTGTAACTGGGCATAAGTCAATTTGATTATATTCCTAATACAAACAGCAATGTTCCATTCATTTCGGAGTGCGACTAATTCCATAATTTCTTTTCTAAAGTTCCCACGAAACTAAGTTCTGATATGACCACACTTTTACTTAATGACTAATCATCTTCAAATGCCCTGGAATCTTGACATTTTTTAACAATTTTGACACACTCTGCCAGCTTCATTCTTGGCAGGACTGAATTTCAGAACTTAATTTCAGTATGGACATCGTGTAGTATCCTAAAGCACCTCATCAGCGTGGCTCCAAGGTCTTTCCCCACCTTCCAAAGCAGATCCTGTATAATGTATTGTAACTTTGAGTGGGACATCCACCTTAATGAACTCATAGGACCTAAAGCTCACATAACATTTTGCCATTAAGATTAAACATGTTCTAGATAATGAGTGACCTTCACAAGAAATAAAACGATATGATCTTGTCAATATAAATATTTAAAACATGAAGTGCATTTATTATGTCATTAATATTAGAAAAAAGTCCGTCACGCAGGGGCTGCGTAAACTAAGCAGATTTCCCACGTGAAGTTTTACAATAGAGAAATCTGCCTAATAACAACTGTAGTAGTAAGAAACCTCTAAACCTAAAACATTATTTAGGGCGTAATAACCCAGAAGTTTCTAGCCCCAAAAAACAGTTAACCTAACCTCTAAACCTATTCACGAGGGACGAATAGTTATGGAAATGGCCACCAGAGCTCTCGGCGGAAAGTCCGAACATGCACATTACAAATGCAAATATCTCGGTTAATATTCAAGATAGAGAATAAATGCATATAACAATATTTATAGGAAATTTAATTTCCAATAAGATTGGTTCTAAAGAAGTTTTCGATCCGATGCATAATAACGGAGATATTTCGAATTTTTGATAAACCCCCCCCCTCCCACTAATTCGATTTCAGCCGTTAACGAACTTGATCTTCCTTTTTACATAAAACGATTAAATACCGAGTTTGGTGACGATTAAACAAAAATTGCGACCGCTAGAGTGTTAACAGACAAATATATATATATATATGTCTATATATATATATATATATATATATATATATATATATATATATAGATATATATATATATATATATATATATATATAGATATATATATATATAGTTTTGAACGGACCTCATTTTCGTCATCTCCTGGGTAGGATCGATGGACATTTGAAGAAATTTTTCGAAAATTCCATCATGAGTACGACGTCAATAGCTGATTTCCCTTATGGGAAATCTGCTAAAAAATATATGCAGGTGTTGAATGTTCAGTTCTAAGAATATTACATTTAAAAAAAATAAATAAAATAAAATAATAACTGTATCCTAATAACCTCTCTTGTTGGAGAAAATTTCATTCACACCATTTTATTGTATACTTCCAAGCAAAGGTATTCCACGTCTTATGACAAAATTTATCTACGGAATAGATCAAAAATAAAATGTGTATTTATGTAATGACAATTCGAATAAGCGCTAATCTTAAGTTGTGCCACTATCAAACCAATACAGTGATACCATTGCTTTTCAGTCTACCAATAGATATAATTCAGTTCTTCACTATTTGGATTTGTCATCCTTTGATGACTCCTGTCTCTTTGCCTCTCTCTACCGTGACCATCCACTGAAAATCCATTTACCATTATCTCCTCGACTTTTCCTCCTTCTTCAGTCTTCTCCCGTTAGCCTGAAATTCGATTAACATCCCAACAGCATGAAAACCATGATAGCTCAGTCACTGTCGTCAACTTTTCAGAGATATTGTAAGCAACTTCAAAGTGAATTATACCGAATTTGTCTTCCACAAACGAAATCGAAATTAAAAAATGCAAATTTCTCCGTACCTACAAAAGGTTTGTATTGAACCATTTTAATTTACCAAGGAAATATCTTTAAATTATGCTCTACGGCATTTTGTGATTCGATCCATTGAAACGCAGTTATCATTTATAAACTATACCTTATCGAATTATATATCAAATGAAATGATTTTAAATTAAGTGCATACAAACGTTTCGTTTATTTGGGGCTCAGGTTAGCCATGTGACTTTAGGCGTTGGCTTTAATTTCACATGGTAATCCTTGAGAGGCGACCGCCTGGGCAATAGGAATTTATTTAGGGACGGACTTGCTAAATAAAATCCTTAGTCGCACCCTGGCTAATGAAAAGGGTTGTAACCTGTAGATAACCCGTCCCAATTAGTCATAGTAGGAAAAACGTGAATGTTAATAAATAATTAAATTATTTAATTTAATAGGAGTACAATATTAATGCTATTCATTAACGGCCACTTTGTGTTACTAAGACTAATTGGGTTCTATTAGTAATAGAAGCACAAGGAAGTCATGTGGTGCCAATATCAGATTTTTTGTTTTGTAAGTGAACAGATCTATAAATTATGTTCTATGTCATTTCCCATTTCACGGCATTGAAATATTTTATTTATCGTGTTTACATCAGACTTTTTTTGGACGATATAGGTAATAAAAGTTGGTGAAATAGTATCTATTTCAAAATTGTAAGTGCCGATTTACGAATACAAGTAGACTCATCAACTAGAATGTACTAGCTGTAGTTAGTACATTAGAAAAATTCTGGAAAAAAGATAGTATAATACACACTCTTGATCAGATTTGTCATTATATTCGCATATAATGGCCAGATTTCTTGTATGGACGAAATATTCGCATATAATACTGAGGATGGCTGAAATATTCTCATGTTGGTTTATTTTTTACGCGATTTTCGACAAATTTCTTCAAATGTCCATCGATCCTACCCAGGAGATGACGAAAATGAGGTCCGTTCAAAATTATATATATATATATATATATATATATATATATATATATATATATATATATATATATATATATATTTGTCTGCTAACGCTCTAGCGGTCGCAATTTTTGTTTGATCGTTACAAAACTCGGAATTTAATCGTTTTATGTAAAAAGGAAGATCAAGTTGGTTAATGGCTGAAATCGGACCAGTGGGAGGGGGGAATTTTCGAAAATTCGAAATGTCTCCTTTATTATGCGTCGGATGGAAACATTGTATAAAATCAATCTTATTGCAAATTAAATTTACTATAAATATTGTTCTATACTTTTATTCTGTATCTTGAACATTAACCGAGATATTTGCATTTGTATTCTGTGTGTGGTCGGCAGGAGCGACTACGTTCGGTACTTTCCGCCGAGAGCTCTGGCGGCCGTTTCCGTAACTGTTCGTCCCTCGTGAATAAGTTTAGAGATCCCTTTCTACTACAGTTGTTATTGGGCAGATTTCTCTACTGTAAAACCTCACATGAGAAATCTGCTTAGTTTACGCAGCCCCTGCGTGATGGACTTTTTTTTAATTAATATTGTCATTTTATGCGACCTCATACTAAAAATCCCATGTTTTTAATATTAGCAGATTTCCCTTACAGGAAATAAGCTATTGGGGACGTACTCATGACGCGCTTTTGAAAAATTTCCTCAAATGTCCATCGAAAATGAGGTCCGTTCAAAATTATATATGTGTGTGTGTATATATATATATATATATATATATATATATCTGTTAACACTCTAGCGGTCGCAATTTTTGTTTGATCGTTACCAAACTCCATATTTAATCGTTTTATGTAAAAAGGAAGATCAAGTTCGTTAATAGCTGAACTCGGACCAGTGGGAGGGGTTTAGAGGGGGGTATTTTGAAAAATCGAAATACCTCCGTTACTATAAGTCGGATCGATAAACTGAATAGAACCAATCTTATTGCAAATTAAATTATCTATAAATATTCCTTTATACATATTTTCTGTATCCTGAATATTAACCGACATATTTGGATTTTATAGTTTTCAGCCTTCAGCAAACCCCCATTTCTACTCATGTTCAACTAAGAATACCTGGTTATGAAATAAACCACATTATTCGAACCTTAAATACCTTATATAAAAATTATTGTGATCCATTATAAATTACAGTACTAGACGTAGTAAATAGTTTTCAATAAAATTAAGGTCATATTCTGATATATTTCAGAAAATGTTTTTCTTTCCTGTGAGAGGTTGGTACACCTGTTTGTTTACGTTTCGGGTGCTTACCGTCTGGAGGTTTCTTATATTCGTTTGTATTTATTCTCTAGCAGTTAACGGTGCTATTGTGTTACCAGTATGTAGATTTATCTATTGTTAAACATCACGAGGGAAATCTGCTTAGTTAACGCAGCCCTACGTGACGGACTTTTAATACTTTTGTATTGAGGTGAAAGAGAGTACATGGGGTGAATGATTCATGACAAATTATCACTTAGTTCCTTTACGGATTTGTATTAAATGAAGCATGTGAGAGGGGGCGTAGCGGAGCCATGACGGAGGCGATTTGTAGGGATAGTGGGTTAGATAAAGAAGCGGAGGGCAGTCGGCCATGACGCCGGCGCTAACAAAAAGCCTAGTGATTGCTGGCGGCTCTCGCTCATGACTAACCTTCCAACCGTAACTCTTCAATCAACCGTTCCACCGCCTCCTCTATATAGACAATTAGTGCCTTTACCACCCAAATCAACATTAAAACCAACCAAATGTTTTAATTGGCCAAACTAATTTCTCATTCTTAACCAGATCGGGTTCTTCACAATACAGAGGAACCCTTGCTCACCTCGGTATTCCAAGGAATCTCGGCGAAGTACTGGGTAATAGTAGAGCGGTCATCGAGAGGGTGACAAGGTTTCTCCACCTACCAGGCCTCTCCAGCCACATATAGCAATGGGTTTTGTTTCTTTTTTAAGAGTTTTAATGTTAATGTGTATTTTAATGGTTTTAATTTTAATGTTTATCCTTATATTTTAATTTTAATAGTTGCAACTTTAATGTTTATTTTTTTTTTAATAGCCCTAATTCCATTGTTTTTTAACACTCCATAGGCTTAGTCCAAAGTTAATAGCTTTGTTATAGTATTTATTTAAATAGATTGTCTGGAAATTTATCTTATTTTTAATATATTTTAATAGTTGTAATTTTAATGCTTATTTTAATAAGCTTTGAGTTGAATGTTTATTTTATTGCTTTTATTTAATAGTTTTATTTTTTTTTAATTTATTTATTTTTTTAACAGTACTAACTCCATTGTTTATTCTAATTGGCTATAGGTCATTTTTCTAGCATTTAATTAAATAGTTTGTCTTGAAATTTTCTATTTTTAATATATTTTAATAATAATGTTTATTTCAAGAAGTTTTAAGTTTAATGTTAATTTTAACAGTGTGTCTGGAAATTTATTTTATTTTTAATACTTGAATTGAATACCTGTGGTACCGACCCGTATGTAGGTTTCAGGGCATACGGCCGAGAACCCCCTTACCCAAAAAAAAAGTGGGGGGTTGAAACACAAAAAAATAAAGTGGAAAAAAATTATATACTTAAAAAAAATATACATTTACACATGTACATGTGTCTGCGACTTCCCATGGTCGGGGAACTCTAATACGGTTTGATGAGTGTTGGGCATTGATGACCGTGATGTTTTTTGCCCTAAATCCAACAAACAATCGGGTTCTGCTTTACTGTTGCTAAACGTTCTGACTTGGATCACAACGCATATCTTAGGAATCATGTTGCCACTGGAATAAAGGTAAGGCCCCGTAGGGTTCCAAGGATGGTTATCCTCCAAAAAGGACATAAGAAAGAGCATAAAATTCCTCTCGACGACAAATTTGTTATCATTCATGGGTAAAACACTCATGACTAGGACTGAACCACTGTTATGTACACTGCATAATGCACAATTAACTATCAAACACTTACATACATACAGCAGACTAACTGACAAGAACTTACCTACCAACCCTTCAGAACTAATAGACAACAACAACCCATACGTTGAGACGATCATGAAATATCTCCAAGAGACACATATCTTCAACTGACACTAAAACATTGAACAGAGTTTCTGCTCCTTTTACTATACACTGGAGAAAACGTATCGTGCTTTTCTTTTACTACGGCTCTAACTATTTTAACATATGCTTTGTACTAAGCTGGCTTACCAATTTTTACTTCTAATAGTGGCAAGAAACAGTGTGAATCAATCAAATAAATAAATAAAACTTTGTTCGCCCCATCGTTCTGTAACCAGCATAGGCCGATAAAGATATGCACACTGCTCATTTAATGTCCATTCACCACAGTCATGGCGTTAGTGAGACAGTGTTCCAAACCATCTCCACGCTACTAACGAACTTGATCTTTATCTAGCACAAAACGAGTAATAAACCAGATTGGTAAAGATTAAACTAACTTTTTGAATGTTTCGTGAAAAGATCTATATACACTACACCCCCCCCCCAAACTACCCTACACAAACCACTCCTACTTAACTCAGAATAATATTAACGCAAAATAACACTCGGACCTTTACTAATTCAGATAGATAAATGTGAGATGCGGTGTAAGAAATAAACATGCTACACTCTAGAGGCCGCAATTTTCATTTGATATTTAGCTGTTGGTACTCATTTAGTATGTGATCGGACAATGGCAGGAGAAAAGATCAACAAGAGCTTTCATTAGTGATAACTCCAATAATTATTCGGCATTTTATTTCATATTTTTAAATGTAGTTAAGGACATTCAAGTAATTTCAGATATTTTTCATTCTCGTTAAAACGTTTGCAAAAAATTATTTATTGATTTATTAATACATTCGAAAATATAAGAAAAATGGGTTTTCATGGTTCATTCATCTACTGCTGTCCAATAAGGATTTCTATTGGCTAAATATCCAAATATATCTTGGTTGCTAAAATAAGTAGAAATGTATTTCCCCGAGGAAGCCAGACGCTGTTGTTCACACAGGATTTGATGATGAAAGTGATGAATGGTTTGCAGAGGGAAGCTGATGCCCCACTAACCACATCAGTCTACCAGTTGTGGCATAATCGTCACAATAGCTAGTTTAGTGGTTTCTGGAAACAGTTAGTCAATGTAAATGGATTAGAAAGCTCCCTGGCCCGAGCACGGGGACTTATATGTTCAGGGCCGATTGACCCACATTATTTACCATTGGTCAATTGCGGATATAAATAAAAACGGCTTCTATTCGAAATATGAATGAAGAATTAAATTAAACACTAAATAATCCTGCCCGGAGAAAAAAATCTTATGTCATGAATAAATTACCAACATATTAGTCATAATAAAGAACTTAACGAACATATTTCAAAGAACAATAAAATGATTCAACGTAACATTAATAGATATTATAAATGCTTGTATGTAGCATTAATAAAATAAAGATTTCAACACGCACTCAATTTTGACAGAATTAAAATAATCGATAAAGAAAGAAATGCAATTAAACGTAAAATTAATATATATATATATATATATATATATATATATATATATATATATATATATATATATATTATAAAAGCAAAACGAAGGCTACTTATTAAAAAGACAGAAATAAAATTCCATATTTTGTTTCTTAATTAAATAACAGTTGATCTTAAGATATGACCTGAATATTATGGTTTTTAAATAAAGTTGTCATTTAACCTGCTTCAGGAAACCATGTATATGATCTCCCCCGTCCTTGCCGGTGTCATGATCCTTCGCCTATATAAACAATTTTTTTTTTTGATTTACTGAAAATACTGTCTGATTGAGTCTCTTAGTGGTAGCAAAGGCCCCTGAAGAGGAGGATATATACCAGACGATATATGTATTGCGAAAAAGAAATCAAATGTATTAAGAAAGAAGGCGATTGCTTCAAACTTTCTCCTAACATAATCAAATGATATGAGTAGGCCCAGAAATGTTTAGCGCCCTCTAGGGAGCTACTTGAGGAAACCACTACGGGATGAGCAAAGAGCTAACGTACAACCTATTAGCGAAGGAGGCACCTGAAATGAGTTATCTCTGTGGCTGAATGATTTATTTTTCCCTTACCAAACTCATTCGCTTCAACTAATGTTAACATTTGTTAATGACCGAAATATCAGACCTGAAGGAATAGAAAAAGGAGTAAATACATAATCATGAACCCCCTTATTATTATTATGGGCCGATAAAAATATATAATAGAAACAGTCTTTAAAAAAAAAGTTATACCCTACTGTTTTTGTTTTATACATTTTTAAATAACGGAAACATAAATGGAGTTAATCCTATCTCTTCATTTATAACCCTTCTGACCCCCCCCCACTCCTACTCATGTAATTTTTATAATTATATTTCTTATTTATACAATTTCCTATATCGCTAAATATCTCTTTTATAGCATAAATTGGAATCTGTTTGTTTGCGTGAATGTATGTATATGTGTGCTTCTCTTTATGAATTAGAATATATGTAAGGTAAATATTTCATTATCAGTTTTAGTGTAGCAAAACTGAAGGTCCCCCCTCCCCGTTTCTTTATAAATTTATTTCTTTTTATTATATTTTGTTTAATATTTTTTATTTGATTTCCCAATTATCCAACGTGACTCTTTTTTCTTTTTGTTTTTCTCACTTTTTAGTTTTTGCAATTTTACGGATTCTATCTTTTGATAGTTCCTTTATTGTGTTCGATTTCTGTTTTTGGTTTTCCATTTTGTTTTTGTGTTGCATTACTGATTTTTGTATTCCATTTTGTTTTTGTTTATCCACTTTTTTTTTGTGTTCCATTTCTGTTTTTGGTTTTCCATTTCTGTTTTTGGTTTTCCATTTTGTTTTTGTGTTCCATTACTGATTTTTGTATTCCATTTTGTTTTTGTTTATCCACTTTGTTTTTGTGTTCCATTTCTGTTTTTGGTTTTCCATTTTGTTTTTGTGATTCCTTTCCTGTTTTTGTATTCCATTTCTGTTTTTGTGTTCCATCTTGTATTTGTGTTCCATTTCTGTTTTTTGACTAACCTTCCAACCGTAACTCTTCAATCAACCGTTCCACCGCCTCCTCTATATAGACAATTAGTGCCTTTACCACCCAAAACAACATTAAAACCAACCAAATGTTTTAATTGGCCAAACTAATTTCTCATTCTTAACCAGATCGGGTTCTGCACAATACAGAGGAATCCTTGCTCGCCTCGGTATTCCAAAGAACCTCGGCGATGCACTGGGTAATAGTAGAGCGGTCATCGACAGGGTGATAAGGTTTCTCCACCTACCAGGCCGCTCCAGCCACATATAGCAATGGGTTTTGTTTCTTTTTCAAGAGTTCCATTTCTGTTTTTTGTTTTCTATCTTGTATTTGTGTTCCATTTCTGTTTTTTGTTTTCTATCTTGTATTTGTGTTCCATTTCTGTTTTTTGTTTTCTATCTTGTATTTGTGTTCCATTTCTGTTTTTTGTTTTCTATCTTGTATTTGTGTTCCATTTCTGTTTTTTGTTTTCTATCTTGTATTTGTGTTCCATTTCTGTTTTTTGTTTTCTATCTTGTATTTGTGTTCCATCTTGTATTTGTGTTCCAATTTTGTTATCTATTTCTGTTTTTGTTCCATTCTGTTTTTGGTTTCTATCTCTGTTTTGTGTTATATTTTTGTTTTTCGTGTTAAATTTCTGTTGTGTTATGTTGTTTTATTTTCTTTTACATTAATTTTGTTTCGTTTTTTAATTTTAAATATTTGCTTTTATATAGTTTTTTTTATGAGCAACATCGCCAAAGCTGCAAAGCTCCAAATAAATAAATAAATTGGAATTTTGTTTACGTATGGTTCCTTACTATGTAAGAAGAAGCCAATAAAATGTTAGACGACGTCATCTGTCTGTCACTACAGGATAACGAAAATCTGTTCAGTTTATCAGTACCTGCATGCCTGCCTTTTATTTTAGATTCAGGGCAATACACGATTTGATTTACTTAATGTGAATGCAAATTGAATAAGTGCTGTATATGTGTTTAAACTAATAAAGATAAGAATTTAGCATATGGGAAAAAAATAGCCGACCACATTGTTCAGTAATCAATATGTATTTTAGTGAAATATACTCTCTAGCATTAGAAAACCAACAGTCAATACCGGAAAATTGAATTAACTTAGGAAGTTGGTTTACAACTATAAGCTCCAAATTCCATATTATATAATCCATATTCAGGATATTGCAGCCAGATGAGCTGGTCACAATAGTCAGAAGCTCGTGATTCACAGGGGGATAATCATTTCTTCATGTTTTTTCTCATGATGCATGTCCACCAAAAAATACATTAAATATAAAGACGGAATTAATGAATCAAATATAATACGAGTGTTGTTGTATATTATGATGCGCATGAAGATGATGAGGCTTAAAACATGATTACATAGATATTCTGGAATTGAGATGCAACCGCGTTAAAGTAGAGTACCTGCCACCAACATAGCAACTGCTGGACACTCTAGCTGTTTATGATAAAAATTGTTTTGTCGACATATGATGAATATAAAATATTAATTTGATTGAAAACTATATCTAGGACTGTAATTGTAATGAATCAGAATAACTTTCATCTCAACCAATCAAATTTTAGTAATTTAAGAACAAAACAAGAAAGGGGGGGGGTGGGGTCAACAGAACGTATTTGCATATATCTCACAAAGTAGACGTTCAATGAAAGCAATATTTGGTATTTAGCCTTGGAATGAAGTGGTTTATGATATAACAGCTTATTATTAATATGACATGAGTAGGAGTTGGAGTTTCCGGATGGCTGAAAACTGAAAAAAAGCAATTATCTTTGTTATAATTCAATATAGAGAATAAATGTATATAGCAATATTTATGAAGGCCAACTGTGTTTTCGGAAGATCAGCTAAACATTCTAAAACTTTAACAAGAGTGTTGGTATATATTAGGTAAACAGTCCGCAAGTTAAAGGATTATCCCAGTTGATGTTTGTAGAAGCAGTGACTCAATAAGGACATTGATAGCAATTCAAAGCAACAAGAAGTGCCCACTGATGAAAGATATCCAAAATAATTTCTGGGATATAAACAAGGAAAGGATTACTATTGGGGTGCACTGCAAATTTCCGTGAAATGAATAGGCAGACAATGAAAGCAAGGGAGCCAGGCAAATGACATCTTTTCGAGATAATACCAACCCCTTGAGCTCGAAAAAGGAAATTAAAACGAAGTTCTTGAGATTCAGTTATAAAAATGCAATTAAATCACTTATTATCTCATAAGCATTTTAAAATTAACATAAAGTATAGTTAAATTTACTTTTATATTTTGTTCTTAGTTTTTAACGTACTCATTAATGACATTTAAGTGTTTCTGCCAGGATTCAGCAAGTCCGACATATTATTGTAACTGAATAAAGTAAAGCATCAAATACTTTATCTAATTGCATTACATTATTGATAGCATATTCCTGGATGATGATGAGTTATTAATGATGACGCATTAAAAAAGCTTCTATTGGACCCCAAATAGAACAGATTTATTTTTAGATACCACTTATGTTACCTTTACTTATTTTTACATCACCAGTGCTGCGGTTATTATGCAATAAATAAATTGAACTACCAGAAACTGAAATATTTCTTTGTTAGCCATTGAGTTCTTTCTGCATATTTGCTGCAATGCTTTACAAATTCAGTAGTTAGCTACTTATTAGGTTGTTACGGTTAGGAAGTATAGAGGTAATCTCATTTTTTTCACAACATATTTCAGTGTTTATTTTAACAATTGTGCTACATTAAGACCTAACAGTTTTCAGTTCCTTTATTAATTCATTATTATTATCATTTCAAGCTAACACTTCCGGGATTTTATATTCTCGTGATTCTTTAAATTTATTTACCTGCTGGTTTTTAACATTTATAATCTCTGATATCAATTTTTCCAGCACTAAATCCTATCCTTCTTAGAAAAGATTTGTGGCCAGTAGATAACCCCGTCCGTAAGTGGTTATGTAAATAAATAAATGTTTACAAATATATGTACATTAATAAATATTTACTAAATTATGTGAATAAATACTTCTTTTTATCCCATATTTATTTTTAGCTGGTGGTGAGGGTGATGAATGGTTAATCACAAAACTTTTTTATGGCTCCTCACAATTTTATTTCTTATAAACGCTGAGCGCTTTCGGGGACTAAATCCCCATCCTCAGAGCTAAAAAACAATGTAACACCATAATAAAGGAGTCAAAAATCAGTTCTTAAAAATGTTTTACATAGTTGTTTTACACAGGGTTTAGCCGTGTAGCAAGTCTATAAGATCGCCCTACGCTCTGACGGTAATTTTTGCTTATAATATTATTTTAATGTTTAAATAGTAATTATTAATTTGTTATATTTTGATTGTAATTGTGTTTTTGAATATAGGTGTTATTATTGGAAAAAAAATTTATAATGTTATAGACTGATTGTTATATGACCAACTATGTAAAACATTTTTAAGAACTGATTTTTGACTCCTTTATTATGGTGTTACATTGTTTTTTAGCTCTGAGGATGGGGATTTAGTCCCCGAAAGCGCTCAGCGTTTATAAGAAATAAAATTGTGAGGAGCCATAAAAAAGTTTTGTGATTAACTTTTTTTTATGCTTTAAACAAAAAACAATGTGTCATAAATTATGTTATAGGAAACGGTTTTCCATACGTTCTTACATTAGCATTAATGTCAAATATTAAAGACATAATTTGTATGCATTTATTTTCTAGTCCGCAATGAACCCCTACTTCTTACAAAACATACCTAATTTTTCACAATAAACTAATTCTTATACCCAACTTATATACTAGGTTATGGTCTCATTGGTTATGTATTATCTATCTATCTATGTATATAAAACTGTAACGTCTCTCTGCACATTAAATGTTTTATCAAAATTTCATGATACGTTTTCGTTTTACGTGGAATTGAGTCGATAGAAACAATTCTTGGCTTTTTAACCTTTTCACGCTTAAACGGCTGAATCGAATGGAATTCAGCACGTGTATTACTACTAATGTAACTTAGACGGGGAGCTATATTAATATTCTCAGAGAGGAACAGGATAGAAGGTTATAAGGGAGGCCTTACACAAATGTTCACATAATAAAAGTTCTTTATTTTGTTATTTAAAGCAACTTTTGTCCTATCCACTATTATCGTACAGCGAAGTATAAATGAGATGTACACTAAAAACTATAGAAGGTTTAAACAATTTTAAAGGACGCGAAAGACTAAACCGAAATCAAAGAAACTTCGTATTTGGGTTAGTATTAACACATCCTTCATTATAAGCTATATTAACATTTTTATGAACGAACTTGAGTTGGGGTTGTAAGGGAGATATGAAATGTAATTCGCCATATTTCGTTTCCTATTAGGTTTTTGGTGAACGTGGACATAACAAAAATTGTTTTGATACTTAGAGCAACTTTTGTTTTATACATTTGTGCCGTATAATAATTGGTTATTATTATTATTATTATTATTTATTAACGTATACTTTTCTGCAAGTAAGGCTAATTGGAACGGGTTATCTACAGGTTACCACCCTTTTCTAGCCAGGGTGGGACTTAGGATGTTATTTAATGAATTTCGTCACTGAATAATTTCCTTTGCCCAGGCGAGAATCACTCTTGGTTTATCATGTGACATTGTGGTCAATGCTTTAACTCACATGGCTAATCTGAGCCCTGTATAACAATTTATAAAGCAAGTGATTTGCATTAAATTTATATTTAAATTATATTCATCAATTATTTTCCATATTCCATTTATTAAACTTGGTACCTCGATAGATCACACTTTCATTAAACGTCTCATGTCCATATTAATGTTTTCAACTCATTAACAGGTAGAACAAAATATATTGAAGAGCAAAATATATTGTCGTGGCCACACCCCCTCTCTCTCCTCCTCTCTCTCTCTCTCTCAAACATTAATTAATCAGAAATGTCAGTTTCCCTTTAAATGTATTTAATTAAAACAAGAAAATTAAATGAACAAACACTTTTTGAATCGTGAAAATAATGTAATCAGAATTGTTAACATAATTTAATGTAAACAGAACTGAGATCTTAAATGGGTGGAAGGATGGTTGGAACCACTGATTATAGGGACGGGAGGTGGGAGGCGTGAAATGCAAAATCGTAATAATTCGTTTTCTATTGGTTTTTTGGCGAAAATGTTCAAAAAAAGTCGCTTATTTTGTTATTTAGAGTAGCTTTTTTTATATACATTTTAGCAGATTTCCCTTAAGTAACTATTTAGAAAATTCAAAATATCTCCGTGATAATGAGCCGGATCGTAAAAGGTTATAGAACCAATGTTGTTAAACTATTAATACTCTATAATTGTTCTTCTATGCATTTTTTCGGAACTCAAATATTAAGGGAGTAATTCGTATTTTCTTGATTTCAGTCAGAATAGGGAGTGAGAAGAGATCACTAGTGTGTCTTACCTGTAGAAAAATTATTATTGTTAGTGAGGAAAAATTATATTAGCGTAACAGGAGAAATTATATAAATAGACGTATTATGGCGGGAATGCAAAATAGGTTATAATCACTTCTGTCCCACCCCTCCCGAACTCAGAATGGTTTATGTTTACATGTGATTTGATGCTTATACTTTAAGTAATGTATAGCTATTCTCAGAAATATGAATTTGATTAAGTCTCATAAAAGATGAAAATAAAAATACAAATTAATAAAAATATAATTTTGTAAGGATGAACGCTGGAAAGGTGCATCCAGTTATTTCTGGACTTTATTAACTCTACTCTGTAACTATATATTATACTATACTGAACATGCTGTGTGCTATTATAAATATACTGTTTACTTTCCAGACATAAAAACCAGTATTTTTAATAATGTTTATTACGTACATAAAACAGCTGAAATCGTTGTGCTCGGGTCCTCTTTTAGGGAAAGGAACTTTTATGCAGAATATTACCTATGATTACGAGAAATTCGACCATTATGTAAAATTTGTAGGTTTAAACTACCACGAAGGATACGGGTAGTTTAAAATATTGTGGATAGTGAATCCTGACATAGGAAATACCCAGCAACGCCGGTTACTGAGATATAAACCCCACTGAGACGGGGAAAAGTATAAATATTATAGGAAAGTAATGCTTTCATAAAAAAAAAAGAAGTAAAATACGAAATCATTCTGCTTCATATGATTTTCCGTCTGAAGCCGGGTACCTCAACTAGTAATAGAATATAGATGGAATCAAAGGCGAGACGTGATAGCTATCTAAGTTCACCTGCGTGCCCATTCCAGATACCGAACTGACTCACGAGCTTGAATTTTTACTTGTGAATGGAATTTCTAAAGATATCAGGTTTTTAGTAGAACTACCTCTAAGAAGCCCTTTAAGTTTGACAGCCCCTGCCGAATTCTACTTCTAAGAGACATTTAGATTTTAAGACATACTAGATAAAATCTTAATCAATATATTCAAAATTATAACTCAATGTCGGATATATTTTCAAGTGTTAACAGTTCTGATTCCCCAACTTACCTTGAGTCATTTACTTATAAATAGTTGTTTAGGCCTTATTAACATAGCATGTGGGTTGGCTAACAATGTAAGACTGAGAAATGTCGACAGTAGGGCCTGGCAGTGCATATTAGTATGTAGATGGATGATTTATGGTGCTGGTAGAGAGCAAGTGAATGAACGGTTGGTAGGAGGGGTGGTTAACCATACTAGCAAACACCAGATGTCAGGTTTTAATATGTAATTATCGTGGCTAGCAAGGGAGGGGTAACCGCTCTATAAATGCCACATGTGCGCCCCACAGCTTACACCGTCTCCACTATCAACTACAATCACCCTTTCTCAATCTTCATAAATAAAACTCTTAAGAATTGTTAGGAATTTCATATTTTATGCGATTCTAAATATTCTTTTCATTATTATTCTATCAAAATTGATCTCTTTCATATTTTATTTATACTTATCGGACCCTTCACATATTGCCCTAAACTAGGAGAGCGAAAGAAAACGATGTGCATATGTAAGTACTGTTGTTGAGGAACCTGTCTGCCTGTAATCCGTTTTCTGTTATCCTGGGTCCTTCATATGTAGTTTTTGTTGTAATACCACCTGACCTTGATGAGTGATTTAAATCTAGTAGTTATCAAAGATTGGCAGAGATATGGTCTTCCTTGATATCATGACTACTAATAGGCTTTTTGACCAAAATCCCAACATTAAATTAAATTTTATTCAATTTAGTCCTAATAGTCAATTCTCTCCAATTCAAGAAAAATTTTTAAATAAGATGTATATATTATCTGGTGTACCTTCTGAGGCCAAATTTCTTTATGAACAAGAGAATAAATGATCTACGGGTATAAGAATATGTTTCAGCCCCATTAATGCTGTTAAATTAAAATTATGCCATACAGTTTGTCTATATTTATCTATACCCCATTTCAATTAGGCCAATGATTAAAATATATACTCAAAAAGCATTATGTATCCCTAGGAAGCAACGGTTCAATTTTTATTTAATACTTTCACTCCTCTTCATTAAATATCTGCTCAACATGATTCGTGTTTTCTGTAATGGCTCTTCAGGGTCATAATCTTATAAATAATAATAAACTTTTAAATAAGCATTTGACACTTTGCCTCCTAGTAATATATATTGACAGATAATAAAAATAATTAGTGAATATTCATTTTCGAAATAAACTGATAAACGTAAATAATAAGGAAGGTTCTATCCTACCTTTATATATTACCTTAACCTGATTTTTTAAATCAATTTTTAACAGTAAAAAAATATGTCAACCTGTCTAAAGGAAAAAATTCATTTTATATTATTTTGTTGAACAGATTAATTGGCTGTTGATATAGACATTGCTTTGTATTTTATTTTACCCACTACTTGAAAACGGCCAATGCTATTCAATTCAAAATTATTATTAAATACCCATTCGCTGGGAATGGGATTTGTATAAAAAAGAAACAAAAATCATTAAACTGTTTACAGAATATATATTTTTAAAATTTGATGTTCCGTACATAAAACTTCCCAATATCTATGAGTTCCAAGGTACAGATGTTCATTTAAAATAAAAAAATAAAGTTTAGGAATATCTCTTTCGTCTTTGGATATAATTACATCAATAATTCTTCCATATCAATATAAATAAACCTTTAGAGGTTGTCGGATTTTCTATTTAAATGTGGCGTGGTTATATATGTATTTTTTTTTTCAGTCCGATCTGCTAATTATGGCAACAGAACTGAAACTTTTGTCAGTCACTCTGACCCTCCACCCCCTTGTTCCTGAATCATGTAAAATGACTCGGGAAATTTCAAAGGACTGTTATAGTCCGCAGGTTTTATTATCACAAGGCACTACATAGGTTATATGAGAAATAAATTTACGTATTATATTGAGGTCTGCCATTGACGCGTTGTATTCTACAGGAATGGTGGTTACTGGGAATAACCTTAAGTATATTTCTATGGGAAAATATTTTTATTTCTACACTAAACCACGTTTGTATATTAATTGGACACTAAATTGCTTTCAAATGCGATCCCCAACTCATACTTCATTGGTGATTCAACGTTATACCGGTATTTCATCCTATTTATTCCACTAATGATAAGAAGATAAAATCATACTTTTATTTAAGACAGTATACATTTGAACCCATAAACGATTATAAATTCATTAATATTCGTCAATAGCCGTTTCATGTTCCACGCGAAAAATATTATAATCACTGTTATGTGGAAACTCTATGGTTAGTCTGAGGTCCTATTTAAGTTGAGACAAGGTAAATTGTTTTTCACGTTTGAGGGCATTCTAAGAACGATGGCAATATAAATTGGAGTTATTTTCTGCCTGTTCACTACGGTTCGTAGGTTTTCAGTGAATTTTGCAATCAACTAACTATCCCAAGGCTCGACATAGGCTATACGATAATTCGAATTTAAAACCAGAGTTGGGGGTTATTTCGGTATCAAAACGAGGGTTTACCCAGTTTGGCTTATTGTGGTTTCAAGCTGTTTGCCCTTAAGGGAAATCAGCTAATTGAGATTGTACTCATGGCGCCATTTTCGAAAATGAGGTTAGTTGAAAATTATATCTACATATTTATATATTTGTTTGTTAACACCCTAGTGGGCGCATTTTTTTTTATCGTTTACAATCTCGGCAAATAAGCGTCTTTGTAAAACGGATGATCAAGTTCATTAACGGCTGAAACCGGACCAAGTGGAAAAGGGATTTCGAAATATCTGTTATTAATTCGAAATATCCGTTATTAATTGTAAAATTGTATAGAACCAATTTTATTACAAATTCAATGTCCTATAAATGTTGTTAGAATATGTTTTTCACTATATTGATTAATAACCGAGATGCAGTCTTTTTAGTTCTCAGCCTTCAATAAACCCCCTCCCCTACTCATGGCATATTTACAATAAGTTGTTATATCGCGCCCCCCTTTACTCGAAGCTTAAATACCAAATATTGTCTTCATTTAATTTTTGCTATGTGAGGTTACTGGCTGAAACGAAGATCAATTAAGATTTTATGGGTTTCATTAGCAAATGTATATTTTATCTATACCATGCTCGATATTTAACCGTTATTTCAGCTCTGATGGTCATATTTGTTAATGGCTCAAATCCGACCACGTTACAAGGGGGCGCGGTGCAGAAAATTGAAAATATCTCAATTATTGCTGAACCAATCCTTTTAAATATTAAGCAAGTTATTCGTATTTTCTTGTTTTCAGCCTTCAGAAAAAAACCCACTTCTACTCATCGGACTTTTACTTAGAAATGGTGAGATAAGATCACCAGTGTGGGAAATTTGCTTAATTTACGCAGCCCCTTCATGGTGGAAGTTTGTTAATTATCGACTTCACGCACGATTACGCGTCTGATTGAAACAAAATCGCCTATATAGAATCATTTTATAATTTTCTATAAAAACCCGACATTAAAAATAAAAATAATTAAATTCTGTTGAGAATTCCAGTGTTAGGTGCACTGGGGAAGAACTGGAAATGGTTAGAAAGTTACCGCCACCACCTAAAGATACTTTATTGTACATCATTAAAACCGATTTGATGATAAGATTGATTTGGTTTAGAAATTCTCAAAATTGCTGAAAAGCGGGGGTGACCAGCCGACATGAAACACCCCGTATATAGACAGAATAAAAAATATGCATGAAAATGTAGCCCATTATTAATTTTATGTGTTCAAATCATTTGTGCAAGACTGGCCAAGAAGATACTGTATTTATACAGATTGCTGAAATTGAAGTAGTGGAAAGTGTGAAGCAAGAAAACCTTTAGACATGCTTTATACACTTGCAGGGAAACTGCTATTGAGCCGAACATAATGGCATTTAGTTATGAAGTGATAATTTATTTAGGTTGAAGTGGGAAAGTTGAGGGATTGGCGTGGAGGGTTGCTGGCTTCAAAAGTAGTTTATTGGAATGACTATTGGAGGCCATAACTACAGACATATAGCCGAGGAGAGAGCTAAATATGTGGCGAGTTAGTGGCCAATAAAACTGAAGAAGGTTAGAGCCGTTCCGGGAATAGCGGGAGGATTACGGCCTTTAGCCGGCGACAAAGGAAGCAGACTTTCTCGCAGAAATGGCAATCTTGCCCTTCGTCATAACCTCTGCTGCTTCTGTCAGCTTCCAACCTGACCAGCAAAAAATCTCACCATAACCCTTTATAGCAGTCCCTTTAACCATTGTTACCGCAGAAGCTTATCTTCAGTAAATATTATATTGACGCAAGAACTGCACCATTGAAGTAACACTCCATAGGTTTGTTTTCAAATACTCTGCATGCTTCTTCTATAAAAGTCACATATAATATGTGAATAACTTGTTTTTTAATTAGCTATAAAGTCGATTATTATTACCTGCCTAGATTGAAGAAATAAAATTTGAATTTAAGATCTAATAAAAGATCAGAACTACGAGTCATTCTTTGCCACCAAAGAATTCTTTACGACTTTCAGTTCGAATATCTTAGAAGATAAAGGGGATTTTAACCTTTATAATCACGTTTTATAAGGATTTTCTCCGGCTATATGATGCCTGTACATATAGTATATATACACACACACACATGAGTGTTCCTACAAGCGTATAAAGCATGTCTAAAGGTTTTCTTGTTTCACACTTTCCACTAGCTCAATTTCAGCAATCTGTATAAATACAGTATCTCCAAGACAACTCTTGCACTAATGATTTGAACACATAAAATAAATAATGGACTACATTTTCGTACGGGGTGTTTCATGTTCGCTGGTCACCCCCGTTTTTCAGCAATTTTGAGAATTTCTAAATCAAGTAGGCCTTAATGATGTACAATAAGGTTTCATTTGGTGGTGACACCAACTTTCCAACCAATTCCAGTTCTTCCTCAGCGCACCTAACTCTGGAATTATCAACAGATTTTAATTTTTATTTTTTTTAATGACGGATTTTTATAGATAACAAAATTTTAAAATGATTCTATATAGGCGATAATGTTCTATAAATGTTATGTACATTTTTTTCACTATCTTGATTATTAACCGAGATATTTGCATTTTTTTAGTTTTTGGTTTTCAGTAAAGCCCCACTCCTACTCATGTCATATTTACAATATGCTATTATGTTATGAAGCACTTCATTTGAAGCCTAATTACCAAATATTGTTCTCATTGGACTTTTACATTTTGAGATAAATGAAAATATGTAACGGACATGGGAAATCTAATTAGTTAATCCAGCCCCTCCGTAAAATTTTACAGTTGAGCATTTTAAAGTTTGATGTTTCTCATGGGCCTAATTTATATTGTATTAGGTGATAAATTAGGTTATAAAGGATCAGTAATATATGTTTAATTGTATGAAAACAAACTTATTGAATTTTTTAACTAAATTTAATGTTTTACATATTTCATAAAGAACCTTATGTCCCCAAGTAAAATACAACGATTAAAATCCAAATGGTTCTTCTAAGAGAAATGTATATCAACTTGAGGCATCTATTTCATCATAGACTTGATGTCTTTGACCTTTTCTGTTAGTAGTTTTTTTCTTATTCTTTACCAGACTTGCACCCCAACTTAACTGTGGGTAACTGGGATGACAACTGTGTTATCTTCACTGTTTGATTCTAGTCGAGATAAATTCATCACTACTATTAAAACCGTAGTTATCTGAGGAACCGTCATCTAAACTGACATCATTATATTTATTTTTTTCCCGTCTATTTTTGCTATTCAACAAATAAACAAAGATATAATAACATAAACTCGAGAGCAGCAATAACAATACATTTTCAGCTCTGCAGATAGAACTGAATGGTTCTCAAGTGTGCCAGCTTATGAAGATAGAATTTTTCCCCCTGCTCACAACTAAAGAACTATTATGAATTTTGTTATGAAATGTTAGATGTATATATGACTAGGCTTTATGTACATGTTGAAGCAATAAAATACATGAAAAAGTTGATATAGCAGATTGAACGAGAGGTTCTCACGTTTCGACAGGTGGCATAACAAACAGCAATGGAGTTGCAAGGCAACCACATTCGTTTCTGCCATTAAGGAGGGCACAGGCGGTAGTTGGGACGTGTGGTAAGAACCCGCTACAGAATAATAGGTTAGGAGAATGTACTAAATGGATTGCTATTAGCAGATTTTACTTTCTTATACTAAGTAGTGAAAGAATTGTAATCGCGAAAAATTTCGGTTATCAGATTTCAACAGAATTGTCCGTTTTGACCTTCCCTGAACCCATTTTGACTAGTTTCGACGCAGCTACTATAGGAAAGTACGTGAAATTTCATATCTAGGATTGTTATTAGATCTAGTTGTGCACCTTATTTTTTTATTCAACTGAGAGAGGAGGGGGATGTAAAAATTTTAAAAACAAACTATTTTTTCTGTACGTATTACACACATACACAAATTGTGTATAGAACCTTTTTAGCTTATCAAATGAAATCATTTCAAATGAAGGTTGCACTTCATTTCAAATGATTTCAGTTGGAAGTGATAAATCTTCGTCCCAATGCATCGGATCGAAAAATGTCATTGAAAAAATTTTTAGTTCTGTTCATGATAAGCCAAAAAGATTCTATACACAATTTGTGTATCTTTAATACGTACGGAAAAAAATGCATTTTTTAAAATTTTGCAACCAAAAATTTGTAATATTTAATTTAATTGGAGTACAAGTAAGTCCCCTATCAGAAATTTTGTTCCTCTATTTAATTCTAAAAGTATGCCTGAGATTGAATGCAAAGAAATAGTGAAAGAAGCCCATGTTCTTCAAGGATTGTAGCGCATATTAGAAACAGTTAATTAGATAAACTAAATTTTTAAAAAGAAGTACAGCGACAATGCAGTTCATCAAAAAATAAAGTATTTACATTTTGGGAAGGTAACAATAATTGGTCTAGTAAAAGGTAAAACATGCCCTTTATGAGCATATATTGACCATGTGCTCTTATAAAGGTAAGTGGCCTGAAAAGAGGAAGGTGGACTGTTTGATGTTTATCGAAGCCTCTCCTCTCCAAGACAGGGAGGGATGAGTGGAAACGCAAACTAATCAGATAATCAAATTTGAAGTAATTCATTACTAGAGGGAAGGAGCCCGTCCAAATAGGACCCCCGACAATTGGCAGCACTGTGTGTAAATATCGCCCCATCTCCTGATAGCACCGCCCTCTTCTCCAGAGTGGACTCCACTTCACTTCTGTTTACTCCCAATCCCATAGCCATACAATTAAAGCGAATATTTTACGATTTGTCAAATGTATAAATACAAACAACTACACTCGGAGTTATTGCGCAGAACAAATTAATAAAAAATAAATTAAAAAACACTGGAGCCTCCTACCCGTAGTAAATATTAGCTTTAGCACGAATCTATATAAAATGGAATTTATTCTGCAGTCCTTTCCTTATTGCGTTGAAAGGAGTTTGTTGTTTGCCTTGGGACCCTGAGCATCTATGAAACAGAAATGTCAAATAATTGATCAAATATTTGCCATAAGCACATAATCATCTTAAATTTCAATGACTTCACTTAGTGGTATTTGTGCTAAAGATGAACACAGAAACAATGTTCAATTACAACTGAAAGCTCATGGTCATATTGGCGTCATAATAAACCAAGATTTTGCAATTATTAATAAATTAAACAAGGGGCTGGGGTTAGTCACTTGAGTTAACTCGTTGGTCTTATTAAACTTGGCACACCAAGAATCGTGGGTTCGAACCCCAGAATAGAAACTTATTTTGCGACGAAGTGACTAAATAAATTCTTTAGATCTACCTAGAAGATGGCAACTGTAGATTTCCTGTACCTTCTATCCACACTACATATGAAGTAGTAGGTGTTTATTAACATTTAAGTATAGTAGACGTTTTAGTTCAGTGAAACGAGCGTGGAAATTTGTTTTAATCGTTGTTTTAAATGATAGACATTATAGTTGCTTTGTAAGTAATGTTTGACAGTGATAAGTAGATTAAAACACACATATCAGGCAGTTATCACACATGTAACATCAATGAAACATTTTTTTATTTAACTCAGAAGGTGGATAAGTAGTTAATTTAAGGTGGATAGTAGTTGCAGCACCCCAGAACCATGCAATTCATAAGCTAAAACTTAGCTTCTTCGTGTGAGGCCACCGATTGCGAATGGCAATTAGACATGGAGTGCTGTAATAAGACTAGACGTCAAATCTTCAGAATCATTAACTCAGGCTTAGGGCTTTCAAAGGCAGCAGCTCATCGTCATCTTCAGTGCTTCTAACGACTGTAGAGGACGGTACTCGGCTATGGGTTTAATATCGCTAAGTGATGAAGAATATTGTGTTAAGTATTGATTTGTTATTCTCACCTTAATTTTACATCAATCATTTTCCCCTAAAGAAACTAATCCCCCTTCAGATGAAAACGGGTTTCCTTTGGTACATTCAAATGAATTTGTGGAAAATATTTTATGGTGGAACATTTAGATCTCATTGAAACATCTTGAGTTTCACAGCCTCGACATCAATGAAAAAATCAAAGTTCCTACATACTTTATACTTCATTTCACGATATATACATCTCCTCTCAGTCTACCTCAACATTGAAATTGTCTAATATAGGAGTGAGCAACCTTTTTAATCAACGATTTTTGTCGGGCCGCACAGAAAAAAATATTTACACACACAAACACACACACACACACACACACACACACGCACATATATATATATATATATATATATTACAACAATATGTTCAGTGAAGAAAGTTATAAAATAATTTCAATTTTATAAATGCTTGGCTTCCCCCATAAACATGTTTAAACGGCCACGTGCCCCTGGTCTAATACAACGGTGGCCTAGTCCAACGAGGTGCTTCCCTCATTACATGTAGGCATTTACTTGTTTTTTTTGTTATATAAAACGCATACATTCCCTCAAAGATCAGAACAACTTCAGAGGTAAACTGTATTTAATAACTAGTTGCTGTTTTCTTCTTCACGTACTTATACTTCGACTGCCAACGAGAGGAATATATTTACCGTCCTTATAATAAATTTCGGTTGAAAGATAGGGCTTTTTGACATTAAAAACTAATCAGGAGAGGAAAATCACCAATAAATGCTTAAAACATTTATTTTTGTAAACTGTACTCGCTTTCAAGCATAGGTATGCAAGTTAATAAGAGATTACATAAATGCTTAACTGCTAGAATTGTAATTCTGCAATTGCGCTAAAAAACATGCAATAAGCTTAAACAAATATTTTTCGTTATCAGACAAAAATAAATGCATAAATCCCGTAAGAATTAAGTGGATGTAAAGTAATTACAATAATAAATAAAAACATATTCATACAATATAACTGGAGTGTTTAATATATCAGAGTAAAAGGTGCCCCAAAGTAATTTTCATTTTTAATGTAGTTAGTAATGCCCATGAAGTTTGAGCAAGCCAAAATTCTGTTCGGAGAACTGGCGCAGTCAGCCTAATGGGAAAGACATGGGCGCAGCAATGAGTTCTGGATGGAGGAAGAAAAAAAAATCCTAAGCCCGTAAGTAATGGATGATTAGTGGATAACAGAGCTGAACGCGATCATGAAGGCAGTGGGAGTGCGGGAAAATGAGGTAAAGAAAAAAACTAGCTGCGAACAGGACCGCTCTTTATGAATCACTAAATTACAGAGCTAATGGCCGAGGGCAAGTATTAGCTGTAATGATGGTTCGTGTCGCTGTTTTTCCCTCTTCCCAGTAATGGACCCCCACTCCAAATCCATAGTCTATCTCTCTGCCCTAATTACTCCACTTATAATAAATATTAGATTTAATTCCTATCTATTCCACCAATCCAGGCAATTTCTTCTACCAGCTAATTCAAGAAAGAGAAACAAATTCTTTCCTTTAACGGTATCATTAAACTAACTGGTTCCGGGGAACATTCCATGTTTTGCACTTGGAATATTTGTTAATGCTTTTCAAATATTCTTATCAAAGAAAATAAAACAATAGTTCTTTCGGAAAAAATAATATGATTATTTCATTTTAATATTCACGAGGGTGGAATACAAAGTCAGTATTTATTAAAAATTATAAATTATTTCATTTGTCCCATTTATTTTACTGTAGAACACATGGAAAAAACATAACCCTACAGAATTGCCTAACCTTTTAATTTAGTACTTAAAGTGAGTAGAGTATTTAAAGTAAAAGCACAAAGATAAAAGTAACTCATTTCGTACTGGAATGCAGAAAAACTACATATGTAGAACAAGTAGCACATTAGCATAAACTTATTGGTATTTTTTTTCCAAAATAGCATTATGATATTAACCTCAACCTACATAAAAGAAATATGCTGTAATCATGATTCGTTCCAAAATATAAACATTCATTTCTGTATGCGTGTGTGTGTGTGTGTGTGTGTGTGTATGTTGTATTGTTTATATCAGATATTTACTTAAGAAGGAACTTAATTTAAGATGTTTCCCCATCATTGAACATACCTGTAGTCTATGACTCCATAGCCTATAATTTGTATTTGTCAAACGCGAGCATACAATGAAGGGGCCAAATGCAATTGTAATTATCTCGGTAGTATTTATATTTTTACATTAAACTGTTGTATCACTAATATTTTACGTGTTGCTTAATTTCTTGTCTTGTCAGCAAAGGGAAACTGAATGTGTGATAACTGTATTTGTGTGTCTTTCCGCTCTTGGCAAATGTATTACGTAACACATCTCCGCGTGAATGAACTATCATCATTCCAACTATAGCATGTCTTTGTCCAACGTTTTGCTTAATAGTGCTAGGAAAAGAGACATTTTCATTAATGCTTAAATGTACTGCACAATGCCCTGAAAAAAAAAATACATGATGGCACATTGTTTCCACCTGAAGGGAAAATTCTATCACGACGCCAATGAAGCAATGCAAATATTGCATGAGTAATATAGTGATTGCTAAACTCATTCAGGTATTCATATTGTGGGTGTGCTACACAGTACATTTGTATAGGTGTTAAAAATGTGTATAGGTTTCCCAAGTGAAAGACATTATTCAGGCAGGTAGGTTGGGTCGGAAGACAGGATCAGACACACCGTTCCTCCACAACTCTTAATTGATGTAAGCTGTAGTGATAAGAGCCTATTAAGTCAGCCATTCAATTCAAATGTAAGAGAAACAACTTAAAAGGCAGGAGGATTATTTATTGTTGAATATCCAAACAGAACGGCCTGTTAGGCATTTCTTCCTTTATTTTATTTTTTCCTTTTTATTTTATTTCCACATGAGAGCCTTTGAGTTATTTAAAGGGTGATGTAATAAACGGGTTTATGCCAGACAGCGGAATTAGTAAAAAGTTTAATGAAGTTTCAAAACACTTTTATGAAAGCTTTCTTTTTTTCTTTTTAGCCTCTCTAAATTTTACATTCAGTTTTTATCTGCTTTTTCTTTAAATTTTTTGCTTGGCTCAGTCGAATATATTATTTATTTTAATAGAATTCCAGCGTATCTTTTCCTGGGAGTAATGGGTAGCAATTCTTGGAAAATTTCAACACATCTGAAGAGCGACTCTCCATCTCTATAAATACGCGAGTAATTAAAATTATACAAGAGCGTATAAATATAAAATGTATCTCTAACTTTATGAATATGTTTCAGAAATTATATTGTTCATTTATTTTAAATAAATTTGACATTTTATTTAGCCAATTAACTGAAATGTCAAAACAAAGTTATGGATAATATTACAGTTTTCATTTGACTCTATTAAATTTTTTACTGCATTTGTTTCCTTTGATCAACATTTTCAAAATTGAATTTTTTGCAATAGAGTTACGCATATGAGCCTTGCTAGTTCATGTATTATTATTTTATGAAGTAAAAAAAACATAGATGTAAAGTACTATACTACGCCATAAACACTACCCAATTTTAAAAAAATGTCTTCATTAGAAGCAATAATTTTGTCTGTCTATTTAAATATTATAGGTCCTTAAAAACTAATATAAATAAATTTTATACGCAAAATTTTGTATGATATCCAGAAATAAAACGACTTCCTGCTTTGAAAGACGCATGTTTAATGTGTGCTACACTTATTTCATTTCCTTTTTGACTCTTCGTAATTCAGGTACTAACATTAAAGAGAACCATTTTTAGTTTTATTCCAGACAGACCAATATATGATAAATAGCAAGTTAGTGAGTCTCTGCACTTAGGCTATAAGCGTCACTACTCTGAACTACTTAAATGAACAAATTGTTCTGAATATATACAAGAGCAGTTGAATTCCATTGCTTGCCTGAGAATTATTGTACTACAACTTTAGCCACGAACTCTAGAATGTATCATATTAGCTATCCCTCTTCACCAAGCTATCTGATTTATCGGTACCATTTCATTTCTGAACAAAAATTTCGAGAAAGGGATTCATCATTAAATTAACGCATGCCATTGGTTTCTTTCAATCGAAAGGGAAATTCCATCATCATCAATAGAAATAGAGATTATCTAGAAATACCAAAAGGGGATAGTTGCTCTCTCTCTCTTAATGTACAAATAAAAAAATTCAATTGATTCGCCGTGTCGAGTTGTAATTCATATTTGGCAGAGGTTATGGGTTTCATAAATCTATATCACACAAACCATGCTCAAAGCAAACCCTGTTGCCGCCATCAAGCGTGTAATAGAGACGATTTGGATTTGCACTGGCTCTACATCTACTTTTAATGTCGTAGCCTATAGAAATCACGTTGAATAGTTATCCCAAGCTTCAATGTTATGCAGTAAGTTGGCTAATAATAGTAAAATGTAGAATGGTGAAAGTTGACTACGAGCTATCAAGGGCTAGAGGAGTGATAATAAATAGAGGAGGAGATAGTGTGTTGTACAGGATAATGAATAGTTATTTATTATACAAGTGACGAAAGTAGATCATTTTACAACTCGAGTGAAACGTTTACCCACACGAGCGAAGCGAGTGTGGTAATTTCACGAGAGTTGTAAATTCTACTTTCGTCACGAGTGTAATATTAAATTTTTTCTGTAATCGTGTAATACATGATCAGATCTAACCAGAATATGAACAAAATTAGGATGTTGTGAAGATTATGGTATGTTGTTGGTAGGTTATAAGCATGGTTGTGAAAGGTTATAAGCATAGTTATAAAACAACTAGTGATGATTGTGAAGTAGTGCAGTTATAAACAAGTGCAGGTTATAAACAAGGAAGGTAATTATTATTATATTTAAATTTTAAAATATATTGATTATTTCCTATATATTTTAAAATATATTGATTCTTCACTCTTTTCAGTTTAGTAAGGTTACCATTATTCAACGATTACAGAAAAAAATATTAAAAAAAAAAAAAAAAAAAAAAAAATAATTTAGCCACACACCTCCAACAGGTTTATATGAGTATGGAGAGGGAAAAATATTTTAGATCCGTTCACTAACTTTTTGAGAAATAAGCCCTATTAATACTCCCCTCTTTTTTAACCTATTTTTACACTCTTCCTTCAACATGTGGTTATCGAGTTACGGTATAAAAATTCAGGGAGAAATTCTCCTGTAATTTTAAAAATCGACTGTAACGGTATTTTTAGTTAACTACTTCTTCTACCCCAAAGGTCACGATCAAATTCGTTATTGTTACACTATTTTTTTTTTTAATGTTTAAGATCCTCTTTTCAAAGCCAGCCAATGAATTTCGGGGACCTGTTGTTTTGCAGGTCAAGACTCAAATAGATTATCAAAATTATGGAGATATTTATTTTTTCCAACATAATCCAAACCTTCTTTTTCTTCCTTTATTCAAAAATGGCAATTTTTAGAGGGTTCTGAAATAAACGAAAATATATTTATTAATAATACTCAAAAATACTTGGATATCTCCTAAGTAAAAATAATATCATTGTTCTTAAGCACAAAAAGGTTTGTGCTTAAGCATATGTGTTTATCTCGTGTCTTCATTCTCAATAATATAGACGAAAGCACATACCGGGGCTTAGGTTAGCCATGTGAGTTAAAGAGTTGACCTTAATCTCACATGGTAAACCTAGAGTGGCGAGTTCGATTCCCGCCTGGGCAAAGTGACGAAATTCATTAAATAAAATCCTTAGTCCCACCCTGGCTAGAAAAGGGTGGTAACCTATAGATAACCCGCCCGATTAGCCTTAGTTACAAAAAGTGGACGTTAATAAATAATTTAAAAGCATACACTGTCTGAATATTATTATTATTATTTATTAACGTCTACTTTTTGCAACTCAGGCTAATTCGGACGGGCTACCTACAGGTTACCACCCTTTTCTAGCCAGGGTGGGATTTAGGATGTTATTTAATGAATTTCGTCACTAAATAATTTCCTTTGCCCAGGCAAGAATCGAACTCGCCACTCTAGGTTTACCATGTGAGATTAAGGTCAACGCTTTAACTCACATGGCTAACCTGAGCCCCTATACTGTCTGAATAGCATTTACAAAAACAACTGTTTCACCTAACCTAGATCTTCCATCCGGTGAGAAGGTATTATTCGAACTTATGGTTAGTCAAAGAGATAACATTAAAATATGACGGGCCAATTCACTCTCTAACAATAATGAAAACAATATTTGCTTCTTAAGCTTGGAATAAATCTTTTCATGATATATTGGCTTATTGTA